>VXBC01003794.1:503427-577661 GCA_013399945.1 Ploceus nigricollis
AAAAAAAACAAAAAAAAACCAAAAAAAGACAAAAAAACCAAAATAGAAAGCAGTCAGAAGAGTTTTAATCTTACCCAAAAGGTGTTACCAATATCAAAGCTAAAATGCATGTGGAATGGAGAGCAATGCTGCATTTTGAACAGCTTCTCTATTGTAGTGCTGTATATTTGATCTCTTTAATTGGCTAGTTTCAGAATAAAGCTGTTTCTGAGCAAGCATTCTTTATCTGGTATATTTTGATTTTTATCACTAAAAAAATCATTAGAGGCATATTTTCTTCTCTTTTGCCTAATTATAAACAAATACTTGCACAGAGAATAAATTTTTGCACCACCCACTAACAGATATGCTTCATTTTCTGTTAAAGTGTTGTCTAACTACATTTAAAAGTTTGTGACATATTTGATGATAGCAATATCTGGGGAGAATGAGTGGCACTGATTATGCCGAGCTAATGGCAACATTAATTTTGTTGGGCTTTAGGGCAGTATTTTCCCTTGCCACACATACTTGCATCTTCTAATTCATGCAGAATTTCAGGCTGACTGAGCCTTTTCAGGATGCAGGTAAAGCTACATTTTAAAGTGTCCATTAATTTCTTCCTATCTCTTACATTACATGCAGCAGTGGCACAAGAACTTGGGAGTAAGTTCAGGTAGCCATCCTTTGCAATCCCCACAGTGCCAGGCCTTTTTCTTTCAGCACTTCCAACAGAAAAAAACACAGGGAGAGCAGAGCTTTATGTAGCCACCAGCTAGTCTAGATTTACAAGCTAATAGTCTCCAAACACTTTGTTGCTTGCAGCATATATTGGGCTATCCCATTTAGTACCCACAAAAAAAAAAAAAAAGGCAAATTCACACCTTGCTTGTGGTTGGATGTCAATCAAAGTAAACACATTACTGATTCAGAAATGGCTACAATTGTTATCCCAGAAAGTATCTCTGTACACCGATATCTGTATCTCAGCTGTCTGTGGTGAGAGATCATTTAATCCTGAGGCACTGCTTGACTTTTTGCCCCACAAGGAGCAGGCAGGCCTGTGCTGCATAAGCGGGAGAGCTCTACCTACAGGAACAAATTGCTGATTAGAAGATTTCTTTCTGTTCCAGGGGCTTGGGGGAGTTTCTCCAGGTGCATGAAGCTTTCCAATAAAACCCTCCTGCAAATCACTCTGATGTGCTGACAGTGACACCACTCCTGTCCCTCCTCCACTGGGAGACCCATAAAAGTCCAAGGCCAGAGACTGCTGCTGAACCAACAAGCAGGAAGGATTTACAGCCGACAGTAACATCTGACCTCATCAAACTCCACTCTGGGCCATTTATCACTTCTCCGTAGGAAAGCAAAAGCATTAGGATTGAGAAGGGATCAGTGGAGACAGAAGGAAGGGAGAGCGAATCATAGTCACTTTAACTCCACTAAAAGTTATAGAAAAACCACCAGCAATACAGACAAGTGCCTAAATGCCCTTGAAAACCAGTGTCTCGGGGAAAAAAACCCCAGGCATTAAGTGAAATGGGTTTAAAACAAATGCTGAAATTTATCAAATAGCTCTAAAGCTATTTGTCTTTAAAGCTACACAGCACAGAAGAAGGATGCTTTGGACAAAAAGTGAGAACATGTGCCATAGCAGGCAAGAGCATGTGAAAGAGACTGCCAAAAATCCTTTCTGTTGAGTGTCTGTCGCAGATAAGTTGACCAATGTGCCTTTGTCCTGGGGGACAGAGCAGGCAGAACCTTGCAGGTGGAGTCAGTACAGGAAAACCTGTCTGCACCCTGTCTCAGTCTCATTGTCATGGTGGTGGTGAGGACCCAGCAGAGACCCCAGAGAGGAGTTATCTTGAACTACAGTGTTTCAGCATCTGACCTGCTGGCACATAGCACATTCAGAAGCACACATGCAGCCACGGTGCCTGGCTCTGGGTGGGCAGAAAACAACAGAGTGCCTGCACTGGACAGACCACAGACTGGTGGAAGAGATAAATTGCAAGGGAAAACCAGTGGGACAGTTGGACTGTGTCCTGCAAGAGGCATAGAACAGAGAGATCTTAAAGGAACGGCTTAGAGGAAGTCAATCAGTCTGATCACCTGAGCCTTTTACTCAAATAAATGTCTTCCAGAGGAACATATCTTGACATTTGCCCCATCTGTGATGCCCACACCTTGGCTGCTCTTCCTCTGCTGTGTATTCTTGAAAAGCATACACAAAGAGAACTAATGAAAGGTTCTTTAAGAGTAAGAGCAGAAAATCTGTGTACAGGGAGCAATAAACGGAGAGCGAAGACTTAATTTTAAAAAAATTCCCAAATTTTTTTCAGTCTCTCCTTCCAAATTTCAAGCCCTCCTCCCACTGATGCATTTAGAGAGGTGCCTAAGAAGAAAGGCCCTCCAATCCCCTACTGGCTTCTAAAAATCTCAGGTTTGTGCTTTATCAGAACAATGTGAAGCTGAGATGCACCTTCATTTTGCCTGAAGGTAACTGCTGAGAAGAGGATCCTGGGAGCACTTGCCAGCCCTCTAAACCACATGTATTGGCTTAATTAAGGCAGCTGGGACTCCAGTGGCCATTTACACTATCAGAAGAGAGAGCTGTTCTGCATCATAGCCACCCATGCTCTGCTCTCATCAGAGCATCAATTTTTGACAAACCAAGGTACAAACTCCCTGACATTAACAGTGAAATCACAAATTCTCAAAGAATCCCAGAGGTCTGAGGATGGACAAAATTTCTATTTCACAGCTGATTCACTCAGTAATATGTGAATAAAATGATAAATAAATAAATTAAATAATAAAATAACACAGTAAATTCGTGTGTGGCAGTAATAGGCAGGAAAGATGTAAAGATTATGGTTTGAGAGAGCTAGCATGGAAATGAAAAACCATGTAAAATAAGGCAAATATAAACAATCAGATAATTCCCCCCCAAAAAACACTCACAGAAAGTTATTGGTTAGGAGAGAAACATATGCTTTGTAACCACAAGAAATAGTTCTCAAAGAGAATTTCAACATCTGCAGATGGAATTCTCTAACACAAACTCAAGGATGAAGAATTGCACTCAAGCTACCAGATAAGTCTTTTATTGTCTGAAAGTTTACATCGCTAGCAGATGTGCTCTAAAATCTTATTTTATCTTAATAAGGAATAATATATATGGGGCACTGAGGCACTGAAGCTATTTCTGTTGACTTTCTGGACAGCAAACCTAACACTTTTCTTGCAACCCCAGTATCTTCTGTGTCTGTTATTTCTCAGTAACCTAAAAAATTCAGTTGACTTAAGTTTTGCCTACTCATATTCACCAAACTACTACTTATGATTTTTATCTCTTCTCTCACTGGCCTAAGACATCCAATGTTTTCCAGCAGTTTCTTTAAAGTAAAGGATCATTTATGAATGCAAAAGTGTTTTATTTATCTTTGAGAAAAGATTATTAGGGGTATGCAAAGCAAATTTATTCTTAGAAAAATTGTCTCTAAAACTGAAAGTTGTCCAGCTAGAAACAGTCGTTTGAGAGGTGCAGTTTGTGTTTCTCACAAACTGATTCTCCCCCATGGATCTGGTGAGCTCTGTCTCTGAGGGAGAAAAACCCATTGCAATGCAAGGTCTGAGGATGGTGCAGCCCAGTAAACACAGCCTGGCTTCTTGGGACCAGTTTAGATTACAAAGAATGAGACTGAGACATCAGAGCTGCAGCTTCCAGAATGCACCATCATTAAGAAAGGCACACACACCCCCCAAAACAAAAAACCAACAATCCCAACTGTCAACAAAAACCGAAACACAAGATCCCTCCCTGCCAAGATTTCTGAAAAAAAAAGAAAAAAAACCAACCCACTCTTTCCTTGAAATATGCTATATCTTTAAAGGAAGGGTTAAAAAAACCACCAAAAACCAAAAAACCCCCCAAAAAACCCCGGTATTTACCATCAAAAATCAGCACTGGCTGACTTTTCAGTAATCCTAGCACCAGACAAATTACAACATTCCTCACTACAGCTTTCCAACCCAGTAATCCTACAAAGAACTGTGCAATCAGAATTTTAAATGCCCTGGGAACTGAGTTAATACCAGATGGTATCCAGCTATATTCATCATTATAATTTCCTAATATTATATTAACATTTACTAGTTTAGCACTTGAATCATGTAGCACGACACTGCTAAAATGTATGTCCTGAACTCAATATCATGCAGAACAGTTTTCCTTTTCTCTCCTTGGCTGTCATTTCTTCAAGTTTTTAATAATCTTGTTTTTTTAACATTTCATGGCCTTATGTAAATGCACACATATAATATTATTTTGTCTTTTCAGTTACAATAACAGTATTAGATCAATCTGTATGTGCTTCTGCCATTTCAAGAGATCCCACATTTTTAATACTATCAAGATGAAAGTGTTGCTTTCTTTCAGACAATGTAAAATAGGATGTATGAGTCAAGTGTGCTTTTTCTGCATGGGGGAATTATCAGAGCTGTGAATTTCCTTATGTTGTTCTTCCAAATACTGCATTAGAAAAGTGCTGGAAATCTCTAATTGCATGACTATCTCTTCTCCACATGCAAGTTTATGGCACTTAAGGTAAATACTTTTTATCCCAACCTCACATCAAGGCTAATTCACTAAGTTATACTTGTCTGAAAGGCATTACAGTGATAAACTCTTTTTACAGAGGAATTTGGTTTTTTATTAATCATATCACATGCTTCCAAACTTCTTTGGTGAATATTTTCCTTAGAACAGGTCTACATTTTTATTTTAGCACTCGGCTTTGTTTGGAGAGAAAAAAGCATTTTTGTCTCCTACCCTTCCCACCTTGTGCCTCTAGTGTGTGGATATAATCTATTCAAAGCTTGAAGAGCTGACTTTATCCCTGCTCTTCCAAGAAATGAGCCCTTTTTCAAAGCAGAAAAAGAATCAACTCACCAAGCAGCATTTTCTTGGCTTTCAAATAACTAGCATAGTATTTTGAGCAACTAAAGCATTTTCCTTTTCACTGTGGTATGAAAGAGCTTGTGAATAAACACTATCGAAGGCACACGTCCACTTAAGCTATAAGACAGTATCCAACATCTGTAGTGCAAGGCATACCCATATCCCTGTACATACATGGGAAATCTTCCATATAGTCTCTTCCAACAATATCTATTCACTATATCTATTCTATATTTGTCAGCATGTCTATTTTCTGTCTGAGCATTTTCTACTTGAGATTGTGCTCTTCAGGAGCAGCCCCTGTGAACACACACTTGGTGCCCGCTCTTTGCCCTCCCACTTTATTTACTCCAGGCACGCTACTCTTGCACAGCAACCTGCCCAGTCAGTGGAATTGTATTGAATGTGCATCATGTTAAGTCTTCTTCATGTGTTTCCTCGTTTTTCTGCACACCAAGACTATCCAAATCTACCATCAACATCAGAAAACACTTTGAAACCATCACCCACTGTTGTGCTCCAGGACATAAACTACAGCTCAGCAGAATTTACTGTAGATGATCATGGGAATATGTGGTTATCGTTGTTGTCTGTTTACAGCACAGCTCTTAACCCTTCCACTGGTATTTCTGATTCTGCCCACTGCTGGAAATCAGCTGGGCTTTGGGTTCGATCCAACCTGGCAGTTCCTGGGAGTCTGTGTATTTGGATAAACGGTGACCCAGCCTGGTTAGCCCAGTTAGAGCATAACAGGATTTGTATTCTCATTAGAAATGCCATTGTTCCTCCTTCAATTATCATTCTACCCTTTGACTCTTTTATTCCCAGCAGGAAACTAAGAGGTACATAAGTGATACTACTGTGCACAAAACTGGCAGGTGAAGGGAATGTGGTCTCTGCCAGCCTGATAACCCACTAGTCAGCTCCTCTGCTGGGCTACACTGCTGTGCTGCTCAGGATGGCAATTTACTAGCAGGATGATGTGACTCCATAATGCTTTCTCTGAAAGAAGATGCATAATTTAACCCCACAAAGATTATTTCAGGGCTGGACGAGACTCCTGTGATCACCCAGTCTGATGTCTTACAGATTGTTTCACTCTGTGACTCTTAGATCATGGAGAAACAATGCACAAAAAATGGCTTTGAAACCATGCAGCAGTTTCTAAAACATCATTCTCAAACCCCCCATTAATTAAAAACAAAAATGACAAAAGAGCATGACATCAATTTTTTCTCTGAAGTGGGGTTATCAATAATGCATTATTTGTGTTAAGAGAATGGATGCAAAAGTACACAGGTAAATGGCTACAGTAATTTACTGTGCTTCCTTATTGCAAAGGAGACTAAATCTACTTTTTAAGATTTTTTTTCCTGCAAGCAAGCATCTTTGCTATTGTGCCTACTATGCATTAACTTGGGGAGTTTAGCTCAATCTCCCATGACATAAGGAAGTGAGTAGCCTGCAGTACATACGCCTACATTTTAAGGAGAATTTTGCCAGTTCTGTGCTGACATCATGACATATCAATGGCAGCATTTTCAGCATGTCCATGCAGCTTAGGAGCCTAACTACCACTTTCAAAATTGAATTTGGTAGATCTTTCTTCAAGGTCGAAATAATTAAATTGCAGAGTGCCATCTAAGCTCAACTGCCACTTGAAAGTACAATGACATGTGGACAAACAAACTCCGCAGGAACCTGGAGTCTTAGAGTTCCCCAAGATGCATCCAAGTAAGATGTCTGTGAGGATCTAACCTGGTGACAGCTATAAGAACGGCACACTTAGCATCCAAAATTTCTTAGCAATTCCAGAAAAAGTTTGTTCCAGAAACCACTGGACTTCAGACATTTCAGTCTGTAGCCTCGTTGGCATGGATAGTCTTGGCAGTAGCTGGAATATGATGTCATAGCCATATTTTATTGCCTTTTTGCATGCAATATATTTCTGGTCTAGTAAAATGGATAAAGAATTTATCAGAGCGAAAAGCATCCTTGTGAAGACAGACCATGTATATTAAGAGCATACCAAGTTTGCATAGTCAATGCCTTCTGCATCTTCAATTTCACCTCCAAAAGACTTCTGAGATTCTCTACCTCTGAATCAAGCATCTTTTGTATCACGGTGGAAGATGACCACCTTTCCTCATTCAAATCCTATCAGGCACTCTCTGGAACAGCACTTAGCCCTGCTCACCATTATTCTGGACCCCTAAATTCTAACTGGGCAAACATAAAACGTTACAGGTTGCTAAAAATTAGCAGAAAAGAAAACTTGGTGGAAGCTGGTAGCACACTTGTACTGACAAAGATAACAAATTCTGAACCAAGTTCCTGCATCAGGAGTCTGTCTGAAGAGTGGCAGGTACCTCCTTCAACAGAGCAAGTTTTTTTCTGTTTCTCTTGGCTGTCTTTCACTAGCATAAAAAACCCCACCCCAGGCACTAATTTGGCTGGAGGACAGCAGAAGGACCAGCTGGATAGCCTACTCTTGATGATATTCACTCATACACAAGACCAAGGTTTCAAGCCCTATTCTCCTGCACACCTGGTGAGTAACTTGAAGAGATCAGATAAGAGTAGAGGGGTTAATTAAGAAGTAGCAATTTGTATTATATACCAGCATGATCCACAGTCCACTAAAATCAATGGTAAGGATCCCTGTAGTTAATTCAAATTAATTAACTCAACTCTGACTCTCGAGTGCAGTATGCAGCAAGCTGGAAACCAGAAACAGTTATATTTTGCATCACTTTATGTGAGAGGTTAAAAAAGCCTGTATGGTCAGTACATATGAAATAGTATTTTCTACATGTTCCTAGAGTCATGTGCCCCTTTGAATGCTAAATTTCAGCTGAAATCCCCCGAGCAATTAATATAAGCCACTGTTTTTTGCAAATCAATTAAAAATATACATGCCTCTTTTCTTTTAGAGATGAACACACTTCACTGAAAAAAATTCTCATCAAATAATGTCTATAGTAACAGGAATGGGAAAGCAGAAATTAAACATGCCACTTTGAAAAAATATTCTTTGAATGTGCAATTTCAAAATAACACAGCAGTGTCTAAACATAAAGCAGCCACAAGCATGAATAGTGTGGCTCAAGATGTGCTTTCCCTGCTATCCCTGCTAACCAAAGAATCCTGATCTGTACACTAAATTGTTAGAATGATGCTTATAAGTCATAATCAAGTGATGAGAACTAATAGTATCATGCTGAGTCTTGCTCTCAGCAAGGGCTCTCAGTCTGCTCTCATTCCACAGCACAGTTGCTTCTGATCACAGTTACTTCTACTGCCCATCCTTTCCCCTTCAAACCTCCAAGTCCTTCCACCCTAGGTGATCAAAACTTTATTCTCCCCCAAAAAACTGCTACTGAAGAGAATACAAACTATACTGTTGCACCCCATGGAATGGTGCATGAAATCAAAACTTCTAGTTTAGAACTGCTGAGACAACTTCCTTAAGCGTGGGCACTGTTTGGGATTATCCACGAGATTTCCCAGCCTGTCAGAGACATGATGTGTACCAGACTGGGGACAAGCCATGCACGCCCTGACTGTTAAAGCCAGCAGTCCTGCATCCCCCTTTTAACTCAATGTTAATATTTATAAATTGGTAAATAGATTTTCCAAAGTATCAAGCAACAAACAGCTTAAGGAGGTTTATCTTTAAACATTCATAGCTTGCAGCTGAAATTAACTCTCAAGAGGAAGACAGACACAATAAAAAGGATCTGGATATTTGCTGAAACCAAAGCAATTGGTTGAAAAGACAGTTTTCATTAAGTCACCCTAGTAAACAAATTTCCATCAAAACTGGCTCAGCACCCTGCTTTTTGTCAAGCTGACTACTACAGAAACCAGAATTTTCTGTCTATTTTCTGTCTATTTTCTGTCTATTTTGAGGGGCATTTTGAGTGTCCCTCTCCCAGGACCAGGAAATTCAAAGTCTCTGGGAGGTTCTAGAGGTCTGTGCAGTTAATAAACATAACTACATCTCTATAAACCCTACGTCTATGTCTTTTAAAAGAGATTGTGGAAGCAAGATTTGGTTTTGTTTTTTTTTTTCCTTTAACAAATACCACAGAGTGGGAAAAACACTATGGAGACTTTACATCCAAATCAATGAACAGTTATTACCTCTCCAAGGTCGTTCTGACAGTTTTATTATCAGTGACACAGGAGCAAATGTTGCAAAAGCAATGTGGCAAAATCACCTACGTATTATGCTCCTGTGCATGGTCTGAAGCTAAATTACTTTGGATATTGTGCTAGTGATAGTTCTGATAATACATTTTAAGATCAGACATGGGTCACGTCACATCCATGGATTATGTATGGAACTGTCAAAATTCCCAGAAAACCTTCTGCTGCTTTATGTGCTCATCTGTGTGCTGGTAGACAAGTCTGCAATATTATTTATAATTATAAATTGCCAACAATTATATACACGGGAAAACATTTAGGATTTAGTCTTGCACATAGTGAATAACAACATACATTGACTTCTAGCTGATCATGACAGACCTTAAAAATATGTACACTCTATACCTTGAAAAGCATAAAAAAAGGGAAAGCAAAACCAAAAGGGAGTGTGTATAATCCAGTACATACAGAGACAGCACAAGGTTCCTCCTGTCTGACAGTGTATTTCCAATGAAAATCACCATGATGTCTTGACAAAATTTTCTTGCTGCAGATCACAAAATGCTGCACAAGCTGCCTTTCCAGCCCTATCCTGGCAATTCCTTCTGTGGATGATGTGTTCCAATGTCTTGCTTGTATATATACGCACGCAGACAGTGCTTGGGCTTGCAAACACACCAGCCCCAAGCTTTACACAGGTTTCTTTTGAGAGACATGCCCAAAGCAGATGGAAATATATCCAAGAGCACTACAAGCAGTTTTATGGGGAAATATGCTGCTGGATTTGAGCTGGGTTGATCTCTGATGTTAAAGGCAGCAGTGGCTGTTTTGCTCCTTTCAGCAAGTAGCAGAGATGTTTGACAGGGGGAGATCCTGCTCTGGGATCAACTGAAAAACACTGGGATTTTCTCTCGGCTCTTGCCTCTGTGTAACTTCCTCTACATACCACTTTCTCCAAAGAACTTTGTTATGTTTCTCCAGCTGTGCTCTAGTGCCTATAAAGGCAGGAAGCAACTAGGAAGGTGTTTTTAGCACACAGAAAAACATACGCTTTGACAACTCCCGTCTTGAAAAACAATAGCTCCCTTCCTTTGCAAATTAATTTTAATAACTGTGGCTAGTTTGCTCTGAGTTGAGTAGTTTTGCATGAACACACACAATTAAATTAATATGCAAATGCTCCCATTCCTCTGAGAATACTGAAGCATTCTTTACAGTGTGTGAGACAAGGAGACGGAAAAGAAAAAAAAATAGCAGGCCCCAAAAGAGTCTTGTCTAGAAGGATGGGATGTCTTTTCTTTAGCTAAGCCACTGAAAGGGGATTCAAGCCTGACTGAAACAATGCTTGTTGATTAAGCAGAAATAAAGAAGGAAGAGGAGCCTTTAGAGATAAAGGAAAGAGGAAAAGACTGGAGCATCCCAAGTTGTTAAAAACTGACCTCAGCAAGTCTAAATCTTCACAAAAGTAGCATTTACTATGTTGGGCCTCACAAAGGTTCCCATTCTTCCCTTGCCTGTTGGGACCCCCTCCTTCTCCAGCCATGTTTGAGCAAGGGCCTCAGACAATTAGCACAGACCCTGGCCCTTCACCCTTTGGCTGTCAATCACCTCCCTGAGCAGATGGCAGCAGAACAAGGAAAGATGCTTCCCAAGCGGCTTTGCCCTTGGCTCATCTCTATGCGCCGGGCCCCTGGGAATGGCGGCCTGGCGGGGAGGGTGTGGGACTCCCGGAGAGCACACACCGCTGCTCCCGGGACACTGCTGCATCCAGGCACGGCTCTTTGTACAGCTGGAGCATGAGAGAGGGAGTGTGGACAGGCTTCCCAGGAGTCTCCGTCCTCTGCCACAAAGGAGCCTCTGGAAGCTGAGGGGCCAGAAGAACTCAAGAGTCACTAAAAGTTATTATGGAAAAAGCAATCCTTTCACTCGAGCTTGCTGGCTTTGTAGGCTTAGACAAAAACAACTGCTATCCAGACAGCAGCTATATCATAGGAGAGTGCATTTGTGACAGAAAGATAGATTAGAAAAGACTGGGAACATGGAGGCAAATAGATATAGATGTGGCTCACTGGGGAAGGGAGGGAGAGAGATGGGACACAAAGGTGGCCTTGTGCTACTGTTCTCAGCACAGAGCCTGTCTCTAACATCTTGTACCAGATTTAAGGGAGTGAAGACCACTGGTTACACTGCACTGGGACCAGGTGCGAAGCAAGGCCAGGGGACCAGGAAAGAGGACACAACTCCCACTTCCTCTCCCAACCTGCGAGCAAAAGAGAGGGAAGGATTGTGGGATGTGTAAAAACGCATGAGCAGCAGGGCAAATACAGCCTGGTAGTCAGGGAAGCACTTAACCCTTATATAAACAGCAATGGAAAAGCAAGTGGAGAAGAAAGAAGAGCTGGTTGTGAGATAGGATGAGAATAAGACCAGGAATAGCATGGCTCTGATCTGAAACCCTCTAGAGCTGACTGTTCAGCAGGTCCCAAAGGATAAACAGGGTAATTCTGCTCACCCTTCTTGGCCTTGAAGGGAAACAAAGGGGATGGAAAGCCCCCATATTCGATGGCCTGGCATTTTCTCCCTACACCCTCGACTTGCACAAGATTTGGAAGATCAGTGGTCTGAAACAAGCACAGACATGTGACAAGAAGGGAGAAAGCGGGGCTACACGCCCTTCACCCACCCAGCACAGCTCGGGCAGCGTGATACAAAGAGGGTAACATGCAGGGGTAATCACCACTCATGAGGAGCCGTGACATTTAGCACATTGTCACTTTCTCTCTTTACTTTTCATACTGTCCTTTCAGGCATGAGGGTGCTGTGACAGAAGGGAACTCAAATTAATCCAGAAGAATCTGACAATCTAGGTCAGTAGTTGCAGAAACAAGTGTTTTACTGGGAACCCATTTCTTAAAATCTCTTAAATTTCTTAAAATTAAATTTCTTAAAATTTCTTAAAATCTCATAAACATAAGTGCAGGGAGAGGATACAATTTATAAATATCCTCTTCTTCTGTTGATGTGAACCTGCTGTCTCTCATTCTGAGGAGTCCAACACATCTGAGAATGAACACAAAAAGCTTCCCCTCCACCTAAAATTCTACAACTGGTTAAAACCTACTTGAGATTTTAATAAGAAGGATCCAATTTGGTTTTTATTTACCTTCAGGTTTTAAGTCTTTAAGAAACAAATTGGTATGCAGCTTTGCTGGCAAAAAAAAATTTAAATAATTACATAAATTAATCAACAAATAAACTGAACAAAAATAAACAGATCCCTTAAAAAAAAATCATGACACTTCCAAAATCCCCTGCTCCCAAGAGCTGGCATAGTAAGGAGTGCACCAGACTCTGCCATGCTCTGAGAAACAATAGCAAAATTTATTAAGACTTTATGCATGTTGCTGCCTTTCTACTGTTATTACTGAGTCCATTCTACTTTTCTCCTTCCTTGCTCTGCACACATTGTCTGCCAGTAAGTACCAGGTAAACAGGAGAAGGGTATCATTATTTGTAGCCACAGACAAAGGCTGCAGCACATACAAATTAAAAAGGTAAAGACAGTCAATGCACTAGAAGGATCAGACATCAAAGAATAGGTGGGTAAGGAAACCTGCAGAAACAGTGAAACCATTCCTTGGCCTCGGGGGTCTAGGTTTTGATGGCAGAGGTGATGCCCTTAATTTTAATCTCTTTGAGGAACACAGAGGGGAGAAGGATTTATGACACAAATAAAGAAATTACTATGAATAAAATGTCTCTCTGACCTACAGTGAAAATTCCTGGCCCAGAGTTTTATTGTGTTTTTGTTTAACCTCCTCACACAAGGCAATGGGAAGGAACAGGGGAAGCCTCAGCCAACACCTCCACTCCAGCAGCAGCAGGCAAACACAGGCCACAGGCATGAGCTCAGCTCTTATTTTGAGTGGGCTCTGGGGTCCCAAAGGGATCTGCAGGCACAGACACAAGTTTTTTAATATGGATGTGCAGGTACTAACAATATTACTTCACAGGCCCTAAGGTCCCTGCTGCCCAAGACCAAATATTCCACCAAACCACTGAGACTGAAGTAAATTGCTGGGAAATACATTATTTTCTTCCTCTTCTCAAAGTCTATTTTCTGGGGAGTTCCGGGCCAAGAGCTGAAAACCAAGAATCTGATTTAAGCATAACCCCCTTTGTTGAGGAGGAACTGCCTGGAGATGCAACAGAGGTGCAGCTCTCAGGGGTGCTCTATCTTCTCACACAAACATGTGAAACACAAGCTGTGGTGTAGGCTCTGCTCCCCAGCTGTATCTCAGACATAGTAACTCACTACTTCATGTGTTTACAGTTAGCCACAAGCTTAAGTGCTCAATGAAATAAGGTAGGAGCTCCTGCTATTATTTAAATACCTTAAATATATTTCAGCCTGCTTGCTCCCTTTTATGATCACTGACTGTTTTTCACTGGATACCCTCTAATTTTATATGGCTGTATCTGTACATCAATCACCTTCTGAGGAGCAGTTAGTCAGTTTGAGAAGCTTTAGACCTTTGTAATTCAGCTTGTTACTGAGCAGCATTTCTTTTTCTGCTCTGAAAATGTGACTATCTTAGAAATTAAAAGCTGTGACCTGAGTGTGGTGATTTCACAGAGAAATAAGACCTGCAACAACAGAAAAACGGAGATATTCCTAGAATGGCTTTCTAAAAGCAAATGGGTCCTGTGAGGGCACTGGTAACAATCTGTAGTAGATAAAAGCACATTACTATTACACAAAGCTGTAGCTACTTATGACAAATCTCACAGAGCAGGTGAGGATGAAGTCAATTGATTCAGAGCTGTTTGCATCCATACAACCACCAGGTACTGACATCTTGACTTCCCACTGGCCTGGGGAAGCTGCTCATTCATCTTTATGAATGAAATAAGCAGCAAGACAGTGATACAATGAGAAAGCACAGATGAGTAAAGGATAACCATGGCTGTGTGGCACAGCAAAGAACGCAATAGAAGTACTACATAGGGAATAATCAAGGTAGGTTAATTCAGCAACATGGGGGATTTAGACTTGAATTTTCAGAATCCTGGACGATTTAAACACAAATCTTTTGCTTTGTCTGAAGGGGAAGTGGGATCTGCTTGATAGCTCAGTCTTCTGTATTTCTTACAAAATGTCCTTTTGCAACAGGTAGAGGCAACAAAAAGACAGCTAAATTACAGATATGTCAGGATCTCTTTGTACTCATTGTCTGACACTCAGAAAATGGAAAATGCCAAAAAACTCATAATACTTGAGCCATAACACTTGAGAGAAGAGATGGAGTCAGTGTGCTTGGAGCTTGCATGGCAAAGGGTACAAATAAAAAATTACAGAAATGCGATAGGCATTGTATGGTCTTCGTCAATGTGCACGGAACAGGAGAAGGGAAGAAAAATTTGCTCTTCCTTTTCCTTGCCAGTGCTGGCCTTAGCCAAACCAGGTATCAGCCAGCTTCCAGGCCTCTCACACCCGGTCCAGTGGCTCGGGCAGAGAAGAAACCACACAGCAAGGATGTCTGGGCAGAGACAGCACAGACCAGGGCAAGGCAAGGAAGCAGCTGGGAGGAAGATCCAGCAGTAACAAAGCTGGCTCAGTGTCTTTTCCTCAAGAGGCAGCATCAAGGATGGTGATGCTGGAGACCTGCTCTGCCACAGCTGCACCTCTCTCATCTGGATGAAGATGCAGATCCCCATGCAGGCCCCAAGATACACGTAACCATCTCTACCACGTCTGTAACCATCACTGAAGCTTCAAGGCTGAGGCAACATTGCCTGCATTAGCTCTCCTGCCATGTGCATCTTACTTCATTTGTCTTTTCCCAAACTCTCTATCACCAGCAATCATTCAAAAAATAAGCTGAACCTAGAGACTTCCTGAGATGAGGACACATTATTTAGGTCCTAAACACACAGTCCTGAGCAACCTTATTTCATGCCAGGAGGAAAGACAGAAGGCAGTCACAGTCTGCACCCACAGTGACCAACTATGAAGAGACATATGACAAAGGGTTTCAACCCTATTTGAAGAGCAATTTTGGTTTAATGCATGAAAGAAGGTCAGCATAGGGAAGATAAGAGCACCATGACTCAGCTAGGAAAGGCATATTTGGATTTTTATAATAAGGGTATGTTCCTGTCTTAACCAGCAATCAAGGACAACCAACAAAAATATTAACATTTCAGGCTGGATTTTTTCCCTCACAATACATAAAGTTAAAAATAATTGTTAGAATTGAAATCATTCAGTGACAGCTCTGTAGAAATCATGCAAATCTTTCATGAGTAGCAGGGAGCAAAAATATGATAAACCACACAAAGTCCTCTTTGTACGGGCATTTTGGCATTTTAAGAAACAAAGACAACTCAATTATTTTACAGTAGAGACTATTTCTTTTACAGAAAGACTTCAGTTTTTCAAGGTAATTTCGAACTTCCTATCTCAGACACATGGAAAGCAAGACAGCTTGAGATGCACCTTAAAATATGTATCTGACTGCAACTCCAGCCAGTGCTGTCTATAGAAATAAAATCATGGTCCTCAAAAAACACACACTTTTCTAATGTGCTCAGAAATACCCAGAGCAGGCTCTGCTTTCCAGCCTCTCCCTGAGGGATCCATAAATGTCCAGCTGTGCTATCACACACGTCCAGGTGCACTCCTAATGAGAAACCTAGGTCCTGTCATTTTTGCCCTTCCCTCAACTCCAGCAGCATCCATGAGGAGAAGCTAGCAGGGACTGCCCTGCTGCCTAAGCACCCACAGTACCTTGAACTCTTCCAAGCAAGAGCTAACCCTGTCTGGTCCAGCTGAGAACACGACAGGGAAATAAAAGACAGAAACCCTGCTTTGTTCAAGATGGAGCAAGTCCCAGATGAGATTCTCATGAGATGTGTTCTTCCCACAAAACCTTTGGTCATCTTTGTCCATCCTCAACATGTTTGAACTGCTCTCTCAAGCTTCAAGAGTGACTCACAGATGGAGAAACTCTCAGTTTCTCTCTAAAGCCTGAGCCCAGCTGAATCCCTTCCCCATGCATCCCCAATATATCCAGTCAGGGCTATGGCATCTGATTGTTGCCAGAGAAGTAAAGATGCTGTAAAAGGCAGGAAATTTTGATGTGAAATTAAGTTGTTGATGTGTTATTAGCACAATATATCACAGTTATCAGAGTAAGACAGAAGACCAGACAAAAGGAAGAAGACTGATTTATAATCTAAGCAAAAAACCTATTTGTTTTCACCAACTCAATACTCCCAAAGTTCTCGTGGTGGAGCTTAGAGAATATCCATATCAGGAAACTGCTGGGTTGCTGCTCAACCAGGTGGAGCTGCGCAGCAAATAAACTAGCTCTCCTGATAGCAACACGAGCCTCAGGTAATCACAAGAAATCTTTCTGATTGCCTATTCTCATTCATTTGGGAACAAAATGGGATCTTTAATCCAATGGTAAGACCTGGCAGAGTGGAAACCCTCAAAGCAGAAAATGCGTCAACCCCTTCTCCCCTGGGTGGGGATCCATAGCAATGTTTGAAGGGAACACACCCTCGCTCCTGCCTGGGGAATGCCCAGCACAGTCTTAAGCTCGCTCTGTATCAGGCAGTCCAGCTGCTGCATGAGCCAGGCTCCATTTCAACACAAGAACAGCTCTTCTGGAAATGACAGATTGCCTTGATTTAAACACCGCTGTTCCCAGGTGCAATAAGCTTTATGTTGAAAGCATTTAATGCTAACATTACAGTGAATATGCAGGGCACCGCTGTGAATTATGGCAAAATAATATCTGATATATCACAAAAATAAATCCATGAGTGCCTACTTTCCTTCTATTTTTTTAAATTAACGAAGGATTTTGCACACTTAAAATCTTAAATATATAATCTACGTGCATATGTTTAAACAATACCTTTCTGTATGTGGCGTATAAAGACATCCAGGGCTATAGATTTACTTATGTTAATGTATAAGATGTGGCATTTACATCTGCATGGAATTTCTACCTATTGTTCAGCTAAATTCACACACCTAGTCCTGTTGCTCTGTATTTGTACGGAAGCAACTGGAAAAAACAGGCAGAAATAGTGGCTGCAAATAAAAACTCTCTGTGTGGTAAAGGGATTACATTGCTGAAGCTGGAACAGGTACCTTTTAAAAAATATAAAGCGGGTAGGTCTTAGAAAAACTGTTTACATTATAGCAAAATAATGTTTTCCAAAGCAAGTTTCAAATCCAAGTGCCCCTTATTAGATTTGATTGGCTGCAACATAAGAAATCACCACAATCAATCTTTTAGTTAATCTCCATCGTCCTTCAAGCATCACAGTGACATGGCTGGGACATGCCAGCAGTCACAGATGCTTCATTAAGTAGCTAATCGGCAATAGCTGTAGGGGTAATTCAACATTTTCCAAAGAGTTCAAATAGCACTTTAGGGTAAAACGTGCCCCTCCACTGATATCTTTCTGGGTTGTCGTGATTAAGCATAATTAGGCTCACCATCTCTCTTCCAAATAACAATAATAATAATAATACATTGGAGGCTTCTGAATGCCAGTGGGTACCTGGCACATCAAACCCATATTTTAACAGTAGACGTATGGGTTTTACAGCCTGGACCACTGGAATCGTGTGTTCAGGAAATTTCTGTACTGAAAGCCCCTCAGTGAATACTCTCAGTGTAAATAGTTCACTGGTAGTATGTAAAAGCAAACACGGATTTACTGAGCAAACTGAAAGTAGCTGTGCTATAGTGTGCTTGGCTCAGATCAAATGCTCATCAGGGGGAAAACTGCTTTATTAACAGCAGCATAGACCTTTAGCACCTAGAAAGCACTTGGACTGTTATGCCTGCAAAAAGCATAACTAACACCTACCAGAGACAGGGCACTCTTCCAGCCAGCCACATACACACAATTGTCTGAGTGCCACCAATAGTTCCACCAGTTACCCTGTCGTCTCCTCTTGCTCAAGTTGCCAGTGAAGTTGGTCAACCACTTATCACACCATGAAACAGCACACAGTTTGCACAACCACCCCGATTTCTCAGAAAATACTCATCCAAGTACAAGCCTGTATTTCAGAAATAAGTTTCAAACCATGACGTGTATTGCCACTACTCACTGTGCACTAGACACAGTCACTGGAGTACTTAATGACATAACTAATATTCAAGGAGTGGTGTCTAAGAGCTCTGGTCTTGCACCACCCTGTGGTCAATGCACAGAAGGATGACCCAGATCCTCAGAAGATACTGGTGTCCCACACTCGTTTCCAAACACTGAGTTTCTTCAAGTCTCTCAGTGGGAAGGGTGGAACCGATACTTTGTGCACTAAATCAAAGCAGCTTTTGGCCTTGCTGAGTTCTTTCATTAAATTGGTACTCACCTGACTCTCAGAACATTTGAAAATGAGAGCTCTCTGAAGAGACACTGAAATGATTTCAGTGTTCCTATTTGTCAAAGCTTTCAGTCAAAATTAATTACATGCCAAAGATGTCATGCTGGCCAAGCTGAGTGGCACGCAGGGGCTGCTGCGGATACAAGCTCTGGTGTAAGCATCAGCAGCCATGCAGAAAGAGGACAGCGTTCAGCCCTCTTGCAAATGCAGCCAGTGGAAAACACAGTGCTGGTCAGCCACTCCTGTCCTTTCCTGCTAAATCAACCTGCTGCCATCAGTACCAGTGCTCTCTTTGCCCCTTTCCCTCCACAGAAAGAACAATCTGATACATGGATTCATTAAATAAATAAAAAATGCTGGTCAGGGCACTGGGGTGCATTGCTGAGAAGAGGAGGAGGAGGAAGAGTTCACCCTAACATACTGATCATCAAGGCTGGTGAGAGAAACACATGAAATGAAATACTTATTACCAAGGCATGAAGAAGAATAAGGTCTCATGCTGTAAATCTTTCAATACAGTAAACAGTAAAGAAAAAAAGAAAGCTATAAAAGAGAAACCTCTGGATTTGACAAATACACTCTTCTTCAAACTGAAAATTCACTTAATGGTACTACATGATTCTTATGGTCATGTCCACATTATAAATACACACCAGGATTCTCTTTCAAGTGCATATTGTGCAAATGCACTGCAAAAAAAAAAGGCTCTTACTATTCAGATCTATTAGGGCTTCACAGCTGATATAGGATTGAGTCATATATATAAATGTATGAGAGGACCATGGAGTCATTTCAAAGTATAACTTCAATAAAATAAATAAAACTTATCTGTGACTTAAAAAAAACCAACAAACCAACAGCCAACCAAACCAACAGACTTAACAGAACGAAACAGTTCAGAAGATGGCCAGGTTTTACTGAAAAACTTTAGGAGATCTTGCACCACTTTCACAGAGGGCTGCAGAAGAACATTCCCCCACCCTCAGCCTTTTTGCCTTTTTCTAAGGTGGCTCTTTCAGCCAAGTTACAAGACTGTGGGAGACAATAACACAAAGATTGCTCACAGAAGAGCTGACATCTGCTTGTTCATGCTGCTTCATCCTCTTTGAAAGTACAGCTCATCAATTTCAGCTGGACTTTGTGGATGCTTAGAACTAAGTATATTCTTAAGTGTTTGGAGATTCACATCCTTAGCATGCAACTGTCTGCTTGCTATGTGTAAAAAAACATAAATCCATTACTGGAAGTCTGAAAAACTTTGCGTGCTGTCTTCAGAGTATAAGTCTGTCTTTCTTTCAAGATATTTGACAGGCCTTTAATTTGAACACTGAACTCTTAATTAAAGCTTGAAGGATTCTCTATTGTCCAAATACTAGACTGTGAAAGAATTTTCATTTTTTCTCTTTGCTTGCACTTTAAGCAGTTTTTGAAGCTTCCCATATATTTTTAAAGCACAGATGCTCTCCCTTTTGACAGACTTATAGAGAATATATTTTTCCTTATCTTCTTTTACTACTCTCCCCTCCTACCATTTTGAGAATATACTGCAATATTGCTGATGTATAACTCTCATTTCACTTCACATGGACATTTTTTTTACATTACAGAAAACACACATAACTTTATTTACAGTGAAAGAGTACAGGAATCAATTAAGACTAGATGGAAAGTGCAGTGAATTGATCTTGTCCATTCAAAGCATTGCAATGGCACAGTGATGCAATGTAGATGCCGTTTTATTCTTGTGTTTTACTGACAAAGTGTGTTCCCAACTTGGGCAATTAACAGGTTTGCACTAATCAAACTGTACTCAGCTTTTGTTTCACTCTCCTAGCCTTTGATTTTGTCCCTAACACTCTGTCTTGCCTGCACAAAGCCCACTGAGAGAAAGACAATACAGATGATTTAAAGGGGACTGATGAATGGAATGCATTGCCTCTAAGGGGAGGTTTTGAAAACAAGTTTACTACTGGAGCTTGGACAGAAAAGCATAAAACTTGATGCAATAATCACAGGGTAAAATTCAATAGTCTGTACTACTCAAGAGGTCAGGCCCAATGATCTCAGTGCCTTATAAGTATGAAAATTGAGAGATGCTTTAAGATTCGTGGACAGGTCAATAAAATTTACACTGCTTATGAAGTGCTCCTGGAAGACATAAAATTAAGTCTCTGCAGCTCCTTGCTCATTTCTGCCCCTTATAATTTCTTTTCCAATCCACAATCCTTCTGCTCGCGGGTTTGTTGCCGTGTCTGCTGATCACACTCCCATCTGTGCTCAAGATGTCCTTCACCCTGCTCTGCTCCCTTACCCATTTGTTTACTCCCCCATCACCCTACGTAACAGCAGACATGAATCTTGCTCTGCCACTCAGCTCTTCCATACATGCACACTCTCTGCATTTCATCACTGTCAACCTCCTCTTTATTTCTGCCTCTAGGGAGACACATCTGAGCAAAGACCTCTGGGGGACTGGCAGGGAGGAGTTGACAGGGATTCTGTCACACAGCCACTGGATGCCAACACGTTGGAAATTTGGGTTAAATAGCTTCTGTATCCTTGCTCTAATGATTGATCTCTTGGCTTTTTGCTAGGTTAATGTCTGGACTTGATGATCTTAAAGGTCTTTTCCAACCTGAACAGTTTTATGATTTTGAAATTAATTTGACACAGAAAGTTTGATATATTGGCAATTTTGAAAGGAACCCAAAATTTTGGGACCACTGTACTGGAGGAACTTCCAAGGTCATCAAACTGTCATCCCACAAGTGGAAGAAACAAAAAAACAATGCTAAATCCGAAATGCTCTGTGCCAGCTTTGCCACATGATAGTGACCACAAAATACTGCTGACATAGAGCAAACCAAATGCTCACAGCACAGGAAACCAAAATCTGCAGCACTATAAACAAAATGAAAGTAGAGCACAGTGCTATAGCTATAGCTTCTTACTCCAGCTGAGGAGAGAATCGGGTAAAAACTTGTCACACAGACTGTCCTCAGATACGTGGTTTTTGAGTATGGAAAAGAATGGTCTTATTTTCACAATCAGAGGGTTCAGAGATGTGTTTCACAGCCACGTGGAGTGGTCAGTATTCCTACTGCCTCACAAAGCCACAAAGGAGAAGCACCTCCCATGACGAACAAACTGATGGGAGCGCAGTCCAGAGCCTTCTTATGGAAAAAGCCAGGATTGCACAGGATCTGGCCGTACAAAGGACCACCTTGCCAAGCTATTCTGCTGGCTGAAGATGATCTATGTAAAAAGGAGTTTAATTTCAAGGGGAATCATATCGGCTCCCAGGCTCCCATTTGCCATGCTTGCGAACTGGATACTCCACTGTACCCTTTGACATTGAAAATTTTCCCCAGTGTGTTTTAGCTCAGAGAGAAACTGAACAGTAACTGCAGCATGCCAGTGGATCACTGATCAATTCCAAGTGACAGACTGTAGTTGGAAGCCACCACTTATTTATTTAATTTTAACGGCTTGTTTGTGATAAGATTTTTCAAGGTTACAGATAGAAACTGCGTCAAATTACCGCATAATTTAGTGTTTCAAATACTTTTTCCATGGCTATATATGCCTGTCCCACTCCTCCAGTAAGTACTGAAACGAGAAAATTAGTTCTCAGGTTGACAAAAAAAAAACTGTAACATTTGTCTTGTACAGAAACCAATTCCCCTTTCCCAGGTTCCCCTCCCCTCATTTTAGGAGAAAGCACAATATACTCTTGATTTGTCAAAATAGTTCACTTAGTTGAAAATAGAAGCTTCTCCTCTATAGAAGAATATGCTTTTTCCCTTGAAAAGTTAGAAATGAACTGAAGAGAAATGTCATTCAGATAAGAGAACCTGAAATATTTCAAGGTTTTCCAAAATTCTTATCAACCTTATCCTCCCTTGGCTGAAATTATTTGACCTAATTCATAAATGCTTTTGGCTAACATGAACAAGGTATCACTGTCAGGGAAAAAAAAAGACATAAAGAAAAGAAGTTTTCTTTGAATGTTTCCTTATTTCTAGCCAGAGGCAAAAGTGTCACCGTGTTCACTGGAAGGAAAGCTGCCTTCCTGTGTCCTCTAACTCTCCTCCACGGTTAGCAAATTACCATTCACTTTTCCTTTTACGCTGGGGAATAAGGTGCTAAATTTCACTGGGGGTTTTCATTGGTTCGTTTTTCTCCCCTACTGCTAATTGCAGTGGTGAACCATTTAAAAGATACCTGCTTAAAATCCATTAAAATCTTGCCTAATGTAAGTACATTGGGTAGGGATGCTGACAATTCAGAAACTAGCAAACAGATAAATATGTGGACAACACCCATTTCCACATATTAGGGCTAAGAAAATAGTTACAGACAGAAAGGAAGGGAATAAACCTGCTGAAAGTAGAATTTGCATGAATGACATTTAGGGAGTAAGCTGCTGTAAGCAGTATCAGAGTGCTCAAAACAACAAAGACATTAAAAGAAGGTGGTAAAAATAGATAAGAAGCTTCAACATTTCACTTGGAAAAAGCAAGGAATTGCTTTCTTTTGGATCTGATTTTTTATTTTGGTAGCAGTGCTTTGTGAAACTTGAACACAGAAAGACAGGGACCTAAATCACAGACATAAATTTCTGGAGAAAAATATAAATGGGATATAAGAAAGTCCAGCTTTAAAGGGGCAATCGAATTCCAACTGATCAGGGCAACTACTTTACCTTTGTGTTCAATTGGCAGAGGAGGGCCAGAAAGGAAAAGTGTTTTAATCTGGCTATTAATTCCAGCTAGAAAGGACTGGTAAGCTCCTGCAAGCTAGCTGCTTTGGGGATGCTGGAAGGTGGTATCAGCTGCTAAAAATGATGTGTGTCCAAACATACGTGTCCAGGTTCCTCTGAGTGCCATTTGTCTCTAATAAGAATGTAAGGGTTGCACTTTCCCTCCATCACATCCTGACTGCATGAAACTCCTACGTTCTCTGTGACTACACATCCTAAAGTGATTAAAATTTCCTGTGGGAAATTACAAATACCTTTCATTTAAGGAAATTCATAACTTTTGTTTAGAAATTATCATTTTGATTTGTACCTTTAATAGAAGGGAATACTGTAAATGGATTTACATATTAGATTATAATTATGAAGGTAAAATTAATTACATTTAATGCTGTCTGGGTAGGCACTTAATGAAGGAAGTAGAAATTCAAATTTGTCACTTGGAACTCAGTAATTTTTTTTTTTTAAATACGAGCTGTACCTGGAAGTGTTGAGTTGGGTGCAACTGCATTTTGATCATCTGGCTCATTGATTTCTGTGCCATTGCCTTCAGTTTCTGATGATGGGATTTTGGAAAGTTCAGAGATTCTAACTATGCCGTGACCGCCTTCCTCCTCTATTTAGCTGCCACTCACTCTGTGTAACTGCTAGATTTTTCTGTGCCCAAAAAGCTAGTCCTAATAACCTTAGATACATAATACTTTATACATTTCTGACAAAAGGATCTTCATAGTACAAAGAACTTTGAGATCTATTTTCAGCTGAAGAAGGAATGGGAGCTCAATCCATTAACAATCCAGCCATATAAATCTTGGCTAGTGCACGTACTGGATTTAGCTTTTGTTTCATTATTGTAACTGAAAAACTGCAATACAATTCCCTGTGGGATGTTAAAATTGGTAGGATAGGTCCTTCAGAAAATTCAAATGCCTAATTCTCACCCAGAAGCAAACTTTTATGACAGTTTTTAAAGCTTCTGAAAAACAGTTAGTTGCAGTGCTTGGAGCTGAAGTGAGATTCACATCCATTTTCTCATGCCTTAAAAATAACAACAGGAATAATGGCTCTTACACAATAGAGTTGTAAAAATTAGAGGTTTCACCAAAAGAGTTATTTAGATGAGAAAATTATAGCTGCATGTTTGCACATCTGCACCTTGACAATCATATCCATGAGAATGTTGTAATTGCCATGAATTATGCAAAATGCTAATTAAGAACTCTAATTCACTAATCATCTCACAGGGTCATAACTAGAGCTGAATTTTATTAAGGACATACAATTCTGTGAAATGGATTTCTGAACTATACATCTCTTTCCAAAGGAAAGAAGGGAGGGCATGCAGTCTTTGTGATTCAGTTGGAAGGGAGGAATTCAAGGAGAAGCTGTCTGGACAGCCCAGACCATGACATCCTTTATGACTTCTGATGAACATTTTTGATCCTCAGTTTCCCTCTGTAAAAGATAGGAGACTATCCTCCTACCCTCCCCAGGAACGTGTAAGGCTTAGTCTGCTCATGTTTATAATGTCACCTATGAAATGTTGCATCTCTTCAAAATGCTACTTGAATTTGCTGACATCTCTGCTAAAAAAAAAATACAACAAAAAATTTGCTGATAATATGCAATTGGTATCTCTTAAAAAAGTCTGAGGCAAAGAAAAATAAATGGCAGCGACAATCCTGCAGCAAGAAAGAAGAAACACACTGTAGCTCAGGTTACTATTTTGCTGATGAACAGGGATGATCACATGGAAAGATTACTCTAATTTGATACGGTATATTTGCAAAACGTTACTGACCCAGAGATGACAGAGCTAACCTTCAGAGATTCTCCTGAGGCAATATTTGACAATATAAAACTATAAGACTGCATGAGCTTAAGGAAATTGCACCCATGTGGATGAACACAGTGAGGCAAATCTTCAGAGGAAAATGCAACAATTCTCAAAAAAAAAAAAGACTCATTCCCATTAAACATTCCCATTCAAGTAGCTGGGGGTTGAAGCTTTCAGATCCATTAGCTGGTGCTAAAGATCTCAGTTACAGAGGCTGGATATCACATCTTGGAAATACAGGAGGCAGGCAGGCAGATGATAGATACACACACAGAAAATGAAACCAACTATCCTTTCTGTCCTTGTGCTATCGAGTTTCTCAGCTATCCTGTAGTTACACATTGAGCACACGTGCTGAGAAGTAGGGGACTGCTAATACAATTATATCAATGTCTGTCTGTGCCAATCTTTCTTTCAGAGACAAATCTTTCTCTGCATCGCTGATCAAGGCTTCCAAACATATATTTGACCTAACAAGAAATTCACACCGAGGTGTTCTGGCAGACTACAGAAATACACTTCAGATTAAAGATGGCATAAAGTATTCGCTGTAAAGGAAGCTGCTTTATGTCATCCATCTAGTGGATAAAGCAGATGTGCAGATCTATGTTTGCTGAGAGAACACATCAGGCCTGTTATACCAATAACAGGAGCTGACACCAGCCTCACAGCTACCAGGGGGGATTCCCAAACTGGTGACACTCAAACATTAATTTCTCTCTTTTTGACGTCTGTCTGCTTCCATACCTTATGTTCTAAAATTTACAGCCACAATGCAGCAGGAAGAAAAAGTCTCAGGACTGGTCTACAATTTTATCATCCAAGAGTATGCTGGCACCAAGGGAGATCCAGCTGGATGGAGTACCTCTCACACTGGAGCTAGGGCCCCAGGAGACAGGAATGTAAGCACAGCACCTAAGGCTGCCTCCCACCTGCTCAGCATCCTCTTTCCACTAACCAGGGGGATGCAGGAGAGAAGTAGATCTCAGGAAGGAAAATGAGGATACAAGGAGAAAATGTGAATCTCATAGGGCACGCTTATCACTTTTCTGTGTGCAGCCAGAAGCACGAACAGGAAGCTAGAAGACAGGTTGAGGTGACACCAGGGTTTCCTGTCACACATCCTACTGGAGCACCTCATCACTGCCCGCAGAGTACTGGTTGGGGAAGACCAGGCAAAAGCCAGAAGTGCCTGCAGGGAAATGTTTCCTCCCCAAGACTGAGCTACCCGTGCTAGTTAGAGCTTGGCAAATCCTTCCTGAGAGCTAGAGACTCACAGAAACAGGCTGCACTTTGCCAGCACAAAGGGGGTTACATGGTTATAGGCCAAGTCCCGACCTGGTGCAAAGCAAGCTTGCCTGATAAAGGGGATCCAGATTGGTATTTTCTGGGATGAATGTATCTACTTTTTAGCAATGGGCAAAGAGAAAGGAAATATATTAATTAAGTACAAAACCAAATCTAATTAGAAAACAAGAGGTATTTTTAATTTCAATATTTTCTAATTTATCTCTTATTTAAGTAAATTAAATTAAACTAAACTCACTTAAAAATATAATCAAATTCCAAGAGCCATCTTGCAGCATCCACCAACCAAACAGATAGAGGATTCTCCACAAAAAAGACAGTACAGGTAATTTTTCCTTGAACTGACTGCTCTGGTATTACTATCAATTAACAGAAAGACATCCAGGGAACTCAGTGCTGGCAGCATTGCAAATGCAGCCTAGAACATGTGATTCTGCTGGCTTGGCTAAAATTGTTAGTCCTCATTCTGACTCCTGTGCTCACAGGTGTGGACAGGTGAGCTTTTGGGTCATAATATGGGACCAAACCAAAAAAGTAGATTCATTGTATGGCTCTGCAATGGACCTGCTGTGGGAGCCAAGGGAAGGTCATTTAATCAGGCTGTGAATCAAGGATATCATCTGTGATTTTTTTCCACCCCTGCCCTGTAGTTTCTTGAGCTATGAGCAGTTTGACTGACAAGCTCCCACTGGGAGTCTGGATTCCACCTAATGCAATGAGTCTTCAACCCAGAGAAAAGTCTCTAGGACAGTAGGAGCCCCTCAAATGATATAAACTCATTATCTTCTTGGTTTTACATCAAAAAGATGAGCATTTGCCATTTCTTGGAAAGGTTTTGTGACTGTCAGTTGCTACATGCTTCCACCGTGTTTAATACAATGGTTAGTGTCAGTCATAGAAGGAGTGTGGATTTATGATAACACATAAGAGAGAGAAACTGCATAGATGCAAACTGGAAAATGAGCAGCTCAGGTTAGGGAAGGGGAATGATCTAAAAAGCTGTTTAAGATATGTGACCAATATTGGTATGGCAGTAGCAGAAAATGGCTCTCCAGCTGCTGGAAGATGGGGCTGGATTACATGTCTTGCTTAAAGCAAGCAACCACTCAGAATCTCCTCCCCTCTGGCAGGAGTTCCACAGGCAGCCCTGGCCCAGTGTGCTGCACACACCAATAATTCAGTGATGAGAGGGTTGAACACAAAATCTACCAGGGGAAGCACAGGGATTCTCCTCATTCTAATCAGAGCAACATGGAACATCTTAATTTGTTAAAAGTGGTGAACAAAAAAAAAAGGGCTGGAAAAGGGGCTCTCTCTATGGAGGGGACATGCCTGCTGACTCTTAGGGTGACCATAAACATCTTCAAGTGCACATCAGCTTGAGAAACAGTGACCTGATCTTACAAGCATGGGAAGGTCACTGCTGAGCCTAGTCTTTCCCTGGTGGGAAAATGCAATATTAAAAGTGTTCCAATCCTGCACCATTTGCAGTGGATCTGAATGAAGGAAGCAATCAGTTTGTTCTTTAGGAGGAATAATCACAAAGCAGCAAATGGCTAGAAGTCAATATTTATTAAACTGCAAGCCAGTTGTATTTTACAAGTGCCAAAAGTGAGAACATTATTATAAGATCTGATAAATCAAAGCGCTGAGAGTAAACACACTGTGTAAGCTACAATTATATGCCTCTGCAAGATCAATAATTCAAGAGGTTGCATCCACATTATGCATGATGGCCTATGGGAAGTTGGCCTCTGGAGAGTGCTTGCTTGGACTGAGAACAGATGCAGGGGCTTTTGAAGAATTTCTGTCTCCAAATTTCAAGCAGTTGACGATCCCACTTTCAGAGATGCAGAAGCAATAAAATTATCTGTAGTGGGTGGGAGGGCAGCTATTTCTCCAGTGCTAATACTAGTGCAGAAATCTCGGCAGGCATGGCTCACACACGCACATCAACAAGCTTTTCACGGAGTGCCTACCTCCTCAGGGAATGCTGTGCAGTCAGGATCTGCCTGGTGCTAATTAAGAAACAACAGGGTATGTGAAGGACCACCCTTTTGGTGGTGCTACTGAAGTGCCCTCCTCAACAAAAGGAGCTTATCAGAACTGCTCCCCTCACTCTTGCCACAGACTACTCCCAGCACAGCATCTGACTAATCAATGCAAGCTTTAAGCAAACCATCATGCTGGTTTCTCTCTCACTCGATATGTGCAGGCTCAGTGTATCACGTGGAGCAGAGGAGGAAGGGGAAGAACCTCCCATCTTTCTCTTCTGGGCAACACCATCTGCAGAGGCAATGGCAGATATCTCTAGCCAGCCAGTCCTACAGAGAACCATGGGGAGTGGTAGGAGAGAACTGATATTGTGAAGAACCATCGAGAGATTGCTCCTCGTTCTCCTGCTGTGCTATGAAACTCTCACTTTTCCTGTCAGCAGCAAAACTTGCCAGCATTTCATTTTAAACAGGTTATTCTGGTGTCTTTCTCTTGATGCAAATACTGCTGTGAAGCCCTACAAGTCACTCTCTTGCATTGTGCATAATCAATATCATTCCTTCTTGCCCTCCCTGGGAGAGCAGTAGTATTTTTCTGAGGAATGCTTTCAAACACAGAGACTGTTTGTCCTTTACCATCTATCCAAGGCCTGTTATTTCTGAGCCTTCTTGTTTAGGAGGGTACCTGCCTTGCTGTGACTCACTTACAGTCTGCTGGAGTAGCCTCCATGCTGAGTCTACTGATTAGCCAAAGATTCATTTATCAGTAGATGAGGTTATGAGGTTGTCTTAGCTACAGTCCCCAGCAACCTGCTTGATACTGATTTCATTTGCAGTAATAGTACCATAAAGTAAACGGCCTTGCCTTTGTTATTTGCTTTAAAGTAATCAATGCAGTGTGCAACTCATTCAATCTGAGGCTTAATCAAATTAACTATATTTGTTCCCCACTTATTGCTATGGATTTCAGTCCTAATTAAGCTCCTAATCCATGAAGCTGTTTTCTTTCTGGGATACCATAGGAAAGGCTGTTCCCACCTCCTCCCCACTCTCCCTCATACAGGGTTATGTCACTTGGAAAGCTGTTTCCTTAAAGAAGATGCAGTTACTTCTGCTATCAAGTTGCCAAATCTCGATGCCATCGAAATTCTAATTAAAAATCTAAATAATTTGAAAAGGGCTAAATAAATAACTCCAGAAGGGTAGTCAGTTAGTTGAGCTCATCAGAAATATGTTGGCATATGCCAACGCAGAATCTCATTTTCTAAGGATGGCTTAGGTTTTAGGGAAACTTCAGCAATGTCTTTATAAAACCAGATTGCTTCAAGAGGCAGTAATTCTCTCTAGTTGGGGATATTGTGATTTTGTAAAGAAACTGGAGGCATGCTCTCTCCATTTTGGTCTAGTAATCCTCCATCAAAACTGTTAAACTTTTTATTCTACTTAATTACATTGGACAGAAGGATGGACACTTCAAAAAACACTGTTTTCACTCAGTTGTTGGAAACAGCTGGATAGGGAGGTGAGAGAACCAAGTTAGTGCTCAAAGAGCAAGAAGCTGAATATGGATGGGTTTAGTAGACAACGGAAAAGCTGCTGGGGACAGAGTTGTAAAGAGTCAGAAGGACCCACCAACTCTCTGCCATACTCATTGCTGCTACCAGCACATAAGCTATCTGCTTCCTGCAGACCCCTCCAAACCTATTCTCACAGTGGCACTACCAACAACCTCAGCCCTGCAAGGAACTGGACTCCTCTGCCAAGTATTGAAAACTTTCAATTCTTGCTGAAGTTGCTCTTCATGTTTTATTTCCAAAATAGCCCCATATTTTAAAAACTCAGTATTTCTTTTCTAAGGTTTTGCTGGATCAAATTATTTTGGACTCACCATGATTTGATGGGTAATTTTGGTCCTCTGATATAAGCTTGTTTAATGCAGGAAGGTTTTTCTTGGAAAGAAATTTTCTGTAGTAGGTAAGTTTAAGCTTGTGCTTAAGAGCAATAATTTAATGTTTGAAACAATGACTACTCCTATTAATACAGTCATGAAACAACCCAGGGAGACAAACAGCAACTATGATTTGCTGTGAACAACTTCTTCTTTTGAGAAACCCTAGCCATCGACACCTCACAAAATCACATCATTTCAAACCTGCCCGAGAAAAAGCAAATATCCTCATTTTTCAGGTTAATTCCTCAGGATTGTTCAGTAAAGCATAACAATTATCAGCCATGTCTTGGCATTTTGCTTAAGAAAAGTATGTTAAAAGGGTTTAAATAAAATACTGCAAAATTAAGATAAATAGGAACCGGGGATTATTAGGTTTGGGGTTTTTTTAATCAGAATTTTTTTTTTCCCTAGACATGTTTTTGAAAGGCAGAGAAACAGCACATCAGGGACATTATTCAACATCACTTGGGAAAATTCTTCTTGAAAATATTTAGATATTATGCCTCCTACCCAGGAAGTCCCATTAATTTAAATTATGCATTTCTATATTAGCCAAAATCTTACATACCTACGTCAGCCAATGCAAATGCTACAAAAAGAGGTCCGAGTACATCTGCAGTCACCGAGGCATCAAAAGTGCAAATAAGAACTTGGGCAGTCATGTTGCTTGGAGGCTTTTCTGCTCACAGTTTAAGTAGGATTAAAATAGAATGGACTGCTACTCACGAAACTCAAGCACACAAGTACATACCTACATGCTTTCACTTTTATGGGAACTGTAGAGTTGATGAAAGGAACTCCAGCACGCCCTCACTGAACACGTCTGGTTAAGCACACGTCTAAAAGCTTTCCCATACAGTGATCACAGTGCATAAAGCTGGCCAAGCGGAGGATATTAGGATGAGGGATTTTTGATTCAACAACCTCATTTGCCATAAGTATAACTGCAGCTGAGATTCCCTGGAGGCAGCAGCATTTCAGAGAGGCATCTCTGATTTCGGCACACAAGCGCACTTGTCAAAGGCACCAGCCGGAAGCGCGCCGCTGTCACAGCTCTGTTCTCATTGTTGCTTTCCATGGTGATTATGGGTGAGCACCATCTGCAGTGTGCACACACATGGACAGCGCTGCCTTCCAGCCAGCACCCACCACCCTGCCTGTCTGCGGAGCAAAGGGATGGATCCTGATTGATTTCAAGCACTTCTAAGTATTTGTACGAAACATTACTACCTCAAGTCTAACGTTTTAAAACTTGGATGCTTTAAATTAAGCCATTAAATCCATACTTACTCAGTGCATAAGTGTCCTGAATTCCTGAACAGCTCTCTAAATCAAATCTTTCCCAGATCAAATCAATCATTTTAAGACTTTTTTTTTAAAGTCGCAGCAGGTGACTTTCCAGGGAAACCTGTGGAGCCACTGAGTTTGAATTGCCATTTGAAGAGATGTTTTGCTCTCAAAAGCTGCCAGGTTTTAAGGGTGATCCCACCTCAATGAGAGTCTGGGGTAAACAGGACTCAAGTCCCTGCTGCAGACCCACTCTACTCTGGACAGCAGAGCACTCCCCAGGTACTCCATACCACCTTCGTTTCTGGCAGATACAGAATCTCTGCTACTTTTCAATGAACTTCCTAGAGAAAGAAAGAGTTATGATGTTTTCCTCTTCTTTGCCCTAACCATTACACACAGCATGACAGTATTTCACAGTGGCGCAAGAATGAAATGGAGCATATTTCTGTGAAGTGCTCCATTAAGCAACAGCAGAAAATTAAAAGGTACCACAAAGTGATCAGAAGTGACTCACTGTCTCCTCTTGGCTAGAAAAAACAAAGTTTTGAGGGAAAAGGGGAGAGGAATCACGAAGCAGGTACAATAACGGTGGAACTAATCAAAGGAGAAATGGCAAGGGATTCTTCAGACTTCATACAAAACCAGGCAATGGGATTGCAAATCACGCTAGAAAAGTCAAAAACCAGATTTTGTATGTTGAAGTAAAAAATCCGAACCTCTCACTCATTTACCCCATTTTCTGTTTATCTCTCCAAGGGCCCAAGTTTGGCCTCTTGCATCTTGCTACCTCTGTTCTCTTTGTCTGCCTCATTGAGAGAGGTGACACTTCAAATCCCAGTGAAGGCATCTTGAATTAACAGAGGCAACCACGCTCCCCACTGCAATGCCCTTCTGAAGAAGGCATTCGGAGGGTTACTGACAGAGTAGGGCTGGCATCAGTCAGATTTCCACCAAGAAATGGACAGCTCTGGAAATACTGCACATGCTACAAATGAAAAGGCATGTCAATACACAGAATAACATCAGAATTAAAAAAAAAATCCTCCCCAAACTACTGGAGAGCTTTCTGAACCTGAGCAAGGTAAGTATGCATCAGGAGCTATTTTCCATGCCAAGGAGAGAGGGAAATATTTACTCTGTAAAACCAAGCCAGAAAAGAACTTTCAGACACAAGTGACCCTCAAAGCCAGCCCTCCTCTTCTACACTGCAATTAATGCTGAACTACTCAGTCCCAACACCACTGTGCAGACACCACACCAGCACATGGACTAAGCACAGCCGTCAGAAAGCTGTGCACTAAAGGGGCAATCAGATCATCTGCAAGTCACAACCAAAGCACCTGGTCTTGGTCACCTTTACCCAAAACACTCTGCATAAAGCTTTGATAGCACCTATCTGAGAGTTACACCTTCCTAGCCAGGAAATCTACTTGGTAACACCAGATTAGATAACACCATTTTTTAGGCACTGCAGAATAAGAAGCTGCAATTTCATGCTATTCCAAGGACTGACAGACAGCACTGTGAAAAGTAGCACTGCAGCTTTCCTGCACAGGACTTTGGGCTGCTTTCTGCAGCAAGGTCATAGAATGGTTTGGGCTGGAAGGGACCTTTAAAGATCATATAACGCAATCCCCTTGCAGTAAGCAGGAACAGCTTCAACTAAATCAGTTTGCTCAGAACCTCATCCAGCCTGGCCTTGAACACTTCCAGGGATGGGGCATCCACAACCTCTTTTGGCAACATGTTCCAGTGCCTTACACCCTCCTCACTGTAAAAAATTTCTTATTGATTTCCAGCCTGAATCTACCCTCTTTCAGTTTAAAGCTGCTACTCTTGTCCTATCATTACACAATTTTGTAAAAAGTTTGTACAAGCTTTCTTGTATGCTCCCTGTAGGTCCTGGAAGGCTGCTATAAGGTCTTCCTGGAACATTCTCTTTTCCAGACTGAATAATCCCAAACCTTTCAGCCTTTCCTCATAGGAGAGGTGCTCCAGCACTCAGATAATTTATGTGGCCCTCCTCTGGACTCAATCAGTAGGTGTCCATGTGATTCTTGTGTTGGGGACCCCAGAGCTGGATGCAGCACTCCAGTGGGGTCTCATCAAAGCAAAGGGGCAGAATCCCCTCCCTCACCCTGCTGGCCACACTGCTTTTGGTGCAGCCCAGGATATAACTGGCTTTCTGGGCTGGAAGTGCATACTGTCGGATCATGTCCAGGTTTTCATCCCTCAGCACCTCCAGTTCCTTCTCAGCAAGGCAGCTCTTGATCTGTTCATCCCCCAGGCCATGTGGGTACCGAGGGCTGTCTCAGCCCAGGTGCCGCACCCTGCACTTGGCCCCGTTCAACCCCATGAGGTGCACATTTCTTGAGCTTGTTCAGGTCCCTCTGGATGGCATCCCAATGTGTAAAGATCCATAAAGCCACTCTGTTAGCCTGCTCCAACAAGGTTTGTGGTGCCAACACTTGCCTACCTCAATGGGTCTGCAGCCATTAAAGGCATGATGGCCTCTGTCAGCTCCTGAAGTTCACCCCCTCTGCTCCCCATGGTTATCACAGCAGTAGAAGGAATGGGGATCAGGAGCACAACAGGGACGCTCTGAATTTAAATTCCTGCTATCCCTGCTGAGCATCTGTACATGCACACTTGCATGGACTCCCTGCCTTCCTGCACCTTTTTCTTCCTTTTTCATATGTGTCAGCTAAATCAAAGATCTAAATGTGAAATGGAGCACTTGGGAAAATTATGTGGGTTTGTGGTATTCCCTGGAGGGCTCTCGGTCTGTGAAGCAATGAATGGATTATAATGAGTCATAAATATAGTACTTTCATCAGTGACAGGATCCTATTCTGCTATTCATACAATGTAAAGGCAAACTGCCCATTTTCTCCAGATCAGTAATCTGAAATCTCAAAAAGGGAAAGAAAAATAAAGAGAAAATATCTCTAGGTACAAATTAAGCAGACAAATATGCAAGACAACATACTTAGCGGTATGTTTTTGAACTTTGAATAAGAAAAACAGGTGTGATTGTCTTTTAATTATTTTGGAATGTAATTCCAGAACAGAAGCACACTATTCAGGAGAGGAAATAAGGCTGCAGCTGTACTGATGATCACTCCTCATTTTTGTGACCCCTTTGGATCACTTCTGCTGTAAGGCACATCTTGAAATGCCACTGCAGGTTTTACAAATTAGAGCTATCCACAAAAAAATCACTGTCCATCCAGAAGAGGTGAGCCTTTCTTCCTCCATATGAGTCACCTCACATTACAAACAGCTGAGCTCTGGCTTACCTGCTCAGCCACAACGTTCCCACTGCCTACTTGCCTGCTTCTGCTAATGATATCAGCTTCCATTACTTTGACAGCATGCTTAACGCAGAGATCTTTTGTATCCAAGCTGGTAAGTAACCAGCTTCCAGCCTGTCTGCTGCACTCTGTGCCTGGAAAAAACTGTCAGTCATCCTCCTTTAAAGCAGCATTTGCATAAACCAGATGGACCATTCCTTCTCTGAAATCACACCCACGGATTGTATCCATTGCACATGGCAAGTTTACATGGGTTAAATTGAATGACAGGAGACAGATTGCTGATTTCCAGTAATTACATGGGCCATCTTCCTGGGCTGTTCTGCATAAAAGAGGAGCACACTTTTCGTATTTCAGGCTGGAAAAAGTCCTGCCATGGCTGTCCTTACTGCAGCCTGATTGTAGGGCTAAGCCCCTTGATGTCCCTGCACCACACTGATGTCAAGAGCAAATAAAGAACAGGGTATCACATGCCTGCAAATGCAAACCACTGTTTGCAGCAGTTCCCAAAAAAGGCCAAAGGACTTCTTTGCTGCCCAGACCAGACACAGGTAGCAGGCATTTGCAATATTAAGCACAAAGACATTCTGTCTCAGTTCAGTGCCTTTATAAGAGGGATGTAGCACAGGGATTTTAGGGGCATTGAGGGAAGAGAGTATAAGTCAAGACATGCAAGATGACAGCAAGGACTAACTTTTCTGAGCTTTGGATTAGTGCAGCATGCACCTATAGAGACTTTTGGATTAAAATATGAACAAAGAATGTGGGACAAGCATATATATTGAATCAGTGGTGTTTGTCTGCACTCTAAGAGCACTGATAAGCACAGAGCTCCAGTGCAGCACTAAGCAGAGATATGAATGCCAACACGTTTCCAAGGCTGAGAAAGAAAGATTCCTTCTTGATGTTCTTCCCAGCTGTTGCTAAGAAGTTTTGCTGGATTTTTTCCCCCTGTATTTGCCAAGAGACCTTTCTTACAAATTTGCATATGGATATTACCCACTTAAATTGGAAGAGAAGGAAGAGAAATCATGGCTCAAGTGAGAGGATTCTCTGAAAGAATAACAGAAAGAAAGCAAGTGGCATCAATTAAAAGAAGTGGCTGAGGTTTTTTCCAAAGTAGGTGGCTACAGTCACTTGTTTTCTCTTTAATGAAGACTGCTCAAAGCAGTGCTGAAAATCAGGTTACTTATTTTGGTATTTCAGTCCGTCCAAACAGGAATTGAAGACAGTCTCAACTAAGCAAAAAGGAATCATGAATATTCCCATGTGCTTTGTATTTTGGAATTTCCCCCCCCAACCTCAAGTGTCCATTTTCATATAAAATGTTTACACTCACATTAAAATAACAAACCCAGAATTTCTTTCCTACTGACAGGAGTTTTTTGAATTTTCACTTTCATTTCCAGCAAAGTTTCCATTTCCAAAATAACTTAATATTTTCTCCCCTTCCTTCTACATTTTCCTCTTTTTTTTTTTTTTTAATGTGCTTGTTTGTAATTTTAGATTGCAATTCCAACAGCAACCCCCTGCTTCTTTGCAAGGACTTTCAAAAACTTTGAAAGAATTATGCATCCAACTCCCAGGCATATAACTTGTTAAAGCATCGCTGAAGGTCCCAGGCCATATGGAAAGCAAAAACAGTTTTCCAGAAGCAGACTGATGATCCAGCAGAAGGCCAGTTTTCCACAATTTACAGCCATCAGTGGCTCCCTGTTCTGTAACTAGCTCCACATGTGGGCAGTCCCATAAGCTCCAAGAGGACTGCTCATAGCTTGAAGTTAACAATAATTATGCAGATCTTACAGAGCATCTCCTCTCTTTCCATCTCTGAGAGATATCATTAAGAAGGTCAATACTTTTATTCCTGTTGTACCGGTGAGGAAATGGAGGTGATACGACTGGGCCAACCTGAATGGCAGAGCCAGGAATAAATGCCATAACAAGGCAAGGCTACTGGTTATTATGCTGCTTGTAAAGAGTTTAATTACCAAAGCCTCATAAGAAAATATATGAGAGAGAATCCATTTCCCTGTTATCCCTCTTTCCCGAGCACTGATTCCAGCTAATCATCATTCATCCTTCATGCCATCACATGAAAGTTAACTACAGAGAGAATAAAAAGAGTATTTATACAGCTAAAGAAGGATTTACATAGCTGGTTCCTTAGGAGCTTTTACCACATACTGGATCAAAAATCAATTTTTAAAAAATTGTCTAAATAAATACGTATTTGCCTTATAGACTGTAATAGCTCATTCAGAGCCCTGATAGTGCAGTGAGTAAGCAAACTTCACTCTTGGATATTACTACAGGAAATCCTGACACCTCCACAGGTGAGCAGGACCACTCACCTCAACCACCACTACTCTGGAGTTCCCACTGCAGAGGCTTTGCTTCTCATACCAGACGGACCATGGCAGGAGGAGGTGCCAGGTCCTGTAACAATCTCAGACCTATCCAGAATACTCTCTGTTTGTGGTGCCTTTCCCAGCCCTTGGCAAGCCAAAAATCACGTGTTGGTTTTCATCTTAAGTAACAGGTGAACATTGCATCTGTAGCACTATAACACAGAGGGCTTGCTCCCTATTTTATTTGTCCTTATTTGGGACAACTAGGCACCTAAACCACTAGAAAGACACTAAGGGTCATTTCTTTTATCAGCAGCAGAGGCTTCTTGCTGCCTGCCCTACAAGTTTGATAATTAGAGTCCAACCTTCTGTAGCAGAAAGGCTATATATATATATCTTAGATCTAGCTCATCTTCCACTTCCACATGACAAGAGTTAGTTTAATGTTAAAAATGGTGTTGTGTCAGGCCTTCATGCTTCTGGGCACTGAGAACAGAGTAGGCAGAGCTGTGAATATGTAATCTTGGCATGATTTTCACTTTCCATTTCCTTTACTGGCCACTAGTGGGATATTACAACAAATATATTTCTGGCAGAACCAATTCTGCAAGAGATTTCCATCTCCTTTTGCTTAATTATTTTTTGGCTTGGGCTTTTTGCTGATTATATTTAAATTAATTGTGAGATGAGGGGAAGATTTCTTTGACTCTTTTGGTCTCAAAAATATTGGAAATACTTTTTTAAAATTCTGTCTAGTGCAGGCCCATCCAGAGTGCCCATGAGACAATTTATGAAAGTTAGCCAAAAATTTCTCAGGTTTTTGATGCCTTGTAAATCTCATCATCATTCTCCTCTCATTTCCACACCAGAGTGAAGAATATTGCTGCTTTAAATGAAGCACTGGCTTTCTTTTAAAGCCATATCAGGTGCATATCTCAGGCCAGAGGGACAATAACCTGTGTTCACCTTCTGCTGGTTCAGGTACCAACACAACATTCAGTGCTTTGCACTAATACTTGTCAATGTTATTAATTAATGCAACACGGGTTTGGGGTTTTCACTAAATTACTCACAACTGCTCCATACAGCAGTTCCCCCATGATTTTAACTTAAAACAAAAAATATAAATGGAGTCTCTTTCAGCTTCTAGCCATTTTCTTGCCTGGGGCAGCAAGAATGTTTCCTGCTGTTGGTTCATTTTGTTCAATAGCTTTTTCCATGGACAACTTCCTCATACCTGATAGCCCCCAAAGCTCCACAACCACCTATCACTAAATACTGCTGGCAGAGAACCTGGCACCTAATTTTATGCACCTATGTAATGTGTGTGTAAAAATGACAACAAAAATTGATTTAGCTATTACAACAGCCAGAGCATTGCCTCTGCTCTTTTTGTATTCTGTTGACTACAGATGGAGCTGGAAAACCCAAATGAAGGGCTCGTGCAATCTGAAACAGGAGGCATGTATTTAACATTTACAGCAAGAAATGCAAACACCAAATGCAAATAAATAGGATTTCCCACAGGTCCCTTCTCTTTTGCTGCCCAGTGAGTACTTTCTAACTAAAATGTTGTTTTTAGTATTGTATCCATGTGATACAATAAGCCTTACACAAATTGCTGCAGAAAGTCTATGGAAACGCACATTTAGATTATATGCAGTTACCAAACTGGTGTTTGGGGAACCATCTCATAAAAATGTAGTTTGCACCCTTGGGGCTTAGTTTATGGGGGGGATCCAAGCAGCATTTTATCTGACTAGACTCAAGTTTCTGCCATGATTTTTAAGCTTACTGTGTTGGCTTTGGTATCTCTGACGAGATATTTTTTACTTCCTGCATACACAATGTTTAGAAAGGCACCTTTCTCTCTATGAATTACTTGAAATAGCTTGAAAAGACATAGCAAGCAATTAGACTACAACATTTTATAAACTAGCAATCCCTTATAGAGAAAAATATGCAAGGGAGTGATATGGAAAAAAATATTTTAAAAAATCCTACAAAATTATTTCATAAGAACATGCTTTCATGTTTTACCATACATTTTCCCCAAGTTATGACTAATTTCACTTATCAGATATTATCTTTCTCCCTCAGGAGTTAGGGAGAATTCCTTTCCTTTTCAGTTTTTTCCCCAAAGGCATAACATGTCATAAATTATCTTCTGTGAAATATGATGATTTTAAACCAACAATATTCCTCTCTTACAGGAGCTTCAATACTTCTAAATCAAAACACTTTTCATGTTAGAGAAGCGTCTAACTCATCATTCTGCTGGAATTTAGGGAAGGATTAACAGCCTCAGTGCACAGGCATGGAGTCTGGTCTGGCTAAGGGGACGGGCAGAGTCATTTGGCCAGACACAAGCCACTGCTTCAGCCTCCACAAGACTTCTGCTAACAGGCAAAGCACATGATGGACATTGATACCTGCCAGTCACAATCCAAAATTCAAGAGGACATTTCAGGAGCAACATTGGATGCCTTACTTAGAACAATTTGTTCTCTCAACTTGTGTACACAGTAGTGCTTTGTTCAAGTTAAATCCTTCAGAATAATTTGAAAGGGGAAATATGGGTACGTAAACCGTGGTGAGACACCTCATCTGACCCAGCATCTTCCAGAATGCCCTTTCCATGCTCTCCTCTCACTACAAGGCTGATCTCACTCACTGACTGCCACGCTGCCCAAGTTGCTTGTGGCTTTCATCCTGGGGACACCCTGCACTGCTCTGTGCTATTTGTGCAGTTAGCAGGTGTGTCAGTATTTGCTCATGCAGGGAGAGAAGGAAATAAACTGAGAGTAGCAGGCGAGGCTTGCTATTGATTTAGTTAGCAGTAATTTATGGAAAGTGCTTGCATAAAGTTCATTGCTTAGTTTCTCTGACAAAGATTTGTCTATTAAAGAAAAATGTTGCATGTCCAGGGGTGCTGCAGTAAATGCAGATTAAGAGTCTCAGTTCCTGCAGTCCCTGGAATGGCCCCTGGAGGAGAGTGATCCTCAGAAGCACCCTGCCTCCTGCTAGCAGTAAGACAGATGGACGAGATGAACGAGAACAGGCAACTGGTTCAAGCAGACAAAAGAACACTAAAGCAAATTAACCTTGACATAACTTCTGTAAGGCTTAAATTTTGTTTAAAAATTTAGACAAATTTAAGATATTCTCCAGGTGTCCATGGAGCCTTTACACTCACTAATTTGATTTTCATCTGTGCTAGAGACACGATGCCAACATTAACTGCAGAGGTGCCCTGAAATCTGGGACAGTGCTGCACTGATCACATACAAATTCAGACAGGACCTGTATATCAGTATCAGATAGCTCAGTCTTTGTCCAGCCATAACTCAATTGGCTCTTAAAAACCTTCATACCACAGGAACATACTGGCTGGGAAAGAAATTTGGTATGGACTTCCAATCACTTTTCTTGAGACTACGTTGAACACACATGCTCAATTTGTCTCATTTTCTGCTCTTAAGTTAGTGCCAAAATTATTCAACTGATCAGGCTGCTGGAGGGTGCCCCAGAGCACTCAGTGAGTCTGCCAGTTTCATGTCAGCCTCTGATGGAGATGTCCCTTTTGCCAGCTACAGTAGGAGGTGTGGATTATCTCTACAAAGTGTCTCACTTCAGTCTTTCAACTAATTCTGCTACTAGATGTCTTGCACCTTGTTCCCTAAGTAGCTCAGTGAAATTGAAGGAGTTGGAAATATTGTTACGTCTGATCCTGCACCTGAAGTCCACAGGACTGCATCTGCTGTCAGGCCATCGAGAAGCAGGACACAGAAGTCACTCCATCTCATTGCTCTGCCTCCTGCAGATTTACAGGGTAAGGGAGAGTCCCTGCTGTGAAAGCTTTACAATCTATGTGGAGGAACCACACACCAAACCAAACAAACTGGGGATAAGCACGTGCAGCAAGCTGGGAATAGTGTGGATAGGGGTACCTGCAAGCCTTGATTTGGATGTCCAACTACAGTACCAGGACAATTGCCTCCAAAAGAAATGAGCCATCTGCTGGATCTACTGTCTGCATTCAGGTGCTGAGCAACTCTCAGTGGGATTGTATAAAATTGTATAAAAATTGTATAAAAGTTCTGCCCTGTGGACACAACGTTACTGCACAACAGAGGAGTACTTTTATAGCGTTTGTCACCTGGTACTTTCTGGAAAGCATGAGCAATTGATTCATATTGCCCCAAATGCTTATTAGAACCAACACCATTTTAAATACCTGCATGACAGCTGCACATGATTACCTGTCCAAGAAGCTGCTGCCACATCACTCGACATGTTTGAGCAACAAGGTCCCAAACTGAACTGGTCCCAAGCCCATGAGAAGGGATGCATGGGGGATGTGAGGGGTTGAAGAGAGAGTCAGTAAAAAAAATTTGTCACATGCATTTGAGTAAGTAATTGAAGAGGGGAGACTTTCACAAGCAGAAACAGATTTGATTCCCTGAATAAATTATTCATTAAAAATTATTCATCCAACTTCAATAAATAGAGAGAGTCTCTCTTTGGTTTTTTTGGGGAAAAAACCCCCATGATATTCCACAAAAGCTAAAAAGGAAATATTAGAGATATTATTTACACTCAAACAGAATGGATTATTCACAGGGTGCCGAAAGAAATCTTTCCAATTAAGTGATGCATCGTACTGTCAAGAAGCCAAATTTTCAGAAGGCCTCAGCACCCAGCAACTCTTGCTGAGAGCAGTAGCCTATTGAAAATCTAGAGATTTCATGGGCATGCCTAAATAAGAGCTGGCAGGTTTGGAAACCTGCCCCTGCCTTCCTCTGCTCACCCACTGTGCACTCTACCTTACATGGGCCAGCCCACACGGCCACACATTTTCTCTTCAATGTATCTGCAAAGTGACAGTCTGCAGCATCTTCAGACACAGTGGGGGAGAGTATAAAGTGAAATCTCTGCATCCTTGCCACCTTTCCAGGTTTTCCCAACTCCCTAAAGGGGGCAATGCAGCCCTCTCTCTTACAGACTGAATGCTGGCAAGAAGAAAATAGCAAGACCAGAAGAACAGACTCTCTAGTTATAATAAAGCTGTCAGGGTTGACATACAGTATCTACTGCTTTTCCATTCTCCATCTCAAGCAGGATGGAGGGATTATGCAGATGAGCCACTATATTGTGTCAGGCTCGGAAACATGGTCCTGTATGCTTGGCATAGCCTGAATTCGTTTCTATATCCCTGAAGGCCCACAGCTATGAACTGTCTTGGTGGGATAAACACCTTAACAAAGCTGTTTAGCAGATTTAGTAAATGGTTCTGGCAGGCAAAAACACTTCTAGTGAATGGGAGAATGTGCTCTCATCCCCCTTCCTCACTTTCAAAGCTTTGAAGTTTTATTTATGATGTATATAAAAAATAAGACACTTAATCGGGGCTCATGGGCTCTTAAAGCTATGCTGCCTCTTTCATACAAGCACAGAAACGTCATCCCAGCTGTAAAATCTCTTCCACTTCCCAGCCACAGAGCAAGCCACCACAAGCTTTTCACTGTTAGTTCATCCCTGCATACACCCACACTTTAGGAGGGATGTATGGATGACAAAGAAGAGGGATGACAAAAAAGAAGGGAGGTTTTGGATGCAGTCGCCTCATTCAGGTGAAGAGAAGCCAGGTAAGGGCCCTCGTTTCCCTCTCCATAAAACACACAATCTAGAAAGGAGGTAACACAAACCCTCAGCCACCTAAAGAGGTGTAGAGTCCAGAAACAAAGAGTTTATATGGATTCATCAGGACTGGGTCCTTATATTAACACAACTGCTGGGAACAAGTCCTATCACTGTTTCGCTGCTGTTTCCCCTTGTGCAAAAGTTCAGGCCCAAGAAGGCATTTTTCATGTACAAATATATAACCAGTGCTGACCACTCAGCCACCCAGAGCCACTGCATCTTTCTCAGCCAGTCTTTACATCTGTATTTCACTCCCACCACCACAACACATGGTCAGGACACACTGTGGTTTGACCTCACCCAAGGCTCCTCTACAAATTCACACAATCAACAATAACATCGAAGACCATACCTCTGTTCTTTAATATTATTCCTTTGCTGATTGTGCTCTCCCAAAGTCAGATAAATTGTACAAGAAGAGTGAAAAATAACAAATCCTTAACTTGAAGCCTCTCAATGGAACAACTATACTAAAAAAGATTACACTTTTTTACCTACTACAGTACTATGACAAAACTGAAGCCATGAGAATTCATCCCCAAATTATCTCTTTTAAGAAGGTTACATGCTAGTACAACCTGAAGTATTAACAACGCAAAAGCTTGGGCCAGATGAAGCCTGAATACAGCAGAGGTGCTTTATCAAGTTATCTCAATTCCTTCCCTGCACCGGCAGCACCGGCAGTTGATTACAGTGAATCATGACAGCATGGACTGCTGAAAAGCAAGCATTGTAATTTGATTGTTGATCTGGTATCTATTCTTTCTCTTTTGTGTCCCTCATAGGGAGAAAAATAAGATGTAACAGCAAATCAAAACAAAGAAAGCTTTAAATACCAGGCTAGCACATTACCTTGTCATTTGTGTTTTGTTAGTATTTTAAGAAAGAATTGACAGATTTGACAAGATGGGTATCAGAAGAATTTGAAAGAATACCAAAGCTACAGCATCTAATCAAGACAGACTGTACAGCCAGCTCCTGCAGAAGAAAGGGCTGTGTGCAGGTGGGCTGCATACTAAAACTCAGAAGGGCAGGCAGTCACTGGAAGTTTTATCCCTGATTTTAAGGAAACAGATATCAATGATCAATGTTGAGAATCTCTCCAAACAAACAAACGAAAAAAGCTTCTCCTTGCAACTTACCCTTCGTTGTTAGGCAACCCACCCACCCACTCTTTCTTCTCCCCTGCACCCTGATTAGCTCCATTAACCGGGCATCCAGGCAGGCTGAAGTTGTGGCTGACAGCAGGTCTTTGTCATGCGAAGCATGAAGCTGCCGCAGTGCATCTGAAAAATGGCAGGCTTCTCCACAGCACATTGCCTCAGGAGGCCGGGCCCACGAAGAATATCATCCAAGATCTGTTTTAATTTAGCTTCTATATATGACTACTTTGTTTAATAAACTAATTTAGTTTACTGTGCAAACAAAAAACCAAAAGTCTGGGAAGGTGAACAGATTCATAAGATAATTTCAGGAGAGGCCTTCAACCACAAATCTGCACAATAAACTAATGACTTGGATTGTGACTATCTCAAATAACACCTCCGTGGTTCTGCTTAAGTCTAGGCTTATTCTTTACACATTTCTTTGAGTGAGGGAAATGTGGCAGACAAACAGTAAATAGATTTAGTAAATAGAGACAGTAAATAGAGATAGATTAATAGTAAAGAGAAATTGATTAATAGTAAATAGTGATAAATCCAGTTGTCTTACACTTTAGCAGCAGCGGGACCCTGATTCAAGAAGGCACTTGGGCACAATTAAGTGCTTTTCTCCACATTTCTGTATTGTATTAGCTGGTTCCCTTACAGGTGCTTTGTCATAACCACATTTCCCATCCAGTGAAGAGGAGATGGTCTCAGGCAATTTTATCTACTTGTTCAGCACCTCTTTCCTGTTATCCTTTTTCTACAACAGCCACTCACCACACACCCAGATTCACCTCTTCCTCATTAGTCTCTGCCCAGACCATCTTTTTCTGAGTAGTCCCTGCTCTGCACCAGTCTTGCTAGTCAGAATCCCTTGTCACAGCTTTCTCCCCAGGCTCTGTACCTGATGACTGTTTTCTAGAGCCCTCTGTCTGTTCTCGAGGAGAAAAAAATTACAGTAGCCTTCTTTGCTGGATGCCTGATGAGCAAAAAAGGTGCAGGAACTGGGGAGGGACTTGTTCAGGGCTCTTAGATGAAACCAGGAGAAGAAAACAGAGCAACAGCAGGGTCATATGCATTGGATCCAATGCTCTCCAGTAACCATGCCCGAGCAAAGACTAAGATTGAAGCATCTCATAGCCTGTGTTCCAGAAGGAACCCAGCTGACAAACTGGGTGTCCACGGCATTCAGTGCAGAGACATGGGAAAAGTGGAAAAAAAGTGGAAAAGTTAAGCAAAATAGTAAATTCTCTCCAGGCATTCCTGTCCCTGAAGCATGGCACTTAAAATTGAAGCTTGTGTAGGTGTCAAAATTTTGTTATTGCTATATGCAGGAGATGTTTCCCTGATAACCACGTAAATGCTGCATCCGTCCTTTTGATTTCAGGAAGATCTCTTGGAGCTTTTCTCTGAGCAATCACTTGTTGGGTGTCAACAGATACTTTAGGTTCACATCACCCATAAAGGAGTCCAAACATCAGAGGCCAAAGAAAGCTGCACTCCTTTTGTCTATAAGCAATGGTGTTTAAACAGTTCTCAAGAACTCCCAACAATTTGCATTCCTTTTTTGCAAAAACAGGAGGATTCTACCTGACAGATGGCAGGTTCAGAAGAGCAATGAGTTTTCCAAAATCAAAAGGAAAAACTACAGGAAGGGATTTGGAGAAGCAGAAGAAAACATTTCATAACCTCTACAGACAAGAACCTACAGTAGCAAGTGAGAACTTCTATCTCACGTCTCATTCAAAGGACTTTTAAATGTTTATATGTACTGTAAATACCCCCTTCATGTTAGCCCCTTCAGCACTGCAGGTGTAACTACAGCAGGATTATACATTACATTACAGATACAAGCCATGGCTGAAGCTGAAATACAGTACAGCAAAACTGAAAAATTCAGTGGAGTTTGTCAGGCTTGATGGTCCCCTAATTAAAACCTGGTGTGAGAACAATCCCTTACTGTCACCCCCACATTCAACCATAGTATTTTTTTGCTACAGTGTATACTTTTCATGTAGAAATACAGATCTCTAATCCTCACTTCACTGTTTCACATTTGACATTCTAATTTACGCTAGTGCAAAACAGGTTTACTGCCCTAGCAAATTAGTTATTTTACCCTAGTTTAGATGAACCAAGGAAGCCCCTAGTAACGAAATATTAGGTCTTCTGCATTTTGATGTTAGTGTTTAAGTTGCAACCTCCAAATTTGACCTTAAAACCTCTGAGGAGAGACAATTAGCATAGCTCACTATGCAAATATTCCAAAGTCATCATCCTTTTCAACCAACATATGAAATTAGGATTGCAGATGCAACTCAGAAATGTTATTTGCAAGAGCAAATTTGTGTATTTTATTATTTGCATTATCTGCATGGTTTCTGTTAGTACACCGACACCTGGGCAAGATACACACATCACATCTTTTCTGAAATAATTTCTAGATCTGCCCTTAAATATAATGCATAGCTGGTTGGAATACTTATTGCTAAGACAAATATTTTTCCAGGAACTCTTTTCAAAATACACATCATATTCCAGATGCCTCCACAATTTTTTTTTTTTCATTTTGACAAAGAAAGACCTCTCACATCTAGGGTCACCTTTTCTCTTCTTATTAGAAAGAACTGTAAGTTGAAGGTACAGCCATTGATGCTATGTAGTATCATGAAAACATTCAGAAGTTCCTGGTTTTCAAAACAAGCACAAATTCTCAAACTTTTTTTGAAACTCTGAAAGCTGCTGTGAAACCAGTCTGCTCCACTGCAGGGATCTTTTCCAAATCTTGAACAGCCTTCTCTTTTCTTGTACATCCACAATTGTACAGAGGACAGAGGAGAGAAATGCACACCACCTCACTATTTTCACACCCAAAGTGAAAAATTAGAACTTAATTCTGAATTTTTCTACCATAAAAGTGAAATAACATCCCTATAACTCCTTAGAACATTTCTGGCAAACTCATGTTCTTAAGAGTGTTTTTTAATGTAGCAATGATGTATAAAGGAGTTATCCAATATTGGGTGCTAAATGAATGAGAGGATCTGACTATAGTTTCCAGGACTATCTTGAATCCAGTAAACTAAATCAATACTTAAAGTCTGTGAACTTTGATTATTTCTTTGGGGTGAATAAAAAAAACTTTTGGCCTCCACTGATTAAGCAGATAGACAGTAAAAAATGGATATCAGTTGAGATTTGCTCTGTCCCCCCATATACTCTTTTACTGGCAAAGATACCAGAACATGTGGTACTTGAAATCCACTTCTTTATTTTCCATATTAAATCACAACTGGTGTGAGGTAAATCCATAAATCTGCCAAATGAATCAATTCAGCATTTGCAGAATATAAAGCAAACCTGACAAAGCTGACAGAATGAAAGCAGAGACATATTCAGAGCATGTGGCAAAGCTCCTAGTGGTGAGAGCAGAGGAAAAACACACCCAAGACCACCTGCAGAACTGATGCAAAGCAGAAAGCAACTTCTTAGGATGGGATTTTTCAAGGAATCTAAGATGTCAGACACCCCAATCCCACTTTAATTCAGCTTATCAGAAGGTTCAAGCTGTTCCTTGAACAGCTGGGGACCTAAAAATTTCCATTACAGTTTTATGATTTGTTACAGCACAGCTCTAAACTTTCTCTGACGTAATCCTTTGGGATTTGAAACTTCCGGCTGGAACTCACATTGCACTGTATGACAGCAGTGGTACTTACAAATATTTGCTAATACTTGCCAATATTTGCTCTTACTGCTTTGTTAGCCTCCATACCCTAAGCATCCATTTTTGACTACTGCTGCCACACTTGGGCTGATGATTGAAATTAACAGTCTGCCCGTCATCACCAGGCTCCACACAGATCTTGCAGAAAGAGCAGAGCTAAAGGCAAGCTTGTTCTGGTTGTCTGGAAAAAAATCGCAGGCATTATCACTAAGTTTAAAGAGACCTATCATTGGAAAATGCCAGCTACAAATTAATTTCAAATTAATTTTAAAAGTTGTCTCGTTCTGATGAATAGGCAGGGGTTTGGATTTATTCTGCTTGCTTGTCCCTCAAACCATGAAGTAACATTTTTCCCTGCCAGTCAGTGTCCTTTTTCCCACTTGGAAAACACTGCTTTGCCCACCACTGCATCTCCTTCTGTGCAAGAAGCTGGCATGCAACTGCTTGGTTTTAATTTCTTCCTTATTTTTGTTAGCATAGTCTATGGCAGCTCAGTTTGGGAGCCTGGCTAAATTCCTTCCAATGACCTTCCCTCCTGACACCTCACTTGTCCAGCAGCAGCATAAAAGCTGTCCCATACACGGCCAGATTTTAAACACCCATTCAGTGGAAGGTGGGTATGGCTGAGCACAGTTCTGGTGGCAGTCAAGGCAGTAACATTTTGGTTCAGAGGAAGGAAACTAGCAATTCAGAAGTCCTTTTTTCGCTACCATACTACAGCACTCTACCACAACACAATTGTTTCCTAGAGATACACTTGCCTACACCCTCAGCAGCAACCTGGCTGGGCTATAGTTTCTGTTAGGAATAGGTTTGATATGAGACAGTAAACTGCATCTTTTTCAATATAATCAAGGATTGAGCCTCAGTCCTTCAGCTCCAAGAGCTGCCTTTGCAGTTGAAAGCAACAAAGATCAGAAATAGACTCTACTCTCACATCTTCAAATCCCAAAGGATTATGTCAGAAACAGCAGGTGATCTCCAGTCCTGCTCTATCCTCTGCACAGATAGAAAAGGACTTAAAAGAAAGAAACTGAAATTTCCTCCCTATGTTTTTTTTTTCCCCTCCACTGCTGTTCAGTTTTAAAAAATGTGAATAAAATAAGATAGATAAGAGGATTTGACACCCTTCAAGTCACAAAAACATACAAAAAAATAGGGAGAGGGGCTGGTTTACATAAAGAAACAAATACAAAACCACAAAACAACAAAATTGGCAAACAAGGAATAGATTTTGCCTTTTGGCTATTTTCTGATTTCATTTGAGATATAATAGAGCACTGAAACAGCTTGCTCAGAGCAGGAATCTGCCCATGTGCTGAAAAAAGTCCTGAGCAACCTGGTCTGAACGTGCCCTTAGCCCTGCTCAGAATGGGTGGCTGGACTAAATAACCACCTGAGTACATCTGGTACCTCTGCAATACTGCCACTGCTGTTGCACATTCTGTCGTTTATTTCTGCAAGATAACTTAAAACAGTTATTATTTTTGTTCAGTATTTTTAAGCAGGAGTATCACCAATATAAAGTAGGATCTCAAAGCAAGTTCTGAACCTCTCCTGGTTTGACCTGCACCTCATTCAGAGCTGATGAGAAACCACCATAAATAGCTACATTACAGATATACTACTCTAGGCACAGCACCCTGTATGGGCTGGACAACTCTCTTAATTCCTCCAAGTGTAAATCACTCTTCAAACTAATGGGCTAGAGAAATTATAGTAGGAGAATGTTATTACCTTGCAGTGTTAAGATATTACCCTTTAAGATATCTGAGCAACAGAAGACTCTGATTTATATATGGAGAAACTGCCTGCACAAATGCTAAGATAAAAGAGGTGTATATTCATACAACTTTCAGAGTTCATATTTGCACTAGGGAGGAAAAAAACACTGAAATATCCTGTAAGGAAGTCAATACATCACTGCAGACAACAAGCAAACCCTGATGGCAGTTTCCATCTCTCTGCCTTGTACTCAGGATGCCCAGACACTGAAGATAGGCCATGACAGTAAAGGAGCTGACAAGTCTCCCCAAAAATGTACAAACCTCATTTCCTAGGTCAGCACAATATTCATGGCTATCAAACTCAGCACCAGAGAGGGTATTGTGTCTCCACCACATCTATATGGGGCACTCTTGGACTTGGAGAAGCATCGTTCTTTCCTCTGACTATATTCCCCATTCTGTGTCCAAACCACTTCAGATCAGGGCCAAATTCCCTTCTGCCTTTTCCTCAATTCATTACTTTAAAAGATATCCACATCCATCAGCTTATCCACACTATCCTTCCTCTCTTCTAATAGGCAGAGGGAACAGCTCTAGATCTAACAAGTACATTCCTGGCCTTCTCTAGACCTCAGCCCTGCTCCCAGCCCTGTAAAACATGCCCATTGACAAAGGAAGCATTAATCCAGCTCTCAGCACTCATGACTATAAGCAGCATTTCAGATAGGTGTAATTCACCTTTAACTGCATGTATGAAAAGCTGGAAGTTTTCAGACATGCCCAGCACAGCAAACAGAGGCAGGAATACATTTCACCATTAGTGGCTAACCAAGAACTGCAGGAGCAGATCTCTGAAAAAAACCTTCTCTTTGACACCATCCATGTTTAAATGGCAATATTGACACAATTGTCTCACTCTTCTCTGTAACTGAGTGGTCCATTTCCGGTCCTTTATTACCAGTTTCAAGAATAATCTTCTACCTTATGTGGCAGGGGAAGGAGGGCAGGCAGAAATCAACGTTTCTATTGAATGGGAAATTCTAGTAATTCAATCCTTTTTTTCTTCTGTGTAAGAGAAAATAGAAGTGCTTACAAGAAAGCATTAGCTTTTTTTTTTTTCCCCAGAATAAAAGAGTTCAGGGAAAAAAGCTGTTTCATTTTTATTAAACAGTTTCTCAATTGAAATTATTTGTTTTACCTTGCTGCCTGAAGAAGTTTCACTCCCTTTTGCTGAGCCAAGTCACACACCAGTCATGCTAATCCTGTTCCACCAGGCCTGCCTGAGACATAGCAGACTCATTGCTCCCTCTTTCAGCAGGGACACGTGGAAATACCACATGCCACTTCAGATTCCACAGGACTGGGAGGATGCATCATCTCCTCATATGCCACACAGTTCTTGGTACAGAAAACTTCCAAATGACATAGGAAAGCAGCTGTACAGAAAACAGATTCACACTGGCTAGCCTTCTTAATCAGTACAAACTCCCTTCCATTTAAGCAAAATTAAATACTGTAACCTCGTTTAACTCTGTTTCAAAACCTATTTAAGTTTTTCATTCACATATCACAACATAAATTGTTGTAAAAGTACTTGCCCCTTGGCTTTGTTACAAAAGCAGGTAGAGTAGCAAACTAAACATTCATGTCTCCAAATCACAGGTAGACCTCATTCCAGACTCTTGAGCCTCAGCAGAGCTGATCTTCAGCTGATATATCCCTTCTGAGTTCACATTTCCAAGCTCATCTGTCTCGCCACAATAACAATGTCAGGTCACTCAGATCCTTGCAAAGCACTGCTTCACACAGCTCCCAGCACCCTGAATTTGATTTACTCTCCTCAAGGACCTTAGCTTCCCCACTTCACCATTTGCTTGTAGAAACATCTGAGACCACAAAGCAAAACTCCTATTTTTGTGGAAAACTACCTCTTCAGTAAGCAAGGAGGGGGGGAAAAAGAAGCCAAAATACATCTCTTTACCTTATATATAATTTTTGTCACCAAACATTTTAAACAGAACATGAGTGTGTGGTGTTTTCAGCAGTTTATCAAAAACTGTGTTACCAAATACCCAGCAGTCATAGCATTGTCATGCTTTCTGTTGAGAAGTCAACTGCCCTGAAAGAAACCATGCCACTGTTCTCTACATTTATCCTGTATGCCACAGGGCAGCTCCCAGCATTATCAATCTGTGTGCCTGTGGAGTAGCTGTTCCCCTGTTGACACAGATACAGAGGAGCGCTGCTGTTTTCCTTCCCATTACTGGGACGGCAGAGCCAATGGGAATCTCCCAGTCTGGGGAGACCATTGGGCTCCTGAAAGTGGAGACAGAAAATAAGGAGAAAGGCAAATATTGTCCTCTTCAGAGTTCTGGTATGAGCCCAAAACTTCTCTGTTTAGGGTTGGAGATAACAGAATTAATAAAGTCCTGCTGGAAGAGTGTTCTCCTATTTTATCTTCTTGCCCAGCTGCTTACTTCTCTATCATTAAATAATTGCAAGAAATCAGACAGCTTTTTTTCCTTTCCTTAGATACACATATTTTTTGGCATAGCATTCCAGCTCTACCAGTGTTTTCATGATCCACCTCCAGCCTGATTCTGCAGTTTGTGGTGTTTGTACAATAAAGTTGCCAAAATGCGAACTTCTGAGCACTTTAATCATACAGATACTAAGTTTTCCATCATCTGACAACTTCTATTAAATCTTTCACGGAACTCATTTTCCTGACTCAGGGCAACCACAAACTACACTATTTAAATTGTAAATTACAGCCTTTTATACTATTTAAAAGCCCAAATCACCTAATTGCTATAGAAATTAAGTATTTAAAAATCATTTTTCTCTGCAACCTTTCCCATTAGGATTAGCTGAAAATGAACTAGCACCCAGTGGACATGTTTCCTATATCATTAAAATGTGAGATCGATACAATGAAGATGAATATCAGTAGTACTGAGTCATCTTTCTTGTGTCTCCTGTTAAACTGCTCCAAGCACAAAATGCAAATGTTTCTATTGCTTGTTACACAGGCTTTAACAACTCAAAGCCCACCTGAATGCAGTACACAAAATTCACTTGAACACAGTACCACCTCCTGCCTGGGTAAAACTGAGTGGCCCAGGATGGGCAAAAAAAAACTGTGCAAAGCAAGGGTAAGTACAACACCGTGCAAGACCATGAGTAAGGATAGAAAAATATCTTTTTCTAAGGATAGAAAAATCTTTTTTCTCCTCCCCTTTCTGTCCCTTTAAGCATTATTACTTTTTTTTTTTTTTAATTAGGAAAAAATACTAGTGGGGGCAAGAAATAAAACCATGACAAATCAGGACAGATAGCATATGTCTTATAGACAGATAAGGTTAACAGATAAGCCTTTTCACATTTTGAAGTTTGGGGGAGAAAAAATGGCTACATTTTTCTAGCCTTTCCTTGTTAGAAACAATCCCGTAACTTGACTCACATCTGCACGTGCTCTCTAACAAGCATAGCAAGAAGAAATGGTTGACCTTGTAAAAGCATAACCTCTAAAAGCAGATTGGCAGAGACTTTTCTTTAGCTAGGCAGGCCCCTCCCTCTTAATACAAGTTTCACATGGTTAGGAACAGTAAAAAGCATAGGAATGGTCATGCTTGGTCAGAGCAAGGACATGCTTACACCCATAGATGCTCTTGTACAGAAGCCATGTCCCACTCATCCCTTAGGCATCCATTAACAAGCAGGTATGGTGTCTTCCTCATGGTCTGTGGTTGACAGACAACTTCTGGTGGGCTGCAGGACTTTGAGCCAAATGCTGGTTTTTTATGTATTTAGCAAATTTCAATCAACTTATTTTCAATAAAGCTCAAGAATGCCCACCAAACAGTGAAAGCTTTCCTCATCCATAAATGGCAACCACTATATCATGTGGCAATTGACACTGCAGATAAATTTCAATGAAGAGCCATCTCCTCTTGCTTTCAGCTGAGGTCTCTGTGGCTTCCCCAGAGATGCTGCCTGGGACACATCGTGCTGCTGGTGTAGGTTGAGTGGTGAGATACATATTTTTTAGATGGGGAACTGGGATGCAGGAAGCACTCTGATCTCTTAGCCAATGGCAGCAGCAAGAAATTTAATATACATGGTAAAAGATGAGCCTGGGAAGAAGGGAGGGGTGAGGGAGGTAGATGTTTTAAGATTTAGTTTTTATTTCTCATAATCTTACTCTAATTTGATTGTTAATAAATTTTTCCCCAAGTCAAATTTGCCTGTGACAGCTATCGGTGAGTTGATCCATCCTGTGCTTATCCCAAGCCACAAACCTTTCCTCGTATTTTCTCTCACCTGTCCCAGTGACGAGAGGAGCCACCACAAAGTAAGACTTTGGTAAGCACCTGGTATCCAGACAGGGTCAACTCACCACACCATGGAATGAGCTGCAAGGTTAGCAATTATCTCAGCAGAGGTGAGCACACTGGATGCTGCCTGAATGCTGCTGACCTGGGGGTGCTGGTGCAGCAGGAATATACCAACCTGGCTTTTGAGCTAGTAGGATTTTCTTGTTGCTCATTATGTTCGAGCTCCACAGAAATGTAATTTCCCAGGGGTCTGGCACCTCAGTCAAGACCATGTTTCTGAACAAAAGAATGACTTTAGCTTAAGTACTTCCTTATAGCAGTGACCCTGCAGGAGATGAAAGCTATGTTTCTGGTGTCACTTCATTAATAGAAGGCCTTTATGTCAAACTACAGCTACTTGAATGGATTTCCCGTAGATTTTTCACGAAGTGTTGGGATCGCAGCAGGAAACTTATTAGAAGTGACCTCATCAGAGGGGAGAGAAATGTGAGAAAAGGTGATAGATTCATGAAATCAATTTGGACATGCACATCAGCACAAGCTGATATTTAGAGAGTGAATTTTCTTTACATGTTCCCTATTTTTAATAAGCCTCCTTCACAGTAGAAACTATTTTCTTCTGCTTTGCCTCCCAGGGTTTGTCTTTTAAGAACTTGCCTCAAATTGCCTAAAAGTAAAGCAATCACCTATTTTTTTGGTGAACCACTGACTTTTTTAATTTCACTCTGGTAATGAGCGATTTCAAAATGGGAAGAGAGATCAAAAACTTCTGCTAGCCTCAGGGCAGGTGGGGTTTTGAAGCATGTCTCAAGTATTCTCCTCTGTCTGTGTGCAGTAGGAGGTACCCTGAAGAGTGATTAGCAGTGTGTTGTGTGTTGCCCCATCATTCCCCCCACTATCAATCTCAAGAGAGAGGCAGAGCCCCACTCCTTTAGTGCCTGGGAGATAATCACACTCTTGCCACCAGTGGGAAAACACTTTGTCCTATGTGTAACAAAACCAGGTGAGTCCTTACTTTCCACCAGCTCATCTTTAGCCACAATGTCCAGTATGCCAGGGAAGATCTTGTCATTGAGCTTTTGACTGTGTATTTTTACACTTGCCTCCTGCACACTCTTTCAGGGGTTTGTCCACCTGGAAGGTGTCCCTGTCCATGGCAGGGGGTTGGAACTAAATGATCTTTAAGGTCCCTTCCAATCCAAACCATTCTGTGGTTCTATGATTCCATGGTTGTGGCTCTTTCTTGTTTGCTTTGCGCTCATTTGTGTGGTTTCATCTGACTTTTACACTGAAGCTGTACAGCAGCAAACATTTTGTATTAAGACATTTAGAGCCCATTTTGTTTCCAATTGTTTTTAAAAAGCATCCTCCATGAATGAAATATCCCAGTCTGAAATTTGCCCATGGCAATGTGTGGTAGCAGCTCTTAAAATCTTCTCTCTGAACTGACAGCTCTGTCTAAATTGGTTGCACAAAGAAGTAGGAGCTAGGGAGCACTGAAGGAGACCTGCAGGTTGCCAGCAAGTTGTAGAGCTGACCACAAGAGCTGGCAGTCCAATGGACTGAGAGCCCCTAGCTACAAACCTTTCTGCTAATGGCCCATTCAGGGGCTTCCTACTCCTATAGGTGGTTGAGGGTACAAAGGCTGTTGCCTTTTTTAAAGTGCAGACAGCTGCAGCAACACAGACATCTAGTCACATCCTTTTTATGCGATAACACTGTGTTATAAAATTCAGTGCAATGTGCTCCATAACCAAAGTGAACTGAATAGAATGTATTTTATTCGCACAAGGGACTGCTTTTCATCTCTCTCCCACTGCCATCTGCCTCAGTGCTCTATCAAGGTTTTTTCAAAAATAATGTGTTTTTCTTTTTCGTAACACCTCAGATTTCAGTGATTGTGCCATCATTTTAAAAGTACCCACCTTGGGAGAAGTGCTGGCTGCATTAGAAATGCAGGGCTGAGGTTCAGCAGACATGATTTCTAATTCCAGCCTTGCCTCTGCTTTACAAATACAAGCAAGTCATAGAGACATGCTTGAAAAATTATTTCCCCATTGCACACAGATAAAACTTTACAAAAAACTAAATATCTCTCCAGTTGGAGGTCTTCAAAAGATTTTTTTTTCCAATGGACACATTGGTTCTAGATTTAAAAACTGGTGTGGGAGTGTGTGTGTGTGAGTATGAGGTAGAGGTAGAAGAGGGTGCCTTATGAAATATAAGAAAACTACAATTTTAATCCAGTTTCCAAATGGAAAAGTGCCAGACTTGCATCAAAACTACTTTTTTGAGTGGAAAAAAAATGCTGTTTTCTTCTAAAACTTGCATATTTTACCTGTAAACAGATCTTCAAACAGTTCTCATGCCCAATATATCAGTGGTTGAAAAGACATAGAGCAAGACAGAAGCAAGCAGCTTCTGTCCTAACCCAAATACTGTATTTACACTGTTGCAGGCTTCTATTTGTTAATAAATGAAGAGGAGTAGGTAGGACTAAGGCAGAGGACTTCATGCTGAGTACTTGATATCAAGCTGATAGACTATTATGATCTAAATAACCAAATATATTAAAGTCCCATTACTTAACGCTAATGACAATGCGAGGGCGTATTTGCTAAACAGCCTCTGTCTTCTCAGACATCAGTACTCAGCAGATTACAGGAACAGAATTTCAATAATCACTCATACTTTTCTTCTAGGCTTCAACAACATGCTATGCTTACAAAAGACAAAATGCAATTCGGTTCAGTCCCTTCACTTCTCCATCCCTCCCCACAGCAGTGCAGTGGGCTTATCGGGGCCCTTCCCGTGTCTGCTCAATTAGAGATGATAACTGCAGGTATTAATCACACATCTACAAAATCTTCCACAGTTGGAGACACCCTAAAAATTATGTGATCTAACGTCCATCCACTTATTTATGTTGCTATGACTATGTTGTCCTGGGTCTGAAAGAAAGATATAATCAAAACTGAATTAATGGCTTTTCACATTTAATGTGCTGGGCTTTCAGGCTGGCACAGTAACTTAGTTGCCTCTCCTGACTTCCATGTTTTCTCATTGTTGTTGGGGACAGTGGAAGAACTCATCCCCAGAACATTTAGGAGCATGCTTACCAGTAAAATAAAAAACCTGGTAGAGCTGTTCTGAAGTCACACCATTACCAGGTATGGTAATTTCAAATGGTGTGGTATCATTCTACCAAGTTAACCCCAACACTAGGGAACATACTTTTTCCTCATATTGGATGAATTAGAAACTTGAAATTAGAAGACTGAGGTAGTCCACAATAGCTAGGTAGCTGCCCAGCGTTGGCAACCAAAGGTCAGGGAATGTTTTAACTTGCAAATTTAACCCTGGGTGCCAAAGGAGAGGCACAAGAGCCTGAAATATAATTTTAAAGGCAGTCTAAGAAGTTGAAATAAGATAATTGGGTGAGAAAACCAAAATAGTTGCAAACTGAATATCCAACTCAAGTTTCTTGTAAATAAGGATTGGGACACAAGACTAGGTACCTGATTCCAGGGCTGTAACAATGGAAAACCCCACAAGAACAACATTTTCAGAGATGTCCCCTGTTAATAATCTTTATTATTGCCCAGGTTTTTTAAAACCACCTTTTTCAAAAAAATCCCCAAGAATATTCCATGTTGCAGAGCCTTAGACCAAGAGCAGGCACATTCATATGGGTCATTCAACTGCTTCTGTTTCCCCCTTTTATAGGTGACACCACTTTACTTTTCAGCCCTGTAGAGCAACAAGTTACAGGTGAAGGCCAAGTCAGGGCCACTGCAGCTGAAGCTGAACAGACTTTTGGATTTCAATAATACTTCCCTCTTTACCCGCAGAAGAAACAGCAAACACCAAACTGTCAAACCTTGCCATAGTCCCAGGACTGCTCTTAGGGTTTGTACTTTCATGAACAACATAAGGCCCCCAGCTAGAGCAGAGGAGAAAGCATTTGATGGAAGTAAAAGGAGGGAAATGCATCAAATCCAGTGCATTTAATGGAAAATCCCTGTTAGGACAGCTGAAATACTCTCAGTTTACATGGAGGCCTCACTGGTCTCCAGCAGCCTGCCTGCTAAGACATCAAGGAACTTTAAAGGTCATCTGGGGAGCCATGCCACAGGTGGCAACCCAGCCTACTTGGCTTGTCCTTCATCTCAGTGCTCGAACAGACAAGGACCCTTGCCACTACTTGAGGTGGAGGGAAAACAGAAGCCCCAGTGGCCCTATGCCACATATGTGTGCATGTCCATGCCCACAGTCTGTGGCCCCTACATCTACCCCAACCCAGATGCTCTATATTCCTAATCTTTGTCCTTATTAAAAAAAAAAAAAAACCCAAATAAAATTCCTCTGAGCAAAGAAACATCCAGCCCCCCGCAGGCCTGTGTTTTCACAGGACATTAAAGGAAAAAATTGTATTTATGACTACAGGAGATGCTCAGATGGAACAGAACAGATTCAGGAGGAAAGAAGGGGATACACATAGACAGCAGGTTTTCCTCCTCCTTTCATTCTGCACATACCACACCAAGCTTCACATTGTGAAGCAGCTATACCCTTCCACATCCACACCATGCTGCCTGGAGCTCTGCTTTCCAGATACACTAAAAGCAGACAGACAAGAGCTTCATCTTCTGCTGACAGGCTCTGCTGAAAAATACCTGTTAGCAACAGGGGGCTCCCATGGCACTACATACATTAGCCCCCAGCTCTGCCTTGTGAAAGGCTCTCTAAAACAGTTTTCAGCTTCTGTGGAGGTGATCAGCTATGCCTCTTTTAATATCATATTTAACAGCCCCACTTGCTATAGAACATAAAGGAAAGGTTTACACAATACAATATTTTTCTTCAGAGGGAAAGGCACTGGAATCTCTCCTCTGTGCTGCTTCTACAGAACAAAGCCATTTTGATAAGCACTAAGAAGCAGCCAATGTGAATTCATGTTAGTTGATGAGCAGGAATAATCCTGAAAAAAAAAAAAAAAGCAGCAAAGAGGGGCAAGGTGTAAGAGAAGCCCATGCAACTTGGGTTGAAAACCTTGGGAAGTTACTGAAGTTTCTCTGCAAGGAGATGAGATCTTCCAGAGCCTCAGAGAAACTGTCTTTTATTCAGAAAGGCTCAGTCATAGATTGTCACCCATCACAAAAGGCATTATACACACTGTACCAGACAGGAGATTACTGGACTTACAAAAGTGAACACGTGCATCCAAAATTGCAGGCGTGCCCTAAATAATATCCCCATCACTAGGAGAGATATTTACACATTACATGTAAGTCTTGCCTTCATGTAAGTTTGGCTAAGTGGACATATTTGACATATCAAATCCACACTGAAATATGTCCACTTAGCAAAAATCAGCCTCTCTTTCACCTTATGTTTCTAAAAATCATTAGCAATTTGACTGAGATTCTCACAATGGTTTCCATTTATCTGAAGTCTCCTACCCTTGGATTCCTGTGATTACATTTTAAAAAATCCAATTGCAGCTATAAAAAAAAAAGGTACAAATTTACACGGGGACAGTAAAAACAGGTTTTTTATATTAATAAAAAAATGCCTTGCTCTTGCAACTTCCTCCTGAATATGTATAGGCAGGGAACAGCTGAGGTGTGAACACTGCCATGTGGCAAGGGAAAAGAACAGAGCTCTCAGCACTATCACACATGGCTCATTTAGACAAAGGTAGGCTAACTACTATGAAGCCGGTCTCACAGCTGAGGTACATAGGAAGATAAAAGACCTTTCTCCCTTAGATTGCAAGGCATGTACTGAAGTCATCTAGAAAGTTATGAAAATCATTACCGCCAAATCTGACCAAACAAACCTGAGAGAAAAATCAACCTAACGCATCTAAAAGCATTTTTAAGCACTGCTTTACCACCATCCCAGTGATTAACATTTGCTGCTTATTTTTCCCCTCTCTTTCCTGGTCTTCTGATTTTTTGCTATGCTAGTCTTTGTTCCTTGCAGATATATCTGTGCAGATGGCACAGGAGCAGAAAATTACCTCATCTCCATGTGCAACTCAGAGGCTGCAGCCACAACCACCCAGGCTGGGAGCACAGCCAGAGCACAGAGAGGTTAGCTGCTGTGACAGAGAAGGAACATCTACAGCTACTTCCAAGAGCATAACAACTGGAAAGTTAAGTTTTCCAAAAAGGCTAGAAAGACTCTCTACCCTGGGCCATGTTATTGCTGAACTAATGTCTTGGTTTTATGTGTCCTGCTTGGTGACAGCAAGAGCCAACAGCAGTCACAGAATTCTGCACGAAAAGAGAAAGGTCAACAGACAGATTCACTCCATGGCAGCTCCCATTACCCTACAGCATGGTGACTTTGGTAGCCCCAAGAATAAACTAATTTTTGTCTCCAGTATTGCTGGAAAGAGAAATAACTAGGGAGGCTGAGCTCCACAAGTATTATTTTATGGAGACCCACTGTGATGCAGAGAACAGGTTTCCATTTGCTCTAACTTTAGTCAACACCACAGAGTGACTGATGTCCCATTAGAGGATAAAATAAAAATTTTTCTAACAACAGCACAGTGTCTGAGAATCTACTTTTCATCAGAACTCTGTACCAGAACCTTTTTACTATTAAATAAGTTTAATGTAGTTTCTGTCATACTAAGATGTAGAGCAAAGCTGTTAGAAGATGAATCTGTCAGAACAGAGGAAATTTATCTAAGGGCTTTCTTGTATCTGCAACTGATAGAAACCAGAAGTCACAAGAGCTAAGAACTGACTAAAACAGCTGAGTTTAAAAATTAACAATAACAACATATCAGACTTAGGACAAGTATTCACATTTTGCTCAGAAGTGAAAAAAATTCCAGTTCGGTGTTGGAAAAATATTTAATTAATCTATTAAATTAATATTTTCCATTGGCCAGTAAATTCAGTCACCTCTTGATTTCAGCCTTTCCTAGACCAGAGTCTCAGGGAAAGCAAAAACTCAGGCAACACAGTCCCAGAGATAGTTTTCTTGAAACATAGCTCAGTCCTATTGAGCAAAAAAACCTCCAGATTTTCATGTCAGAGAGATGCACATGGCCCTTGAGGCACCATAACCCCCTTAAACATAGGAACTGGCTAAAAAAATAAGCCAAGATAACAGCAGTAGTTTATGTGATAAAGGCTGGTCTGCACACACATAAAACAGCATGGTGGGTTCACTTATGTGTCTTACAGAATGCTGATATTTGGGGAATCCATAGGACTTAAGGGATGTTTATGAGAGGAGTTGAAAGCAGGGAAAAGGATAGATCTAGGTGATTCAAAAAAAGAAATTGTGGGAAAATAGAGGGGCATAAGGGAATAAAAGGGAGCAATCTAAGGTTAACAGTGCTCTGTATAGTTCTCTGTTAACACCCTGCTCCTGATTGCCACAATGGGTCTTATTTTCTATCAGATTCCATTTTTTTTTCTGTTTTTCTGCGTGAGGGATTCTTGTTTCTGTGTTCATGTGTGCATATGGGGGTCTGCAGTGCCAGCAACTGGAAAGACTGGGGTTAATGAACTGAAGTATCAGCAACTGAAGTGGCACCTTCAGCCACTGGGATTCATGAGTCTGGGTGCCAGCCTGGAGAGAGTGAGGGTCTAACACCCTGCTGGTTCCAAAAAGCATCTCAATACATCTTGAAGACAAACATCACCTTTGATTTCTGACAACACTCTGTTGTCACAAAATATTATTTGGACCTACCTACAAGGAGATGAAAGGGAGTTGCACACTTTCACTTGTGTTTTGTTACTTTAGAGGCTTCAATTACTTGATTATTTTAAGGGAAAATGAGGATTCAAATATCAAAGGCAGTTTTCACATCATAGTCTTTCCCCTTATGAATCTTATGAACATTCAATCAGAAATTATCAGATGCTCAAACTGTCTCTTTTGAGAATGATACAGTACATAGACACACCCAGCATTTAAAATTTGACCCTTTATGTGAAAAAGTATAGCTAATTAATATTATGAAATATTCAAAAGTATGAAATGCTTAAACCCACCTATCTTTGCCATAATAGAGCAGAAACAAGTTAACATACCTATAAGGAGAATCAATCAATTTGGTTTTTCACTGTTATGAAAAAAATAACCAAAATGTAATATTTTATTCACGTAAAATAATTTTGGTTTTCCATATGGATGAGGGGGAAACCATACATCTTATCAAATCAAAGTAATTTTTTATTATTATTGTTATTTTTCGGTTGGCAGTTGAACCTAAAAATCAATTACTTGTACACTCCTGGATGACAGTTGAAAAAGCAGCTTCTAATCTTGTGTCAGTAAAGGCTGTTGCCATGAGCAGCAAGATCCTCTGACTGACATGTAACCAGTGGCTTTCAGAATAATTTGACAGCTATTTTTCTTTAAGTTTTTTTTTTTTCCCCTCTTAAGTTTTCTGGTTTGTTTTTCTAAAAGGGAACTCTCTTGTTATCATTTACACACAGCAATTCCTCTCTCAAATACATTAGCTGAAAATCTACTTGTTTAATTAAGCTTTAAGCTGCAAGTCTTCTGCTCCTTCACTTTAAGAGACTGAGAAATGGAAGTACAGTTTCTGCAGGTTTTGCCATATATTTCATCAGCTTGTTGACTTCTTAACCAGATTACTAGATAGATACAAGGCATTTTAGATACAAGGCCTGGCTGACTCGAGTCACAGAATATGCTGAGTTGGAAGAGTCACACATTGTGCCTGAAAATGTTGTCCAAACACTTCTTGAACTCTGTCAGGCTTGGTGCTGCAACCACTTCCCTGGGGAGCTGTTCCAGTGCCCAAACACCCTCTGGGTGAAGAACCTTTTCCTAATATCGAACCTAAACCTCCCATGACCACAGCTTCAGGCCATTTCCTCAGGTCCTGTCACTGGTCACCACAGAGAAGAGATCAGATTCTCCTCACCAGGAAGTTTTAACTGCAGTGAGGTCTCCCCTCAGTCTCCTCTCCTCCAGGCTGAACAGACCAAGTGACCTCAGCCACTCCTCACACGGCTTCCCCTCAAGTCCCTTCACCACCCTTGTTGTCCTCCTCTGGACACTCTCTGACAGCTCAGTGTCTTTCTTATGTTATGGCACCCAAAACTGTGAGGCTGCCACAGTCCAGAGCAGAGCAAGAAGCCACAACCAGCCTGCTTCTAGAGAATATAGATAATAACATTATTCTCAGAAGGAAGGAGACCATTTAACCTGGACTAACCTAGTTAAAGATAAGTAGATTTTTTTTTTTGCCTACTGCTAATTAATAAAGAGAAGAAACAAAGCAACTTTTTCCAAATTCCTGAATTATGCAGAAAATATGCCCTTTTCTCTGTGTTTTTTTACAGCAGTTACCCTCACTGAATGGTGCTCTGAACACACGTGGGAAGGGACACTGCTGCAGGACACAGCACAATGCCAGGTACTGAGCACAGTGTCACAGCAAGAGAGAATGATGATGATTTTGAAGTGACCAAATGTGGCTACTTTGCACACTTCTGTTTTGTTTGACACATCCCACACACCACCAGCTTTCTGTGTAGATGACAGAGCTACAGAGAAGTTTTAGGATTCATTGAAGTAGTGCTATATAAAAAATTAAAGCAAAGTGGCAAGAATATTGTCAGGGAGAGATTGGGGTGGGGGGGATTGTCATGTAGTTTTGATTTGGTTTCTTCTTTTAAAGTTAAGACTCTTTTTACCTATATTGAATTATTTACAAAAGTGCAGGGCACTTGCAATTTACCATTTATACTGAAAAATTGGTAGACTTTTAAGAGTAACAAGTAACAGTCATGCAGTAGTCATAAAAGGGAGGTGGGGAAGAAATAGAATGATAAATGCACCAAAATGTATCAACAAGGTACAAAAAAACATAATTGTCATTATTACATGGCCTCTGAGTACCTCAAATCATGAACAACTCTGAGCCCCAGGGCTGCTAGATGGAATCAATGCCAGAGCTCCCCTGTACTCTCTCTCTTTTTCCCTTCCTGTACAGCAACACTTCCACTTCAAGATTTCACTGTCCAAGACCCTCACCTAGCAAGAGACAGTCTCTGCTTCAGCTATCACAACCATAAGAGAGCAAATGAGCCAGGAAGGCACCAGTAGGGGAAGGAAGGCTGAGGCTAAGGCAGGACTGTAGCACAGCTTCTCCTCGTTAGCAGTGCCCAGCAGCATCCTGATGCTGATGCAGCTGCGCTGCTCTGCCCACAGCCTCTTCTTCTCACGGTCCAGGGAGCAGCAACACATGACTGGAAACAAGAGCAGGCAAAACTATTTTTTGTTTTCTCTGAGGCTCAAACCTCAGAAGCTTGACTGACATCTGAACTAGTTTTCTTTACAAAAAGCAAGGGTTCAGAAGAAACCGACCCCCGAAGTACTGTGCAGCTAGAGACAAAATAGTCAGTCTTGAAAGAAATAAAGCAAAGTGAAAAAATTTACTTCATCCCTTCATAATCTGCATTCTGTTCTCTTTTCAGCAGTTTTGTCTCCTTAATTCAAACTCTTTGCAACCTTTTACCAATGCAGAGGTAAAACAAGTGCAAGTACTATGAGTACTATATTTTCATTCAGTACACTGCACATTATAAGTGTTCTTCTATCACCCTCAATAAATCCCATTTTGAGTGAGCAGACATGTAAAGAATTTTCATTGAGATTTAGGCTATAGCAAAACAAAATCATATTCAACAAATCATAACAGACAAGATAGTCAAACACAGATAAGACAGCCCACAGCAGACCAGTCAACATTGATTAGTAGGTTTGCTAAATATATTTGCAGTAGATGGCAAAACAGAGAGCAAAAATAAGTTGTCTTAGTTGAAGCATTTTATGCTTTTCCATAATCTTAAAATTAGGCAGTGTAGGAGCAGTATGTTAGTATGCCATACGTGCTTGCATCTGAGCACACAGAGTACAAATCTGGTAGGTTGTAGATACACTGTTGGAGACCAAATCCAGCCCTTAAAATCCCTTAAAAACACAGTCCAGCACAAGAGATCACAGAAATGTAAAGTACCACTTCTGCAACACCACAGCACAGGAAATCTTGATCCATATCTGCAAGGAAAAGTGACCCAAGAGCATCTGTGAGATCAACAGCCAAAGGCTGCTTCAAGAGCCTGCTGCAAAGCAATTACCTGCCTCCCTTATTGTAAGGGAAGAGATGAAGCCCTGGGAGGCAGCAGGGTACCTATTTGCAATCAGTTCCTCAGTTCTTCTCTGCCCTCATTTCTCATGCTCTTGTGTAGTGCTTTGCCAAATGAGCTTTTGGGTACTCAACTTGCAGGATATGGAAATTGACCATCTCTGCTCTAATCTTTTATCCAGGCAATTCTCAGAAATCTGAATTTGCACTGATAGGGAACAGTAAATAAATATTTGGTGGTAATTAAGAGAGAATCTTCCATTTCTCTCTGTTCAAAACATTCCCAAGTATTCTTACAATAATAAAAAAAAAGGGCAAAAAGGCAATCAAAGATAATAGAACAGCTTCCATCCAAAGAATTCACAGCTAGAATGGGACTCTTCAGGCATGGCAAAGGGGATGGGGGAATGGAGGGAAACAAGAGGAGGGTTGGAGAAAGCAAAAAACTTAAATAAGGAAAAAAGGTTGTTCATAATCTCTCCCAAGAAAGACACTAGGGGACATTGGGAAAATCCAGAGATGTTCAAATCAAAATGAAATAAGAGGAACTGGTTCTACAGCTATGCATAACACCTCCTTGAAACTCCCCATCACCTTATCCTTGCACCTCAAGCAGCAGCATGAGCAGGCATCAGTGTGTCCCCACAGATTCCTGCTGTGACTCCCTGCTCACAGGGCCTCCATGGAACCAGCAGAGGCCAGGCCAGCCCGTAGCTGGGACAGGAGATTGGTTTTCACATAACTGACATTGCTGGGCAGATGGCTGGCATCAGGAAAGCAGTGTCCTGTGCAGGCAGGTAAAGACTGAGACAATCTCACCTCCCTGCCATACAGAACGGACCTGCTGATTAAAGAACTCCTTTTTCATGGAGATAGCTCATTTTACATTTTACCCGAAAACACACATGCTCCACTGTCCACAGTGTGCTTCTGCTTCTGACCAGCAGCACAAACACTGTAGAATGACTGGCCATATTTCACTCCAACAATCTTCAGTTTGGCCAGAGGATAGACATCTCCTTGGTCATTCCTGTTGCTGACGATTTTCCTCTATGTCTATGATTGTAGACAAATGCATGCTTTTTATATTCTTTCCTTCCAAACACACAGACTAGATATTTTTATTCCATCTTCTCTCCTTGTTGATAATCCCACTCATTCCCCTCTGCATTGTTTTTTGTACTCCAAAAAAGCATTCTCAGTCCTTTGGAATGGAGCAGCATCTGTGAAACTGAGTCAAGTTCTGTTTACTTCCTCTCATGGGCCATTAATGAAAGCTGAGGAACACCTCACCCCTCAGCAGTCTCTCTCTTCCCTTCATCACATCATAGTCCTCCTGACAATCTTCACCAAATCTCAGTCCAAATTTATCCAAATTCATTTTTATAGTAACATTTGGGAGAAGACCATAGCAAAAGCTTCAATCACCTCTACATGTGTGACAGCATAGGTAGCCCCATTGCCAAACAGATACACCATAGAGGATTAGGATTATTTTGGATATCTTTTTCTCACCTGATGTCATTTTCTTTCAAAACAAGGAAATCATACATACATATGACAGACCATACTCATCATGCAGTTACAGCTCTCTTTTACTCGTAATTATTTTTGGTGGGGGTTGAGTCCTTTCTATTTATTTGTGGCAGCCCTTCAGTAGATGGAAGTGATTAGAATACAGGTTTGTAAGGAGAAAGACAGATACTAACATATTTATCAGTAGTCCTTCATTCATATATTAGTAGCCTTTATTCAATGGGTACTACTAATGTATTCTGAAATGTTTTACACCTCTCTGTGAAATTCCAAGAGATATCTGGGCAAAGCATAGGCTGGTAAGCTTGACATTAGTTTAAATGTAGTAGAAACTGGTATGAAAAAGCAAGATAAAAAAGGTTATGTTTCTGATATTTTTCTATAGCCATTGAGGACACCAGAATATTTGATTTAGCTTTATATGGCAATACAGAAAAATAAGTACCTTTGCAACTTCATAAGCTAGAAACTACTGCAGCAGTAGAGCACAGAAAAAAAAAAAAATCAAGTGGTAAATGTTCAATGACAATGTGTCATTTCCCTTCAGATCATTATTAAATCCTTGCAAGTAGGATTCACGCAGCACTGAAACTGGAAGGCTTGTTAATAACAATGTGTCTGTTACATAGATGAATTTGATCTCAGAATAAGATTATTCATTTGAATGGTGGGGATTGTTAATCAAACCAAATGCATGACAAAATATGTTCGTTGTAAAAAAAGGGAAAGAATACAAAATCCTAAAATATGGTGCCATGGAGTGAATGACTAAGGACCACAAGACAGAAAGGGAACAAAAACTCCCCATAGTTACAGCAGACAGATAATCCAAATGCCAGGTCTTCAAGTAGGAGATACAAGGCAGGACTGAGAAAGTGGCCAGAGAATTATCTGAAATGTTCTGTGTAGTCCCAGTGTCCTTACTTAAGCAGAAGGGAAATACGAGGGGTATACCATACCAGCAGAATTCTAGGGGGAAAAAAAACCCCACATAAATAAGCTAAGGTCTGGAAAAAGCAGAAAGGAAATAAGAAACTGTCTCTCCTGTCTGTATAAGGAGATCCCTGATGAGGGAAATCCTCACTGGAGAAACAAAGGTATAGAAATTGAAAGCAGAAAATTCCAGCTTAGAAATGAAAGAACACAATTTAATTTTTGATCATTTACCATTTTGATAATTGATCCAAGACTCACAGGATGCTTCTGAAGTTGCACCTTAGCTCAAAACAGAAAGTACAAACATGATAAAAGGGCCCCATAAGGAGACATAAAACCCTTGACCTCACAAAAGAATTGTAGAACTTGTAGAATCTATTGTCCCATTTTCAATAGAATCAGGTTTCAAAAAGGAACTACTTCACCACTAATAAGCTTTAAACTAAAACAATGCACTGGTTTCATTTATTTTAATTCATTTCATTTAAGTGTAACCCATCCCTGCTGGCAGCTTTCACAACAGAACTGTCACCATAGCAATCTATCACGTCATTTGAAACTGAGAGGTCTCTGCTAAGTTGGTACTCCAATGAAAGCTACAGCAAGGGCACTGAAGGCTCTCCAAGTCTGATGCTGAAAGGAACCTACTATGGAAGAGAAAGTCCCATACATCACTACTGAAGGCAAATCATGAAGATCAATGGTAAAAAAAATAATACAGATGATCTCATATTTTATTGTGCTCAGTTGTAGCTGCGGCAACCCAACCCTGAAAAGCTTAGTGGGGATCTCATCAGTGATGAGAAAGTGAAGTCTCTGAAGGCTTCTGAGTCATTCCACACTATGATAAAAACCAGAGAATAAAATTTGTTGTGAAGCTTCCCAAGCTTCTCAAAAGTTTACTTTTTCTTTTTGCCTCAAGCAAACACAATGAAACACATCAGCTTCATACTCAAAACCCACCCCATGCTGGGCCCTCACTGCAGTTTCAAAGCCTCAATCCCCCTGCCTGTCCTGGCTTTTCCTTGCTATTACCATGCCCAGGCAGAGAACCTCAAGTATCTGCTACCATAGGTGCCAAAGAAGACTGATGAAAGATGACTCCCTTAAAGAAGGGAAAACAATTTCAAGAAAATTCTGCTGCCCTTCTAGATTTACTTCAGTGACTGATTTTGATGTTTCAAGCCAAATCCATGCTTAATTTGTCTCTTATACATTGTTTTCATGTGTGAAGAATTCTAGCTGTGGATAGCCAAGCTAAAATAATGCCATGTCAAGGATTCCCACTGGAGCTGTACATGGTGGGAAAAAGTAACATAGGCATTTTGAACATGACTCCCATGAAAAGATCAGAACTTGAAGAAATGGCAGACTAGAATTTCTCAAAAGAAAACCACTTGGCATTTGCTCTTGTTACAAGCTATCCCAAACTTCCCTAGTAGATCAGCTTCCCCCCTGAGGAGGGAATATTCAAACAGTCTGCAAAAACATGACAACTACCAAAAAGATTGATCAGTGTTATCTCAACTATGTTCCAATACCAAATGTTCACTTTGAGTGTTTTATTTTCACCTCTGTTACATTACACATTAATGTCTGATATTGAAAAATACGATGAGCAAACGATGCCATGCTGCCAATTTTTATTTTGCATTCCCATTTGTGAACACAGTTTTTGACATTTTATCTTCCTAACCCAAGTGAAAACAAATTCCTTAACTGGGAAAATGCAAATTCAATTGTAACTTTTGTCAAATTAAGGAAAAAACCAGGAACATGCATTTCTTTAGTATTCTCATGCAAATGAGAACTGCATGACTGATTTTCTGGCTCAGTTAAAGACTCCAAACAACACTGAATACTGATTATATGCTGAGGCCAGAAAGAGAGAAAGGGTTTAGCTGCTTTACTAATAGCAATCTAGCCTCTTTAGGAAAAGGTCCAGTGAAGTCTTAAATTCTTCACTTAAAGATGGGATGTCAGACTCACAGAAAACTCTGACGTGTTCCTTACATACTGGGTATACCTCAGGATGGGCTGCTGCCTTATTTAATTTTTTTAAGCTTTTTAAGAAACTGGGGTCTAATTCCTGCACAGATCCCTTTGGTAATTTTGAAAATGTCAAGCAGGTTGTAAGGTTCTGAAGCAGAAAGTGCACATGGTAGGTAGTATTACAGAACAAGGTCTATTACACGAGACTGTTCACAGTCATGTGACAAATCCTGAAACAACAATATCAAATGGAAACCCAAACTTGTATTCAGCTAGCTTAACACTTTCTCTCGCAGTGGATGCTAATAGAGCTTTTGCATGTTTGCATTTCCCAGCATTTTGAAAAACAAAATTCCTGGTTCCCAAGGTTGCAGCCTAGATCACCAGCAAGGAGATTGACATAAGCCCCGTGGAAAGGCCTACCACTCTAACAGAAGCTTTCAAGGATGAAGGCAGCAACATCAGGGCATTTGCTTTAAGCCAGATGAAATGGGCTTTACAAGAGCCTTCAAAAAACAGCATTCAGAAATCACAAAAGGAATGCAGCATTTCCCTGCACAGCTCAAACCCAGTCAATGTCTTCCCATTCGGGCTAGACAAACTCTACCCAGCCACTGCTACTTTGACTTTGGACGTGCCAATCTAAACAGTGCAGTCACAGATCTCCCCTGCCGCAGCAAAAGCAAGGTGCTAGTGCAGCGTGATGAGCCTTCCTAAGAGGGTCAGGGATGCTAGTGAATAACTAATTTTTTTGTTATCTCCTGCTTTATTTTGCACATTTCCTAGATGGAAAGGGGCATGCTCCTTAGTGAAGGAATAGACCAGAAAGGCAGCTGCAACACCTCAGCAGTAAAAGCCTGCAGCTCAACACCTGACAGCAGCTGCCACAGCAGGCTTAGAATCATGATAAGAAATGCCCTCTACCAGTGCAGCAGGCAAGGCTGGCTGTGAAAGCATCCCTTTCCAGCTTCTGTATGCTGGAGGTTGGTTAGGGTTGTCTGGTCCAGGTCCAAGAGTTGGATTCGATGATCCTCATGGGTTCCTTCCCACTCAGGATATTCCATCATCCTATGCTATTGCTAAAATAGCACAACACAGAGCAGCACTTGACAGAGCAGCCTCACAGGGCAGGCCCAGACCTGTGTCACCACCTGAGCTCAGCATGAGTCTGATGAAGTCTCCTCCAGTCCTGTCAGCCAACCCTGACAGGAATCAGAGTTAGCCCCACAGCCAGGAGTCACAGATACAGTACCACAGCTCAGCAAAAGGCTGCAATTTAACCTTCTTAGCTTGTCCAAAAGAAATCACACAGTGCTGGGTGTCAACTACAGGTAGTTTTTAAAATGTCCTTGTTATGTTCTCATAGAAAGCACCTGTCCCTTGTGCTGAAGAGAACAAAATGAACATTTCTGCTTCCTTTAGCTCTTTCAAGGAAAAGACAAACAATCTGAAAGACGGTTTGGGCTTTAAGAAAGTGACTAAAAAGAAAAGAAAGTGACTTTCATTGTAGAGAGAGGCCAGTATTTCAGCTACAGATATTAGATCAAATTCCAAAGGTATGCTTGGCTTTCACCAAAGGACATATATAAACAGTAATGTATGGGAGGTCTGACTGCACATAGGTAGGAAATTAAAACAGGCCCGTGAATGGCCCTGCTAAAACATGCATAGATATATACATAAAACATGTGAATAGTCAGCAGAATTCAGAAATCCTTTCAGAGGAACAAAATGCAACAGAGGGACCCTGTGCAGTGAGAAGTTAGGATTGATCTGCCTAGAGCTTATTTCACTGCAGAAATACTTGCATACTTTACTTGCCTGAAGGCTTTCTTACTCTCTTTTCCAATACAGATTGGAGAAGACCACTTTCCCACCCCAGTTCCGCCTGCCCTCCTGTCTGAACCTCTGCCATCATCTACATACAACAAACTGGATTATAGTTTTCCTCCTCTCAGGGGTATGGCACTTAAAAATTTTGATTCGTGTGAGCACAGCATGGGTTTGTTCCACTCCAGTAAATGACCCATGAACACCCGTTTAGAAAACAGGTACTGCCACTGCACAGTGTTTGTACTGAGAAAGGAAAAGTTGTGTCTCTTGGGGCAGCAGCAAAGCAAGCTTGGGATGTGGCTCACTAAATACTTTGTGAGCTCTGCTGAAGCTCTCCAATAGGCCAGCCAGCCCAAGGTAAGAGCACTACTGCATTTAAAACCAAGACCTCTCTCATGAACAAATCATCTTTGCAGTAAGAACGAGCGCTCCTAAAGTATCAGAGCAAAGCTGACAGGCACTCTACAGCACCCTAGGGGGGGAACTCTGTGGTGAAGTTAGCAGCTCATTTAAGAGAAATGAGAACTATTTCAGGTAACTTTTATAAGCACAATATCCCCATCCTGCTTCCTCTACTCATCAAAAGAGGGTTCTTTCTATTCCTCTCTTGAACCCAACTCAAATGCATGAGATGTTTTGCGAGCAGCTCGTTATTTATCATGCTTAACATGAGCATGAATTTTCAAGATCATAAGTGATACAGAGGATGAGGAGAGAAAATACATATGCACTTTCTGACAGAAAGAGTACTATGTAGATAGAAGACCTTAAAGCAAGAACTGCTTTCAGTACTATTAGTCAGCCATACAGTATCAAGACCAGCAGTCTGCCCACTAGCTCCATAGGAGAGAATGATTTACTAGTGTCCTACTGTAACACAGCTGTCTGGTGAAATGCTTTCACAGAGGAATTATGTGGGAAGCTGTATAGTACAAGTGCCGCGTTCTCTGAAAAGGTTTGAAGCCGCAGCAGTAGCCTCCATACCTCTGGCAGAGGCATTTATAGCAATCATGAAAAAGAAGAACAGCAGTCCCCAATTTCACACGTCCTTCTGTTTTCTGTGTTGAGGTCATCATTTTGATTTTTAAAGTCTTGCTTTACACAGATTCTTTTCCGCATCAGACCCTTGACAATTGCCTATTTCTCTACCCAAGCAATTAGCACCACTACTGTCAGTGGGACACTGTTGCCCAGCGTATAGTGGAGGCAATTATCTTCAGCTATAAAGTGGATTTGCACAAACTTGCCATTGTACATCCTTTGTCACCTGCCTCACACTAGATCTCAGTTGTTTTTAAAGACATCTCAGCCCTTTTTTATGTGCCATAATGTACTTCATGGACACATTTAATTTTGTTTAACTCTCGGTCCTTGCATACTCAGAAAGCTTAGTTTCACACCTTCCCATACATTGGTATTGCTTGAAGTGATGTATCACAAGAGCAGCAGCTTTATGCTGAAGAGGGTTATTCTAATCAGGCAGCAGTGCCTTTTATAAATTAAAAAATCCACACACGTTCTAATTTAAACCATTAGCGTGGCCTGTGGTTAGATGACATTATGTTGCTAATGGATCCACTGTGGAATATGACACCAGTTGTGCTGTCCACTGGGATTTACAGGCATATAATACACATGTTTATTTCAACTCTTAAAAGGCTATACTAATGGCTTCAGCACTTTTGTGTTAAGTAATCGACATTCTCCCCCTTTGGCAGTGAATGCATATGTAATGCAATCCATGTTTTCCTGGGATAATTGGTCTTTCTTTCCTCAATCAGAAGTATGATGAAATTCCAAACTAGATGTGTGTTAGAGACAAGTTAGGTTTGCCTGTAGGTTGTGACTAGTTTTCTTTGGTTTTCTATATTTTAAGAATGCCAGGTATTTTCAAAGTGGTTGTACTATTTACTTCTCATCTCCTCCCTTCCTGTTGTTTCACTTCAGGCTGGTGTTTATCAGGACTAAAATGAAAACTAATTCACTAAGATTTTTGCAAAGATGCTGCTGCTTCTGCCAACATCTGAAAGGGGCTGAACTGGTAATGGGGCAGATGCAACTGCTTAGGGAAAGGTACTATTCATTAGTAATTATGCTATGCCATCTTCCACCTAATGTAAAGCTTGCTTATCTGCAAAGTGTTTCCCTTGGTTATCAGTATCCCAGCACTCAACTTTACATCTGCATTAACAGAGGTTGCTTGTCACCAATCAACTTCTATCGCCTCAAAAAATGCTAGCACACAAAGCAAAAGAGCAGGCAGCCTTCTCGATACTGCATTCAGTATTAGGTGGCCTAGCAAAAAAACCACATTGTGGTAGCAGTGATTAGAGTTTGAATGTGCAACAACTAATAAGCTGAGCGATGATCAACACAGTCATGGGAGACCATATACTTTCTACCAGGTATTATTTATTGTATTGCAGTTATGCAGTGCTGTGGTTGCTGCCGTGGCTCCCAGGTGGTCTTGACTTCATTGCATAGGAACATGACGCATTCCCTTCTGCCACACTACCTTAATGAAAGAACCCCAAAGGGCACATCCAAGTCTGAAACAGATCCAGAAAGTCACAGGCTTACTCCTTGCAGTCAGCTGTAACAAATGAGTCACTAACTAAACTTCCAGCCAGTAGCAGCCAGAGACAGTGACAGATTCTGGAGAAGAAAAGCTCCTTCTTGCTGCTCACTTTTTCCTTAGTAATCTTTCTAGGTGGATCATGGTTCTATTTTCATCATAGATGCATATTCCAAAGCTGAGCTCTCCTACAGTCTACCCAGACCGTTGTGCACTATGCTTGCAATGTAACCCCCCCCCCCCCCA
>VXBC01003794.1:582294-647670 GCA_013399945.1 Ploceus nigricollis
GTATCCGGGGGTGAGAACCAGGTAAGTGGGAATCAGGGTTCGGGAAGCTCAGGGGTATACATCAACTGGGGGTAAAACCGGTACATGGAACTGGGGGAAGGGGGCTGAGGAAAGAGTACAAGGGGGGAGGGTACAACATGAACAGAACAGTAAACTCATTTATAACAACATCTGTTACAAGGACTAAGTAGCATCGCAGATGAAATTATGACCTAAATAGGCTTCTTGTACTTCAAGAATCAAAAAGTTACTGTCCCTAGAGTCTCAATATTATGTCCAGAAATAATTCCAGTATTTTACATTATAATGAAATTCACTGCTTACTTACTTTATAAACGCTGGACTGGGACAAAATGTAAATATGGGTAATGAAATTTGTGTATTATTATTAAACTTGGAGGATTTCTGGTCCTAGCTAAATTTGTAGGCCCCACAGTCAAATAAATGGGAATGGAAACACGTACACAGAATTCTAAAAATGATATATACAATGTCCTTGAAAATATCAGAAGAGCCATGTATCTGGCTCTGAACATTAATCAGTATTACCCTGGCATAGAAGAGCCTATCACATTCCCTTATATCCCAAAACCTTTAGTGTCCTCAGTGGCAACAGAGTAGCAGAAGGTCATCAACTTGTACTGCTACTAGTACTTTACCAGGAGAAAAAAAATATCTATAATGGAAGGACCAACTGGCATTGTATTTCCAACACACATTTCCCCAGAAAAAGCCCATCAGGACCAAAGAAGGAGAATTCACAGCCATATTCATAATTTCATAGAAAATCCATCTTTAGTGACTTTTGGCTATCAAACCTTGGCAGGTAGGAGGATATAAATGAGACAGCCCTGTAACAGGTGCCCAGTGATAAAGCTAAGAATTTAAAGCAAAAATTTTTTAAAGTATTTATTTTATATAACATTTTAAGTTGAAAAGCCAACAACTTGTCGTAGCATAGTTTTTGTCATAGCTGTCCTATTATTGCAGCCTCTCACAAAAAGCACTATTTGCACCCTTCAGATTTCAAAGTCAGCAGCAATTGCCCCCCTTCAAGACAAAGCAACACACTCAATTCTTTGAATTTTTCTGCACTGCCTGGAAGAAATCTGTTGCAGAAGGTAGACACACAAAGAACTGTGCCAGGCATTGAGCAGGAACTGAAACACCTTCTCAAACATTGTGTCTGGATTTCTCATCTACCACGGAGTTTTGAGGGACGCCACAAAACCAAAGCTGCAGAATTCAGCTCACAGCCAGCTATGGCTACGAAGTGTCCACTACAGGTGACCCTACAAGAGACCTGCTAAGTGCCCAAGCTGAGATCCAAGTCAGCCTAGGACCACCTAACAGCAAGGAAAACTCTTTCTGACCCCAGGAGGCTGAACCACACTGTGGAGGTGTCCATTATAAAGAGAATCAGGGTCCCTTTAGACCCTGAAACTGCATTGGGCAGTTTCTGGAGGAGCACCCCTAATAAGCCAGGGCTCTTGCTTCAGAGCTCATCTTTGCATTTACACACTGCTGTTTCCACAGGTAGCCCTTGCTAACCTGTGTCACTTGGTTGGCAGAGCAAGAGATTTTCAATCCCAAAATTAGATTAGAACCCAATCAACTATGTTCTAAAAGACAAACAAATTTGTATCCAATTATTCTTCCACAGGGCAGGAACCATTTCAGCTGCTATGCTGGTTTGGACCAGACATACAAAGAATTAATGCCTGACCCCGTGCAAGTTGAAAGAATATATAGGCTGACCAGTGCTTACATTTCCACCACCCTAATATCAACAGGTAGCATTTGCAAAGTCTTTTATAAGTTATTTCTTCAGACAAAACCAAGCTGGGGGTATAGTTCACAAATCCCCCTGAGGGATGGGATGCCATCCAGACATGATCATCCGGTGAGAACTTGCCACAGTCCTGTTCAGCAATCTGGAAGTTGTCAATAATTCCAGGATGTTTTGAAGTGACATTTGATTCTGAGTAAAACCAGCAGGACACAGAGCTTTTGAGTTCAGAAATAATAAAGAGTAGGAGTAAATTTACAGTTCTCTCTTTCTCTCCTCACTTGTAAATGTCTCAAAGGAGATTAATTATATTGTCCAGAGACTCACAAGCTCTGGGAGTTTGATGGCAAGGCTTATTTTCCCAGCACCTCACTGCTGTAGATAAAAGCCAAGCAGGAAGAGAAGTACAAACACAGGATGTTGAATCTCAGATGCTTTAAAGCTGGTAATGTATGAGGTAACCTTCTTGTCCTGCCCAACATACATAAGGTGAAAATGCTTAGAAATGGTACCATGCAGCTGTCACTGTTTGACACACACAGAAATTCAACATTTGCCATGACATAACATACAGTTACCATGGATATGTCCCTATTCTTAGCATACTGGGAAGAAAAAAGAAAACGGAAAAAGATTCCCAAATCTCAATGCACAGTAACCTTGAGCAAGTGTTGACTCTGCAGTGACAGCCACCACAGTGGCTAACAGAAAAAATGAACTTTATTTTGCCCAAAATTTTTGCAGATAAATAATCTATGCACTGTTTATGACTAGGATTGCTTAGATATATGCCACACACAGATTGTCACAGGGCAATCAATAATAAACAGGGGACAGGGAAAGTCAGTTTGAGACCAAGATCCTTCCTGACAGCAGTAATTCAGAATCAGTCTTCAGCTTAGGATAAATTATTTAAAAGAAGAGCTACAAAGGAAGGCTCTTAGCATAAGGAACAGGGGGCTTTAGGACTTCAGATGAGCATTGCTCCTAAAAAGAATGAAACGTCCTTTTTAGCTTAACTCCAGGGGAGCATCCTGTGGAGAAAAAAGATACTAAATTCAAACTAATGATGGCCCAAAACCAAGCATGTATTAGACCAACTGTGGATTAGCATATATGGAAGATGACAGTTCCAAAGAGGCAACAAGGAAGATGTGTAGCTTTCCAGTTGGACCAGCTGATAAAAGAAGGAACTAACATTTCTTATGTCACAACCTATCAAATTTTCAGCTTGTCTTTTATGAAATTGCATATGTTCTGAGTTCTGGTCAAACAAAGATGCTTCAAGACATTGCAGTCCCCTTGAGCCAGAAAACTCCAAGCTAGTTCACTGTACAGAGATTCTATTGTTAAAATACAAAATAAGGGAAAAAAAAAAACCCACCACCAAACCACAAAAACCAAAAAAACTCAACAACTTGACTAAATCTAATTTACATCAAATTCACTTGGTACAGGAAAGGTTCTAGTCATCTGAATTTCCATTTTTCAAACGAACAAGCCATTAATGAGACAGAAAAGAAAAAAAAGTGTTTTTTTCTGCAGGGGTAGGACAAGCTGGTGGGGGCTATCGGGACAAATATAAGCCAAAATCAACTAATTTAGCTGAAGATAGCTGTGGTAGCCTGGCATTTCCCATTTCCTCACCTGCCTTTTTTACCAGGATTCAAACTGGAGCTGTAGAGCACATTTTGTGCCACAGTCTCTCAATCACAACTCTACCTAGAGGACAGCCAGATCCTCCAGAGAATCTTTAAATTTTTTTGCATTTTTAAGCAAATATATGGTATTGTATACGAGCAAGTGACAGTTAGGACATGTAACTCTGTCTCTCAGATCATTTTCCCTGGGTGCCACTCCTGTGCATTAACCAAATGTTGTACTGCTCTGCCCTGCCATGCTGAGGTGCTTTGATCCAGCAAGGGTTTCTCCAAGGAACAAATACCTCCTGGGTCCTAGCACAGGGTCAAAGCAAGGGGCAAAATCTATTTGTATTAACGTGGAAATTTGATATCAGAAGATAATATTAAAACAAAGTCTACATTAAAAACAAACAAAAAAACCCCACAAAACAACTAACCAAAAAAAAAAAAAACCCCACCAAAAAAACCGCAAAACCCCCCCCCAAAACCCCCCAAAAAACCCAATCAAAAAACCCCAAAAAGACAAAACCAAAAAAACCCCCATATATAGAAGTCCTTGCAGGAAGCAGTTCACACTGGAACAGACTACCCAGAGAGGTTGTGGAGTCTCCCTTGTTATTCAAGAACCATCTGGACAATCCTGTGCCACGTGCTCTAGGATGACCCTGCTTGAGCAGGAGATTGGAGCAGATGACCCACTGTGGTCCCTTCCAGCCTGACCCATTCTGTGATTCTAAGTGGCACCTTTCTTCCACCTCATTGAACAAATATAGGAAAAAAATGTCATTGAATCATTAGAATGGCTGTTGCTTTGGAAACCCAAACTGTGAATTTTTTTCTGGTGACTTGGCAAAGAAGGGGCAGGGTAGAAGGTATTTCTATTAAAATGTCTTTCTCACACTTTCTGTTCTGTGAAAGGTACAGCCAGATTGCCACAGCAGTTCATTTATTTGGGCCTAGCAATTTTCCAAGACTGCTTTCCACTCTTGGTCAGCTCAGACAATCTCAGAAATGAAACACCAGTGTTTTGAACAATGACTCCCGTAGGTAATGGAATCTGCCTTTGTAATATCAAAGCTTCTAACAGCTTCAGAGACAAACTGCCTAGCAGCAACTTTTGGACTACTCTAACATACATACAGCATATCCATCCACATAGCATCCTGTTGTAATTATTCCCAGCCTGTCAGGTGAGATAAGATGACACTGAGTGAGCTGTGGCACAGAAAAATCTTGGCACCTGCCCCATCTCACAGAACTCAAGAGAAGCAGAGGAAATCACTGCTCATCTTCCATGCTCTAGCACTGCACCAACCTGCCTCTCCCTGACAGTTTTCAAAATGGTTATGTTAAAAATAAAAGATAAGCTTTGAGGGCATCAGTGTATGTGTTTCACACTTAGCAGTAGAAGCTCAACATAACTTTAAATATCACAGAAACTTCAAGGTTGGAAGAGATGCTCAGGATCATCCAGACCAACCATCAACCCAGCACCACCACAATCACCTCTAAACCGTATCCCCAGATGCCACATCCAGACACCTCTTAAACACTGCCTTGACCTGGAGAGATGGTGACTCCACCACCTCCCTGGGCAACTTATTCCAATGCCTAACCAATCTTTCAGCTGATGATATGAATCCAAACGGCTGCCTTTGCAGCACTTGCAATAACATAAAGCAGGATTAACCAAGCAAAAACCCTGAAACGTGATAGGACCAGGACCCATATAGAGCAGGACATCCTGTCTTCCCTAGTTTTCTCTGTAGAGGAAATAGATCTCTCATCTGGAGCTACAGATCTCTCATCAGGATCTCCAGGGTGTACAGACCACTACTCATGAACATCCTGCATATTCCTCAAGAATAATGTTCCCCACTAGACTCAGCCCATGTCCAGGAAAGACTTAGTAGTAAATGTGTGTTACCATTCCCTCTTTACACTTGCAAGACATATTACTAGGGTATCTGTACTACTTGATCACTATGAAGTGTTGCCATAAATTATTTAAAGACCAATTGTCCAAATAAATGAGCAACATACTGCTTATTTGTGAATGCACATTTTCTTGCTAATTTCTAACAACTAGTTTCCCACAGAAGGATTCAGGGCCATTACTGTGAGTTAGTGTAGTCCTACAATATGTTTTATTTTTATGGCTTACCATATCCCTGACAAATACAATAAAATCAGATTTTGGTTTTTTAATATTTCATACTTCAAAGCAAATCCTGGGCAGATATCCAACCATATAAGAAACACCAGAATATATCAAGACATGCAAACTTCAACAAAATAACTGTTTTGGCTAGCAGCCTCTGCCATTATAAGGCATAAAGAATCAGTGCACTGAAGTTGTGAACATCCTATCAAAGTAGGGGCTTCAGCAGCTAATTAGGCAAGTGCATTAAAGCTTCTAATGGTCAGAGTCACTTGGAGTTAATGAAAGATTTTCCTCATACAAAATATGTAATATTTTATTGCATTACTCAACATCATCATGTAATCCCCAATATTAGACAAGCCTGCACCCACATCCTCCAGGCAATACCATCTAGAACTGCCAGCTGCTGCAGAATACCAAAAGCTCTGGCATATCACTAAAGATGAAATACCTCAGAGAATGTGAGTGTTACATTCATGAAGACTGTTCTCTCATTTTTTGTTTATTAAGCATAACAACTTGTAAAAATAAACAGTGATGTAAATCCAGTTTTCCCATATGTCAGGAGAGTGCATCATCATTAAATGATAGTATGCCTCTAGGCAGAAGAAGATGTGACAAAATTCTGCCATTCTTTATTCCTGAAATTGTGCTATTTGAACTGGCATAATGTGGACATAATTATCCACAAATCAAACAGTATACCTGCATTTCTGAAACCAATACCTTGAGCAGAGGGGTCACTGCATTCTAGATTCCATTCCCAAATAACCCTGAAATATGAAAAAGTAGAAATAGCTCTTGAAGCACAGCTAAAAAGCCGGGTTTCACCCACCCTAGCTGCCACTCTGAAGGACAGTCTTGCCCTCACTTGCACTCTACCAAATTCTTGCTCATTTATAAGAAGGGGAAGAGGTTCAACAAAAAACAGTAAAAGCATCCTAAAATATTTTGCAGACAGCCAAATATTTGCAAGTCCTGGGAAACAGTTGCTTTCAAAATCTCTCAGTCAGATGAGGGATTTGAATGTTTTTCACATGCTGGATAAACAGTAAGAAGAAAAGATGAGGTAGCAAGGTAAACACTAAGTACCACTGAGGTAGCAAGTAAGCACAAAGTCAGCTTCAGCATCATACAGGGACTGTAACTATCTAGAAGTCTAAAGTAAAGTAATTTAGCACTCAGTATCAAAATACACAAACTTTCTGTCTATATTCAAGTTGATAAGTCTAAAAAACTTTATGTTTTTAATGAAAAAGAAAAATCCAATTCTTCAGGAAAATCTTAAAAGAAGTTTCTGGATAATTAAGTCCCATTTCAAGAAGCATCTTGGACAGATAAAGCTATGTGTTGAAAATAGGTTTAATAATCAATTTTTTGGGTTTTCCTAGGATAACTAAAGGCGTCTTTGTAATCAATTCCACCTGCTTTTAAAACACCTATTTCCACTTTCCTGCCCTCTGGCTCTTGTCTATTTATACTGTAAGTCTTTAGGACAGGGACTGCTGCTGACTGGAATGATAGAGTCCTGAACTCAGTTGGGCCTGCAGGCATTCCTTTGATGCAGACCATAATATGTTTACAGAAAGGGAAAAAAGCTATGTTCCTTAGCATCTAGACCAACTTTGAATAAACAGCCACCTATTCCTGGCAGTAAATACACCAGAGAACAAGCACTACTGTCTTTGATCTATGCTCACCTACAAAAAAGGACTGTTTTGACAGGAAATTTCTAATCAAGAGAATAACCTGGACAGTGCATTGCAGCTAACACTGGTGAACAACATTTTATTAAATTCATATACTGGTGAATTATCAGCTGTTATTTTACCCTGTGTGTAGTGCAGCTTTCAGCATTATTGATCATGAAATTTTTATATAATGCTTGGAAGCATTCACTGGCATTTCAAAAGCGCCATGCGATTGATTTAGAACTTAGCTGCACTCGAGAGACAAGTCCTTGTTGTCTGGTATCCTCCTCCTCTCCCTTTTCAGCTCAGCTTGTTACTGCATAAAAAGTTGCTTGAAATTTAAGTTTGCTCTGAATCCATAGGCCATGCTGGCCTTTATGATATTGCCCTTTACTGAAACTCTGCATTTCTCAACAGCTTTCTATTATTCCATAGATTTATTTCACTTTTACCTCATTTGATGCTGTTGTGCTGGGCTGTCTTTTCCCCAGCTCCATAGAACAGTGAAAACTCAAATGTAATCAAGTTTTCTTACACATAAATGCATTCAAATCTGAAGTTACGATACCTTGTCACCCCATTGCCCTCATAGTTAATAGTTCGTTTCAATTTGTTTTCAACAGATTCACCTTTTGGATAAAACCTTGCCTTCAAAATAAATTTGGACTGTAACCCACACTATGGATTACCTGCAGAACTTAAAGGCTATTTAAAAAAACCCAACCAACATACAAACCAACAAGCCCACAATAAAAATACACCAAAAAAATTAAACAGGGGAAAAAGCCTCTCACTATTTCCTCTCTCCCTACCCCCAGTACATTCTAAATCTCTTGAATATTACCTGACTTTGCTGACATTTGTTTCCTAATACTGAAATTCTGCCTCAGATATTGATTTTGCCCCATCCCCAGCAACCTGATTATTGCAATTCCTTGTAGTTTGTCTCCCTTTAGCTACTCATCAAATGGACAGACTCGGCTCACACAGCCCTGCAGGAGACACCAAGTATCACTTGGTGCCATATCAAAACACATCCTGAAATCATTCCAAAATAAGTACAAGCCTGATGCCACTCTTGTGAAATAACACCTGACTCTGAATCAGGTCCTGAGGGCCAGTTTCATCCCAACAAGTTTCAGGCACTTAACTCACATATTCTAGGAAACTTGGAGAGAGTAAGAAATCTTGGCATATTCCCAGGGCAACCCACTGCTGCCAGACCATAGTCCTAAGAGAACTAGAACTTCTAAATGCCTAAGTATGGCCACTGTTTAATAACAATATAAACCCTTTTTGATGTGGTTTTACTGGAAAAAAAAAAAACCACAAAACAACCAACAACATCCCCCACAACAACCCTCACCACACCTGCATTCAAGTTAAAAGCATAAACCAGTTGTACTGCTGGCATGTTTAAAGTCCAAAGTGAGATGCCAGGCAAATTTAAGCATGAAGAAACAGCACCCCATTGTCCTACACTTCCCAAAATCCATTAATAAATGACAGGGGGAAAATAGAAGCCCTCATTTGGCCAGGAGAGCTCCAGTCAGCCAGCTCCCACACCTTGGCTCTGCCCAGCAGAAAGCCATTTGCCTCAGTCCTGTCGCCCTCACACAGGGAGGGAGTGGAAAGGTGAATCTCTGCACCAGCCCAGTGTGCTGGTTTGAGCTGGGGTAGAGAGCATTTCCTTCACAGCAGGTGGCATGGGCCTGTATTTGGGATTTTTGTTGGAAACAGTGGTGGTAACAGAGGGATGTTTTCCTTATTTCTTGCACAAAAAACCCCATCATCGATGCTTTTTTTGCTTCTCACGCTGCCCTGGCATTGGTTCTGTGTGGCTGGCATAGCCAGGAGGAGTTTGCTCTATGCCTGGCTAAACCAGGAGCAGGTAAGCCCTCATGCCAGGGAAAGCAGCCTCTGTGCTTCAGGGAGATATCTGCACCCTGCTGTACCCCTCACCTGTGGAAAAGCCCTGCACAATGCCCAGGCCCAGCATGTCCCTTTGCAAGGGCTGGTCCCCTCACCCTCATCCTGGAGGAGTGGGAGGAAAAGCCAAAAGGCAAGCACAGGATTTCTTCCCAGCAGAGCAAAGCTGTTCAGAGACAACCATAGTTCACAGAATACCAGATCTCCTCATTTGCTGCCCCTCAACCTCCTTCAGAGACATTTTATTATTCAGCAATGATTCCTCAGCTGTGATAATTATCAACAATGACAGGCTATTGAGGACTTAAAACTGACTGAGAGAAGCAATACAAATAAGATCTAAGCAGAGGATAGACTATATTTAGAATTAATAGCTATTTTCCTAGTCCTATCATTACCTTGGCTTCCTGCTGTCCATGATATCACAGATACTCTAGTACCATGTCAATGGCTGAAGCCACAGCAAAACTGTAGTCTCAGCAAGGCTGTGCAGAGGGAGAGCAAGAGACATGATCAAAGGCCAAATCTCTGGCCTCAAAACACAGAGCAGGGACTGCTCTCAGCAATCCCCTTTACCATAAGGATTTCCAGAACTGAAAGCACCAGCAGTGCTAACTCCCAGTAGGAAGATCAGCTTTCGTCTGGTCACTCGCTAAAGAAACACTTCCCTACAGTATTGATAGCTCCAGCCTGGGGCTCTGTGTAATCCCTTGGAGGAAATTTAGTCATACATACACATCCTTCTCTCAACATGTCATGTTTTATAGGCCTTAAACGTAGGCTTCGATTCAACAAGCTCATCTTTCATTCAAAGGGTTGGAAATCACTCTAGCAAATAAACTATGAAAATTGCTCTTGCTTCCAGTCAACAAGTCACAGAATGCAATTACTTTGTACATGAGTTCGCTATTTCTCCTCACCAAAACAGGACAGAGAGTTGGGCTAAAATGTAGAATATACAACAACAAATTCCTTTTTCCCCTACATCATCCCAGACAAGTAGAGAACTGTTTGACACAAAGCAAAGCGATCAGAGCCCTGTGCACTTCAGTGGAGACAAGTCAAGAGCAGCTGAGTTATGCATGGACTCAATACCAATATACCAGCTGTAAGCCACTAGACCACTCAGTGAGGCAGATCTGGTCCCAAAACCCTGTTCACCCTGAAAACACTCCAAGTGTCCCCTCCTGGGAAGACAGACCTCTGACTGCCAAGGGACAACATCAGACAGCTAGTAGTAGTTTTCACCCAGCCCCAAATGTTACACTTTCCCCAAAAGAGTGTTAAATTAGGGAGGTACAATGCACAGCCTTATAAAATGAGAAGAGATAAAATGATAGGATGACTGGGAAGGTTGCTGGATACATAACAAGACTCCCACTGAAGCTGCCAGCACTACCTCTGCAGTCCTAGCACAGGCTGGAATATCAGCCACAATGACTAGATCTGACACAGGGCCTGACCTTTAAATGTGTGTTTGGAGCAGGCGCTTGTCTCAGAGTTGCTAGGGACACTTTGCCATCTTTCCAGCAATGAACCACTCCAGAAAAATTAATTCAGTTGTCTTTCCACTTTCACAAACCCACATGGTCATTAGGAAAGTGGAATTGAAGTGTCATTCCCAAAGATTCTCAGGTGACCAAGCTAGGATGGCTAATGACTTTTTAATATCTTTTTATGCCTTCAGGAAAAGTGATATAAGTAATGTAGTATTTTGTTTTACAGTTCTATAAACCGATTTGTTTTTGTCTCATTTCAGAATCCCTCTTGGAGTAGCTCTCCAATTGGGCTTATTTTGTATTTGTTGAAATTTATATCCATTTATTGTCCTAGTAACAGGGTTGGAAGCCAGGAAGCATATCATCTTTCTGTTTCTGAGAAGTCATTTCTTTCTGGCTAACCTGGTCGCTCTGACCCAGAAGAAACTGTATCATCATTGAATTAATTTTCCTCAAAAAGAGAAAAATAAGCTTAAAATGAAATAAGCCACAAGGAGCTGTATGGAATAGGAATAAGAGCAGACCGATATGTTCATTTTATGTAACTACTTCTGCTCTTTTATGAGCCAAATAAATTATTCTATTCTTCCAGTTCTTGTGGTTTGTTAAACATTAGAGGTGTTATTATAGCTACAGCTAGAAGAATCTTATTTCAGTTCTATTTAAATATGTTTAGGGTTTTTTTTAAAGGAATGTATCTGTGCTTAGATAGAATTACTATTAAGAATAAAACAAAACCAGCCAAATAGAAACTGCAAAAGAATTACAGTCAAATGAATTGCAGGAGGTAAATGTGTTTCATAGAAAGTAATACAAGTGCTATCATTCAGACCAGAGACTACATTAGAGGAATTAGAGACAGATTATTGCTCATTAGGATTTTATACTGAGACTTTTATGAACATTTAAGCAGGCTTGTCCTCCACATTTAAACATCCTCCTTAGACCAGATCAGAAAGTAAATACTAGGACACAATTATCTAGCATGCCTTATTTTCAAGCTTATGTTACGGGTGTCTTGCAACTTACTGTACTGTAGCACTAAAGCTGAATATTGGTATGTATTTTATCACCTGTTTAGAATGCTGAATTTGCCACAACTGGACATGACATGTTTTTCTTACCCCTGTGGCAGAGTCACACACTTGTTCAGTGTCATGGGTTAATCCCAGCCAACAACTTAGCCCCAAACAGCTGCTCACTCACTCCTCTACCAGTGGGGTGGAAGAAAGAATCAGAAGGGTAAAAGTTAGAAAACTCATGAGTTGAGATAGACACTAAAACAGGTAAAAAAAAAGTTGTGAACACAAGCAAAGCAACACGAGGAATTCATCCACCATTTCCCATGGGCAGGCTCAGCCATCCCCAGGAAAGCAGGCTCCTCCATGTGTAGAGTTTACTTGGAAAAACATACGCTGTCATTCTCAAGGTACACGGTTCCTTCTTTCCCCAGCTTTATGTGCTGAGCATGATGCCAGATGGTATGGAATATCCCTTGGGTCAGCTAGGATCAGCTGTTCCAGCAGTGTCCCCTCCCAGCTTCTTGCCACCCTCCAGCCTCCTCACTGGTTGGGTGTGGCAAGAGTCAGAAAAAGCCTTTCAATAGCAGTCAGCACTATTGAAAATATCCCTGTGCTATCAACACTGTTTCCAGCACAAATGCCAAACATAGCCCCATATGAGCTATTGTGAAAAAAAATTGACTCCAGTTAACAGTTTCCAGTGCCCCACAGGTCACTTCAAAGGGAAGCACTATTGGACACATCAGCCCAGAGACTATACAGCTCAAATGGCTGTTATCAGGACTTGCAAGCATCTCTAACAGACAAGTGAGACCTTCACTAGCAGAGGAGATACTGCCTGAGGAACAACAACTCACACAGAGGCAAACCTCTGAGTATTGCCACAAATTGGCACCAGCGGATGCCTCTCTGGCACAGACAGGAGTATTCCATTAGGGTGTTGGCGTTCTCCATGCCAGGGTTTTCCCACATAATTAATTACCTTTAGCTAGAAAAATATGTTAGGCTCATGCTCTCTTCAAACTTTGTGCTGCAATGTACCAAATGTTTAGACGCCAGCTACCGATGTTCCCTCCTGTCATGGTTTGAGCTGGGATAGATTTAATTTTCCTCCTAGTAGCCGGTGTAGTGCTGTGTTTTGGATTCAGGATGAGAATAATGTTGATAACACACTAATGTTTTGGCTGTTGTTCAGCAGTGCTTCCCATAAGTTACTTACTCAGCTTCCCGTTCTTTGCCGGTAAGGAATTGCTCACGAAGCTGGGATGGAAGCATGGTCAGGACAGCTGACCCAAACTGGCCAAAGGGATATTCCACACCACAGAACATCATGTTCAGTCTGTAAAATGGAGTGAATTGGTTGGGATGTGCCAATCCATGCTTGGGGACTGACCAGGCATTTGTCAGTGAGTGGTGAGCAGCTCTATTGAGTATCACTTGTTTTTTCTCAGATTTTATCTCTTCTCTTTTTCATTACAATTCAGAGAATCATAAAATAGTTTGAGTTGGAGGGAACCTTTTAAAGCTGTTATTACCACCGTTATCATCATCATCGTTATTATATTTTGTTTTCTTTCAATCAATAAACTGTTCTTATCTCAACCCATAAAGTTTACTTTTTTGTTTCTGATTCTCCTCCCCTGTCGGGGGTGGGGGAGAGGATGAGTGCCTGCACAGTACTTCGTTTCTGGCTGGGGTTAAACCATGACACCTCCACGACAGTTCCTCTCTGAGAACTGGAGACTACAGACTACCCTGGCTCCAGGATGCTCCCACCAGGCATTTCCAAGTTGCACATAGGTCCAAACAAAGCTAAGGTTTTGCCAGCAGAAGGAAAGTCTCACCTGTCTCAGATAGGTTTTTTTCAAGTTCAGTTTGTTCGTTCCTCCGTGTGAACCTGTGCTGACAGCCTGTCTCTCTGTCTCATCTTCAGCATCGCAGGCTAGGGTGTTGTACTGCAAGCAGCAACAGTCTGCTGATAGCTCAGGCTTTTACTGGTGATGTGGAAGGTGTGGTATTACTGATAACCCAGACAGAGGTAGTTCACACAGCATCTCCTTCTGCTTAGTCCCATTCTTCCTTCAAAAAATTACCTACCAGTCTGTGGACAAAAAAAATCTCAGCATCCAGCTGACTGCTACTTAGGCCCTCTATAAGCAGAGACAAAACAAATGACTCCTGTTTCAAAGCTCACCCTCACAAAGTAAATGCTTATACCTTTCCTATCACCTGATTTCTCAATGGTCATTCCCACTGAGAGGAAATTATGGCCTTCCCCCTGTCCTACTGTGCTAACTGATCCTGTCAAACTGAAAATGGTCTGCTAAATGCCCTTCCAGAACTAGCCAAAGTGGAGTAATCCGATTCCTCCTTCTACTTGTGCTATCTACACTTCTGCTGACCTATTGGGGGTTTAATGATGTGACTGCAGGGGATTCATATGTGTCCTATAGGAAAGTTACTTCGGCCCCCCTTGGCTGTTAATCTTCTCTAAGAAAAGTAGCATGTTATGGTTTGTGAGCTAAACTCTGCCAGCTTCCACAAAAAATGCTGTCAAAGCAGCATTTCCATGAAATCCTGGTCAAGACCCTTTTTTTTTTTAATCTTATGGTGACAAGTCAGAAAGCTTTATTCCACAGGATTTATAAAGCAGGTTAACCTCTGCTGGCCCTGTATCTTTCTCTGGCCTTAACATACATACAAATGGGGTTAAAAGCTGTTGTATCAACAGTTCTTTATTACACTCCCTTATAAGCCACCACACAAGAGACAAAGTAAGGCAATGGCAGATTCACATTCTGGAAACTGGTACTTCCCATTGGAAAGTTGGAGTGCAAAAGCACCCTTGGCCATTGTAGAAAATGTCAGCTGTAAGTACAATATTAGACTGTTTTGCATTTAAAATGTTTCACTTCCAGGGCACTGTACATAGTTTATGGTTCCATTTGCTTCAGTGAATCTTCTGAGCAAGTACCCACAGTGTGGTTGTGCCACAGCTCTCCTCCATTTGACTCCAGACCTTGTTTTTATGATGTGGTTGGCTCCTAAGTACACTTACCCTTAAACATTTTAAAGAAAGAAGGATCAATACTAATTAGATCACTCTGTATTAAAATACCCCCGCCTGCCCAAAAAAATCTCCTATATTCTAATCTTGTGATTCAGTATAATTATGTAATGCTTGTTCAGTGATGAATACACTGACAGGTTGACATTAAAGCCAAGCTTAAGCTATTCTAGTCTGTAGCATAATGATCACATGTCCAGTAATAAAATTAAAGCAGCTTCTTGGAATTGCACCCTCAAATTGTGAGAGTGTTTCTCAGACCATCTCTGCTATACAAAAGAAATGCCTCAAGAGAAAGAAGAGCTGTAGCATTTCCTACAAAAAATTTTTGCTGCTGTATGCCTTTCTGCCTTTTTTTTTCAAAATACTTCCATCTGCCTCCTGCAGAGCTTGCTACAGCATCCCTGTGTGCAAATAGCATGCTCCTCTATAATTAGCTTCCTCCTCTGCGACTTAATCAGTGATATTGTAAACCAGACACTGTGATAATTTGATCAGCTCAGTGGCAGTGAATTGTACCATGACTAAAAAGTCCAGGCTGGTTGTAACTGTAGGAGAAGCATCTGCTTAAGGGGAAGGGTGCAGTCCTTAGGTTAAGAGCACATGGCTGCATTTAAATCCTATAGCTAATCCCAGCTCCTATTCCTCACAGACAGTCCCACTCCCTAAAGAGGCACGCAAGCTTTCTCTCCCTCTGTGATATCCATTGATTCTTAGCTACTCCATGCAATGCTTATGTAGAAGGAGAGGGATTGCTGTATCCACTCCAAATGAGATCACAGTCCCATGATTAAATGCTTTCTAGTGAAGTAAATCTGGATTTCAGAGCTCTTCATGTAGAAGAGGACAAAATCCTACATTTCTTCCAGCTGTACAAGTGGATCAGAAGGTATCAAGAGAAGCAAGTTTTTCTCTTGTCCTGGAAAAAATGAAAAATTACAGTAGTGCCACTGGATTTGGTTGGACATAGTGATTTTAAAGGTCTTTTCCAGGCTCAGTGATGATGCACACAAACTGCAAGCTTCACCCTGCACACCACATTCAGGGCAAGGTAGGCAAAGGGATGCCTTTGCTGTGACTAGGTTGTACTGCCTTCAAAGGACTTCCCTCCCAACAGGTTCGTATTAGTGCAAAGCTGGTAATCCAGTAGGTTATGGGGCATGCAGAAACAAACACTGTATTTCTTTTGTTTTGGAGAAGATTAATGTTCCAAGACACTCAGAAGCTCTGTGGTTACTTTGGCCTTGCCAGTTCCTCATTAAGTCCACCACTGCTAGTTTCAGGCAGTATGTTACAATCTCCATGTAATCTTGAAACATGTGGGTATTCATATATGTATAAATGGATTTGTTTAATCCTGTTTTCATCCTCTACATGGAAGACCTTTCGAAACCTCCAGCAGGTCCTTACTTTGCAGGAGGTAGCTTTATGTCCTCTGGCTTTGAACCACCCATCCTAAGACATCCCTGAACCTCAAAGTTTCCTTCTGCAGTGTAAGTTTTTGCTAGACCACTAGCTCATACAAATTGCACTCCCTGATCTGCCAGTGAGTTCTCATGCTGGCTTGTGCACTTTAATAGCTGAGAATTGCTTCCATAATTTGTCTTCCCAACCTCCCTGCCCCACAAAAGCCTGATTTTCTGCGCATGTTAGCTCTGGGTTTGCAGGTGTATGCTTGCATGGAGGTAGCGTGAGCAAGCTTGCATTGCAGCACTTAGTGCCAAAGCTCTCCATCAATGCTCTCACTGAAGACTTGAGTTCACTCCTTCCTGTATGCCACCTGGGTAAGAATTTCAGAGCATATGATATAAGTGAAGAAGAAAAGGATGTGCATTTCTTTCCAAGGAATTCAACTGAGTCCATTCAGCAATGAAGTACTAAGATACTTCTGAGAGTAGCAAAGGATGAGCTGGACAAGAAGAAATGAACATGCTCTGTGTACACTCTGCCTGAACAGATAAGCCAAGCCATGAGGCGAAGGTGGATTGTGTTACATGTCTGGGAAGCCAGGGGAGAGATTCCCTGTCTGCAGTCAGGAAAGAAATATACATAGGCAACTGATGCAATGACACAGTGCTGTCCCAGCACAGGGGTGAAACACCCATGGGGCATCATTCACAGATCACCTGATAGAGAGATAAATGGAATACAGGGATAAATTCAATCTTCCTCTTCAGAGGTCAAATTCTGCTCCCATGGATTCATGCAAAACAATCCTGGCTTCTTACCCCACCAACAAGCTGAACTGAAACCATATCATGCCCCTAAAGTGGCCCATTTTGTTCAAGGATTTGTCCTTTCCCCCTGGCAGCAAAACAAACAGTGCTGGTTGGATTCAGACCACTGGAGCTGCTGTTACCTCCATGAAATGGCATCAATAGGCTGCTCCCAGTGCTCTGGGAGTAGTGGAGGTGTTCACAGTCTGCCTTAATGGCCTGAAAGAACTGAGTACTGCTAAATATTCAGTTTGCCTGTGTGTGAGGGGATAGGTAGGGATGTAAGTGTGCAAAACCACATGTAGACCTTATTGTTTACCTGTTTTATAAGAAATGCTGCTGCAAGGATGTAGGGATGGACACAATCTCCCTGAAAAGGGTCTTCCCAGGGACCCCATTCTGTGGTCCCAATGCACAACCTAAACCAGGCTCCCAGAGATACTGTCAGGCAGACAGGAGCAGCAGAGAGTGGTAAAGCCTCCGTCTCAGCAAGCAGAATTGCAGCATGTCATGTAGTCCCCTGTGGCTTACAAAACAGACTAGATAAATCAGAAGCTTTTCAAAACCCACAGTATCTCCAGGAACAGGCACATTGCCCAATATGACAGTATTTTTTTTAACTTGAGATTCTTGTCCTGAAAAATCTCTCCTAATTTCTGTGCTTGTTTTGTACAAAGGCAAGACAGCAAATCCTGTCTTGCTTTCAGTGCTTTGCTCCTTTGCCATGATGGGAGTGTGTTGCTGCAGAGCTTTGGAAAAAGCACTGAAGGAAATTAGAAGCAGAAATACTACTGAGAAATGGTGAGCTTGGCACTCCTAAATCCTTTGGCAGCCACTGGGAAAACTGCCCAGCATCAATGCAGACCCTGAATGCTCAAAGGACTTTGTTACTGAAAGAAGGATGTCTGCACTAGGATGTCATGTTTGTGCATCTCCATTGTATAAAATACCAGCCAAAATGACAACTCAGCTCACCTCACTGAGGAAAGGGGAAAAAGGAAAACTCAACGTGCAAAGTTATCTTTTCCTGTCTTAACTTCAGCAAACAAATTGGAGCCTATGCAGCATTTTTATGCACTGGGATTTCTAGAGAGTAAGGCTTTTCCTTGTAGTAATTCAGTCACAACAACAGCACCCCACCAAGTGAGCTCGCATATGGGCTAAGTACTGTTCCAAGCAAGTACTTCTACTTAAGGAATGTTATGTGGGAGCACTTAGGAGCTCTCACCAGTAGAAGGATCCAATTTTGGGTCTTTAAAGGATTCTCAAAATGTGTTCTACATATGCTTTGCCTTAAACTATTTGCCACAGAGCTTCTGCATAACTCTATACCTTGCAAATGAAGAGCAGTGTTTGCTAGGACATGTCTGACACCACCACTAAAATACGACATGCAGCCATTTTTACATTTCAGAAAAGATCCTGAAAAGTTTAGAGGAGGCAGAATTTTGCAGTTTGAGGAAAGAAAAAAATCTTGCATCAGTAGGCTTAATTAGTGTACTTTGCTTAAATTTCCAAAACAAATACCGAAAGTTGACTTAAGAATGGAATAGTTTGATGTGGATAAAGTTATGGGTATTGAAGATACATTTAACTACAGGAGAAAGATGTAATAAGACAGTAGCTGAGAGAAGAAGGGACACAAATTTAAATGAAAGAAGGTGCCACTTTTAACAGTGAAGGAGCTTAACTACTGCAGCAAAATATTGGGGCAATGGCAGTGTCAAATCATTAGATAAGTTCAGATCCAACTCACATCTCTTTCTGATGAATTGTTTCTATTTCCCAGGGATTTCTGTTTGCAGTACAAGAGGACTACATATCGTTTAAAATTTTATGATATACTGGGTGCAGACCAAATAACCTATGAATATGTTCTGAAATCAAAATGTTTGCACTGAGGATCCTTGCTAGACTTCACAAGATCCCCAGATCCCGTGACCTAAATCCTCCCAGAATGTTTAAGTTCTTAAGTATCCTGTCCTTCAGTTGCCTGACACCTTGTCTGCATCACATAGCTACCTTGAGCACCAGGTAGAGAGGGATCCTCACTAGAGGGGCAGTTTTCAACTGTTTAACAAAAAAAAAACCCTGTCAGCAGCCATGATAGAGTCACATAGAAAGCTGGGTTTCAGCTGAAATAATTGCTTCATTTTTCTTGGGATAATACCTTAATTCATGATTTTGCTAAAGCCATCAAGTACCACAAATAAAATTTTTTCTTCAGTTTAGAGTTGCCAGTTTTGGAGCCTGAATACCTCAGGTTCCTTCAGCAAACACCAGCCTGAGTGGTGGGAGTCCATTGACCAGGCAAGTCCCACAACAAACCCTGAAACTGGGCTCCTTGTCTGGCAGGTCACTCCTCACACTCACATCATTCTGTAGTGGCCACAACTTTTGCTGCATGGCAGGGGATCTGTTTCCTTTCAGGGGACAAAGATAGTTAATTTTGGCAGGTAACCCTTGCTCTTCTCTGCCTAAATTCCAACATGTCATGACTCCAGTGTGAGATGAACATAAGCAAAAGATTCATGTGCTGTTCAGCAGCTCCTGCACCACATTATAAATTCACCATATTCATTTAAGCAGTGCATTCACATGCAGTGTGGGACGCAAGTGCTTTATGTATCACACCACATTTTTATCACATACCACTCAGTCTAATTCACTATCAGCAAAACAAACCTTTTGCAATATTTTCCCCTGTATCTATTTGGATATTGAATTTGGACAAATGGGAAGAGCTCCCTAAAGATGATCTCTAAATGATTGCAGCAGGAAGCATAATTAGGTTCATCTTTTGGAGTAGCATGAAATCATCTGCATGTACTTACGACTTCAGCAAAGTTTAAATACTTTGATGGATAAAGATTGATGCCTAAGTCAGATCTGCAATGAATCTGTCTTTCAGATTGCTACACCCTTGGCACATCAGCACTCTGGTCCCAATCCGTAATTGCTGCCTGTATTCAAGTGCTAGATCTCTTTTCCACTGCCTGTATAAGACAATGCCAGGGAGGGTAAGTCCTGTTGGCTGATTTTAGTATAATATAAGCTATTGAGTAGAGTTTCACCACAAACTGAAATACTTGAAAGAAGTTTGGCACCCAATAGTTAAAAAAAAAATAAATCTGGAGGCTGATTGCAGCACTCTGATAGATATCCAAGACACTTCCAAGTAATGAGTAGTATAGGACAAATACTTGCACATCAGTCCAAGGAATGGTATATGCAGATGTGGCTGAAGTTTGACTCTATTACTTATGTCAAGCAAGAGTTTAACAGCCATTCCACAGCCACACCATTTTAAAGATATTATCCTCCCCTTCAGCGCTGCCTGCTACAGAAAATGTAGCAAATGTCTTCTATTCCATTTTTTCCCTAAAGGCTTGCAACAAATAAACCAAGATAAACTTTATCCTATGATCATAGAAAAATTCTGTTTGGAAGGTATTTGAAGAGACCATTTACTTCTCATGATTCCCCTGTAAGTAAGATTTCACTGCAGTAGCAAAGAAAGATGTGTGGTCTATTTGTATGAGCAAACCTAGGTCAAATCTTGGTTTTGCTAGGATCTAGCAGAATGGCCTTGAGTTGGGCATCAGGAGACTGCTGCTTCAGGATTCAATACTGCTGCTGTGCAGCTTTGTGCAACCCTATCTTCTTTTTATCCCTTTTGTGGCTTAATTGCACAGGAAGGTCTTGGAGGAAGAAGCTCTTTTCCAGGGTATTTGTGTTGTGTGTAGCATGATGTGGCTCCAGTTTCAGTCAGGGTTTGTAGATTGAATGATAAACTTAGCACAAGAGTGAAGTGATAGCAGCACCACACGGAGTCTGCAGCAGATACTGGAACTGAAACCCGATTTCCTGAAGCTTTGTGTCTGCCTAATCAATAATGTCATCTCCCGTGGAATTTGCCTATTTTCATCAATAAAATACCAAGATTTTCACAACAGTTCACTCATTACTCACTCTCTCTTTTTATAAGACTCGTAGCAGGTGTCTGAGTTGACTGACTCATTTAAAGATTCTGGTTATTATTTTTTCTAAACCCTAATTTCTTTTTGCCTGCATTGCAAAGTTGAAAGGCATCAATTTAAGTGTCTGCACTGAACCACTCCAAATTATTTCTTTGAAGCATCATCTCACAATGGGACTCATCTTACTATTGAGGATTTTTTTAACAGCAGCACATTAATGATTTACTGAGTTATTTAGAAAAACCCCCGTTGATTTGGCATAGCAGTGAGCTCTACAACTAATGCTCATACTATCTTTTCTCCCTCCCAGGGTGTCATCAAAATATTTAAAGCTGCAAGCCAGATCCAGAGCCTGTGAATTGGTGTTTTCTAACACCTTAGGCCAGATATTCACCTGCTTTATATCATGATAGAGCTGCTCAGACATGCAGAAGTCATCTAGAGAAGATATTCCACCTCAAGAATAGTTTTCAATGGAGTCAAATTAGGCATTTTTCAAGAAGAGCTTTTTTATTATGCCAATGGCCAGCATGCCTCATTCTGGGGAGAGTGTGGATTACTTAGTACAGAGAAAAAAATTGATGTAAGATTAAATGACAATTATTGTGCCTTCTGGCCTCAGTTAATTTTAAATGTTTCCTGATACATATGATTTCACTTTGAGATTAAGCATGGTTTAGTATGCAGACACAATCCAGCTCTCTCAAATGGAAAGAAGGAACTTTAGTCTAATATATTATAATTTAGTAACTTAAATTGTTACATATTTTTCCACTTATTCTATTAGAAGTAGTAGTACTCAGGAGAGGTGGAAGGGAAAAGACATCTAAAACAGTAATTGTACTATTACTTCTAGGGAACTTGCCTTTTTTTCAGTGCAATTAGATCACAGAATCATTTAGGTTGGAAAAGACCCTTAAGATCAAGATGCTCAGTTCAAAAAAGCTGATTCAGTTGCCAACAAGAAAAGCTATGGGACCAAATTGTCATGGTCTGTGAATATACTATATATTTCTGCTAACCATCTGCCTGCCTTCAGTGCTTTTGCCACTCTGGGAAAATGTCATTCACAATCAATTTCAACAAATACCATATGCATTAAGGTTGGAGAACAAATGATATTTCAATATTACACATTACAGAAGAGCTTCAAGTTCACCAGACCTTTCAAGTTGTTCAGTTTGTGGTGTTCTGGGTTTTTTTTGGTTTGTTTTTTTCAGATTGTCTGCAGCCCAGCAGCTTGGTACTGTACCTGTGGGTACTTGCTCAGCTGCTTCAGGTGAGAGATGCAGAGAGACTGAGGAGTCCCTGCCAGGACTCGTGAGACCACCTCACCACCACCAAGTCTAGAGCACTGCCCACAGCCTGAACTGAGAGCCTGTGTCCTACTCAGACAAGGGTAAGGACCAGAAAGATTTACATCAATCACCACCAGGGCTGCTAACCTTAGATTCAGCTCGTTTGCACTCACTGAAGATTTAGTGTAAAAACACAGGATCCCTTTACACTCAACTCCCTGAGGTTCCTTCCACAAGTATTCAGATACTCAGGCATGAGGGGAGGTTCTTCATAGCTACTCAGAACTTTTAAGGACAGGTATTGAGATTTTGATAATGATTGGTCTAATAGGTTTATTTTTCAGTTAGAAAAGTATAGATTTTATTTCTACAAAAACAACTCTGAAAAATCAGTAGAATCTCATTAATCTTTTCATTTGTTTGAATGTTCAGATAGTAAATATTTGAATAGTGCTTCTAATTAGTTAACACAGTCATCTAGTCTTGCAAGTAAAACATATGGAAAATTTCTACTGAAGTTGAATGTTAATGGATGGAACTTTACAAGCAGTCATCATCTAATCCTCCTTCTATTTGACTAAACTGGAGTTTTACCACTTGCTTCAGAAAGAACAGGTTTGGGCCAATTTTAAAATTCCTTGGCTATTAAGTACATAATAACTACCAGATTTGGACAAAGTTACTGTCTCATTTTCAAGATGGCATGATAAGTACTGATATTTTTAAATACTAATTACAGTCACTCCCTCTAACATTTTATAATAGGCACATTAAGCAGGATTTAATTGCTATTCAAGCCACTAAAAGATGTTACAATTTGATCTTTGAACCTCAGCTCAGCAGCAATGTGAATGGCATTGAAAAAATACACAGAATAAGTTCAGAAGCACTTCAAAAAAATATGACTTCACAACCATTGGATTACAAATGCAGGTTCCTCAGTGGAAGTATACTAACTTTACAGGTAAAATATTATCAGCCTGACTTCAGCAACTTCATCTACGTTAGCAACTTCATTTTTTCAGCATGTTTGGAACCTTATGTATTGCAAAATGTGTCTTAGAACTGAAAAGACATTTTCAGACAAGATATACAAATCACTTCCTCAATCAAAAGACCTTTTTCAAAAAACTCATATAACATAATATTCCTCAGCATTCATAAAAAGATGAATGCTCATTTCTACTAATGAGGGAATTGATTCTCCTGCACTGCTTATGAGCAATGTTCTTGGCAAGTTACAAACAGCACATTATCTCTAGATTTAATTTTTCATGGAAGGGTGTAATCAGCACTCCTCTTAAAGTGTGTTTTTTCAATGGAAAGTGCTCCAAGCACAGTTAGGCATTTTGCCTCCAGAAAGGAAGGGTATGATTGTTAGAGCACCTGCAATGCCCTCAGCAGATTAACTATTAGCTGCATCCCACTTGTGCTAGCAACCAGAAATATGAACTCATTGCAAAAATAAAGGAGTTGTGCAATTTTTGAACTGGTCTGTTAGATGTGCTCTGCCTTGGACAAGGCTGACTGGACTCACTGCAATTCTTTTCAATGAAAGCTGTAAGGTGTCAGAAGAGATTTTTATTGAATAGTGTCTATGGGGACCTGTCCTGGAGCAGTCAGCACCAGACTGAAATAGCTCTGCTATAGAGGTTAATATGGCATAATAGCTGTGTTTCAGGTTTTCAGAGATTAAGCAAAACCTGGGGATCAGAGTCTTTTCCAAGACCCTTCTAGAGGAGTGGTGCTTCTAGTGCTTCTTTTGAAAGCAAAGCCCCTTTCCCCATGACTTGTGGCTGTTAACACAAGCTCAGTGAGCTAAAGAAGGTCTTTCCCAAAGTCAGCTTTGTGTTTCAGCTTGTTCCTCAGCCTCCTGGGGACACACTGCCAGCACCTCAAAAACTGACTGCCACGCTCCTAACAACTGCTCAGCGCTTTGGACAGCAGGAGAAAGGCACGGCTACATTTAGGACAGGGCTACCTCTGCGCATGTCTCTCTCCATATTCACAGATCTCAGACATCATTTGGGTCAGATCTTTCAAAAGACCAGGACCCTCCATCCCATATACCTTGTGGTTCTGGTGGAAAAATCTGAGTATTTCTCTCCCTACTGTAATCCATTTTCAATCTCCCTAATTCTGGTGTGTTAAGGCTGTGTGTTTATTTTCTCAGCTTCTGGGAACACAGACACTCATTCTCTGACCTTCTTTATCCTGTTAACTGCTATTTTCAAATGCAGGAATCTCATCATGGGTTTCCTACTCACCTCTCCACACTAAGCCCCAAAGATCTCTTGTTGAAGAATGCTTTTTGATCTTTACATGCATTTCTTCCTTGTGTTGCCATGTGCACCTATCCATCCTCCTAAACATGTCTATTAACTGACAGGCAGCTGTTAAAAGAACATCCCTTGGCTACATACATAGAAATCTGTAGTCTGAATATGGAGCTGAAATGTGGACAGCATCACCTGGAAGTCTTGACAGCTGCCACCAGCTTCTTTTGTGCAGCTCCTTAGCACAGCACCTTTTTTCAGAGTATTTTCATTAGCATTAGTGTCTTATTGCACAATACAAAACAAGCTGGTTTTGTTTGCTTATCTACACTGCCTCGTGGCTAAAATGATTGTGTTTCCTTTTTTCTTTTCTAGCCACATCAGCGTTCACTAAAGCAGAAATAAGGATTAATTTAGTGAATACACAATATTAAATAAGCTCGTCTGGAGAGTAGACATAACACACTGAAATATGGGGAGCACAGAATTAAAAACCCACTTCATTTATCAGCAATGCAGCTTCCAAAGAGTATTCTTGGCTTTCAGACACCCAAGAAGCAGATTCTGATTAATAGATGAACACCAAACAACCAGAGGAAATACTACTGTACTGCCAAGGTTAGCTGATAAAAAGCACTGCTGGTGAGCACTCCTGCTTCAAGTGTTTCAGTGTTGGATCTACACTGGAGCTTTTAAAGGGTTACTACCAGCATAATGCTGGTAGAATAATCTGATAATAAGAAGTTCAGAACTCTTTGCAACTGCATCTGAAATCCCGTAACTTAATTACAAGTCTGGACTGTGGGTCATTTTCACCTGTAGCACTCAGATTTCCTGTATGTCCCTGAAAAATGGAAACATCTTTTACTTAAGAATGAAGTGCTTAAAAGACTTATCCATGCTTTTTTACCCTTTTTTTAGTTTTGGCAATCTGAATCATGAACTATAATACCCATAATTTCATCTATGGCAGGTGCTAAGTTAGAACCACAGGCACTTTCCATTTGGAGTAAATTAAAATTAGCAGCACCAGTACAGTGTAGTTACTGCAGTGTGTGGTTTTTGAAATACAAGATTAACTTCTGTCTTTGGAAGTTGAAGTCTAAACTGAGTGCAGTTTCCAAAGTTCTGACTGTATTATACAGTTTTTAAATATAAATATGGGATTCTAAAGTGTTCATACAAAACCCCATCAACAAAACTCCAGAGATCTGATAAACACAAATTTAAGAAAATGCACCAGAGAAGAAATGTCTGTTGTGAGCATTTCAGCTATATAAAAAATGTGATATTTTAAAAACAGCTACAGAGATGATAACTCTAAACCAGCTCCTCTGAGATTTATTGTTCAAATTGTGAATAAGTCTAGGGGCCCATGTGAAAAGGAAAAATGCTAGATGGAGAATTGATAAGACACTTTCCCTATTACTAATCTGCAGAGCTCTACCATAAGATGTCTGTGGAAGATACCACAGAAGCATTCAAAACAGCAGAGTTTGTTTTGATACAAAACATTATCAGTGCTTAGGGAATAGGTTAGGTAAATAAAGTTACTTTAGAAGTCAACATCTATTAAGAAATAGAAGGAAAACTTTCTTTATAGACAACTTGCTTGCATGATGCTTACATCTCCCCCTGAAGCATCCAGTGCTGACTACCACTGCAGATAGTGAGGACTTAGCTGGGGTCTTGATTTTATCCAGTCCAAAGCTGACACTCCTGAAGTCACATGCAGCTGTTGCATTCAACAAAAGCACCAGATTTCATTAAACATTTGCTTGTAACGGAAAATCTAAGAATCTGTCTTTGATAATTTAGAATAAACTGTTAGAGGTTTGTATTTTAAAAACTCACCTTTGTGTTGCACCTATGTTTGCCCTTGATTTACTCCTATTCATACAGGGCACTCAAGATCAGAGATCTTATTTCTTTATGCCCTCCTCCATGAAAGCAGAAATTAGTAACTGACCTGGTCATGTACTGAAAACACATTAAAATAGCTTTAAAATCTTTCCTTGCAAAAGGAAAGTTGCCTGAAAAAATCAGATGCTAGACTAGGTGGCAACCCCGTAACTGCTGAGAGCTGAGAATAGGAACACCCGAGCCAGTTAGAGCTGTGACAATGCTTTGTATTTTGGTTTCCAGCTGTGAAAGTGTAGAGATGTATGCTTGCTCCTCCCCATTTTAAAAGCATACTGTGGATGCACGGAGCTTTGCAGAAATGTCTCTACTAAGTCAAGAGCCAAATGCCTGGCAAAGCAGGGACCTTACAGTTTTTAGGGTATAGATGAAGTGAAGCTATCCTCAAGCACTTACTTTTCATTTTGCTGATGCTCAAGATGACACCAAGAATCCAACCAAGTATTGAGTGAGAAGCAGACATCAGTGTTGAGCAATTGCTGAAAACAGAGTACACTTGAAATCCAGATAACTTCAATTCAGGCTTTATTTCCAGCTGCAAAGCCCTGGCAGGGAGACACAGCTAGAGCTGAGCCTCGACCAGCTTGGCTGGGGATGCTGGACACATTAAACGGGGTGGACACACAACACGTGCAAGCAGGCAGCCTTGGCCTCAACCCAGCAACAAAGATCCACACAAAACTGAAGGGAATGGAAGAAGGGGGCATGAAATGAGACATCAGAGGCAAACCTTGCCTTCTTAGGGTATCACACAGGTGTTTGTAGCCCACAGGATCAATCTTAAAAGAGTGAAATCCAATTGCTCCTTGCTCCTGGGACAGCACCAGTGCTCCTGATCTAATCTACTGTTCATTCTCTAATCCCCCCCTCCTCAATCAGTGAAAGGAACTAGGAGCTACCCTTGCAAATGAGCCATTTATAAGAAGAGAAAACATTTTGCCCAACTGATTTATACTTGTGATTTAGAAGAAGCTTCTCCTGCCATCACACTTCAGCCTCTCTAAAATAAAAAGTTACCAGGTGAAGTCTCTTTCAGCTGCCAAATAGGTTCTCAAAATATCACGCTGAATTACAGATGGAAAACTCTTGCTGAAGGAGGAGCTGCTGCAGTTGTCGTTCTTTGTGCTGCATTTTATTCATTTTCAGGCCTATTAGCACTCCTCATCTTTCACTCCCATTCCTTCTTTTCACCCTATTACAATACTTCTGCTTTGTTAAATGTCTGTGAATGAAAAGCAAATCCACTAGTCAGAATCAGAAGACAGATTCAGACCCTTGTGAGCAAAATGGACAGTTTAAGCAACAACTTCCCTTTGTCATTTGTTTTTTGAGCACTGACAGCTTTTTCCCCTCATCCTAGGTAAAAATTGGACTGAAGGAACCCAGCTCAGCCAGTTTTGCTTGTTCATCTGGGAAGGATTTGGGATGGGCTGGCCTCTGGAGGATGCCTTTTCATAGGAAGTGTTCAGCCCGCAACAGTGCCTTCTGTCTGAGAGACGCTCCTGTCCTTGATGTCTCACACCAGACACTCACAATGAATATGTCAAGCTTTTCCCCTCAGTCCCTCTGTGTCATCCCTACAAGTTAGCTGTCTCCTTTGCTCTCCCTTATTAGTTTGCTAGAAAAGTAGCTTTCAGCTTCTGTAGCCTTTAGAAAACAAAAATTTCACAGATCCCCTATTCAGTGTTCTGAAGAGTTTCAGGGAGCAAGGACAAAACCTCTAAAGACTAATTCCTCTAAAAAAAAAATTCCCCTCTCTAGTTTAAACAGTAGGAAGACTTTATTTACAAAATGTTTGCTAATGAGTAAACAAAACCAGGGGGAAAAGCAGGAGAAAGTAAAAACATTCTGTAGGATTTAATGGCCCAATGTCTACCTATCTTGCTACCATCATTTTCCCCTTTCTCTACAAGATCATCTTGGCTCAATCAAACGAACCAGTTTGGAAATCTCATTTGAATTCTTGAAAGCAACTCTAATTTATCATGATTCTCTCTGAGGTCAAATCTATTCTGTATTATTTTTCAAAGTTTTCCAGCATGGTAAGTACTGTAGCTGCATAATAAAAGGAACACAATTCTTACTTTATGGCAAATTTCCTTGAAAAAGAAAACAGCTCTGCATTGCTGTAGTTATTATGAATTTCAGCTTTTATAATGGGCATTGGTATGTTCATCAGTTTCCACAAGAGCCTTGTACTCCTTGCAACTGGCAGACATTCCATTATATATATGAACACATAAGCACACACACACACATATATATATATCTGTAATGCTCAAAGAAGTTGAATCAATTCAAAAGATGCCAAAGTGCAGCAAACTTGAGAATTATATTTTCTTAATACCAGTGCTTTGCTAAAATCTATCTTTAAGTAGAACAGTAGTTGATGGACTTTGCAGGACTATAGGATAGCTCAAGCATCTTAATTACTAAATATCAGTATTAGTTTCAAGTAGGCTTCTACACTGCTAAAAAAAAAAATTGGAAAGCCCAGAAAATATAGCCAAAGTAATGGCAGATGAGTTGAATGCATTTGGCTATACACAGGAAGCACAAATTTCAAATTGCAGATCTAGTTCTCTAAGGATGATCTAATTCCCAAGGGATGGTGAATTCCCTGCAGACACAGAAATTACACACTGTGGAGCAGCATCACATCTCAGATATTGGCTGCAATCTTCTGAAAAGCCTGAGTGAGGCAGTTCTAAATACCACTGAAATTAAATACACAAAGATAATTTCATTTTCTCGAACAAGCAGTTGTGCAGAGCCACTACCCATAGAGTGGTTAAGGTTGGTAGGGACCACTGGAAGTCATCTAGTCCAACCTCTTCACTCAAGCAGGATCCCCTAGAGCATGCTATTCAGAATTGCATCCAGACAACTTTTTATTGCCTCCAGAGAAGGCGACTCCACAAACTCAAGTCAGTAGTGCTAAAACCTTGATACAATATTGCTCCACAGTAAACACTTGGTTTCACTGGGGAGTTATTCCTATTCTTTTCACTGGTCCATTTTTAAACTTTTGACATAATATGGAACTCTGGGGACCTACAGAACTCAAAAAAGGGGAAAAACAAGATAAATTTCTTTCCAGTAGATCACTGTAACAGCACTGCAGGATGTTGCAGGAAGGAAGGCAGTACTTTGTTCTAACAGACATGACAGCAGTTCCTTCCCAATGGTAGAGGGACTCTACTGCTCTTTCTAAGCATATGGGATGTTATTACACCCATCTTCATGCCAACACTGTACATTACCCACTCATGGTCTTAGACTACAGCTATTTTGAAATAAAGTTAGATTCGAGCTTGGTGACTGGATCTAAGCAGCATAGTGAAACTTTTGTTTGCCAGGCAAGGTGCTACTCTTCAAACAGCTTTTCTCTTGCAGTATTTAAAGCTGCTTGCAATGTTAGACTGAATCCTGAGGGAGGCAGGCCAACAAGGAAAACACAGGCAAGATTCTTAAACACAAAACTGTGCACAACAATGCAGCCCATCGCCTACAATTGGTCTCAGCTGTACTCAAAATAGCACCAGCGCTGACAGAGCCTGGTGCTTGACAAATGCTCATTTCACAGTAGGCATAAACATACCCCTGTAGGTATGATCTTTTGCACCAAGCTTAAGAAACAGATTGTGACCATCCAGCTCCCATAGGCACATATTCATACACCTGTACACTGAGTTTCAGTCAAATATCTACCCACAACATCCCAATTTGGTAGACTAACAACTGATGTGGAAACTTCCATTTCTAGAGGATTTGGAAAGCCTGGAGCTGATTTATTCTCTGAGGTGTTGGGTGACTACAGGGCAGGCAAGCAGAAAGGTCTGAGTGTCTAAGGCACAAGACTTGCTTTTAGTAGTGCCCCATGGCCAATTCAGTCCAGAGGTTAATGGATGAAGGACAACTAATGAAGCTCTGCACCAGTTTTTATACTAGCTCTCAGGCTTTTTGTGGTTATACTTTTTCCCACCCTTTATAAAAGTAGAGAGCACTTCGAATTTCTTCAACAGTAAAATGTGGAGCTCAAGGAAAAGAAATCCAACTGCATTCCTCATTCTAACAGCCTGTAAGGGACATATTGAAAACCCTCCAGACACAGTTTCCACGCTAAGGCCCAGAACACAACTGTCAAAATTCAGGCTAGCTCACACAGACAGGTTTCCCTGTTGGCAAACAGGATGCCAAGGAAGGGGGAATGGTTTCCTAGCCAACAGTATTCACTAAGCCAACGTTTACCTGGTGTCTTTAGAACAGTAGCACCATAGCCAGAGTCAAATGCAGTCTAGCTCTGTTCTCAAGATTTTCCCCAGTTTATTCAATATACCCAAGACAACATACTCCACAAAAATGGAAACAATCCATCCTCCCCAAAACTTACAGCTCCCCGACACCTCCCTCAAGGGAAACCATCAGAGAAGTGCCTTGAGATAGGAAACCACTCCTGTTAGTGCATGCCTTGCTCCTTGTTTGGGAGTATGGACATGGGCATTCATATGCTTTCCTGAACAGGTTTCTCTCAAACAGGTGCCTCATCCTGCTTCTTTCTCCAGCAGTACCTTTGCTTTGGGTCTTTTCAGTTTGGACTAACAGTTCACTGAAACAGGCAGATTTTCCACATCAGATGAAAACAGGATCTCCCACACCAGGGTTCCAAACTGGCTGCATTACCAAAATACAAAAGAAAGTACTGAAACATGGAATTAAACCTTAAGACCACTTCTGAGACAACATTGTGGAACAAGCAATTGTAGTCCCCTCCCCCAGTAATGAGAATGATGACTTATGTAACAAAATTATGAATCACTGATATTCTTTTGTTGTACCAGTGCATAATTATTCCTCAAAGCATCTCCCTGCATCTGATCATGGATATTTGGACACCTTTTGACACATCTGAAGGCAAATATATACCAAGAGATGACATAAGCCTGTCTAATAAAATACTGCTTTTACAATAGTTACAGCAAGGGAATTACAGGCTGTTATTTTGTATTTGTTGACCAGAATGTCTTTTAACTACTTATTGTTTATTTACAAAACAATAACTCTCAATTTTAGAGATTCACAGAGCAAACAGGATGACTTGTTTTTCTGAAAAGAAAATTGCCCTGCAGATGTAGATGGTCATGCAACCAGTCTGGGGTGACAGCTGGTATTTAAATGGAAAATTAATTATTCTCAGTCTGTCAAAGCAGAGACCTCATCTTCCAAAGGAAGTGCAAGATTGCTTAAGATCCTGCATACCATGAAGTCCCTGTCAGGAAGAAGAAATGAGTGAGGTGAAACTAGAAATGATCTTTCCCTATGAAAGCTGCAGCTCCCTTGCAAGCCCTGCTCCCCCATTCTCAGGGGTGAGGGGAGTATGCCCTACAGATCAGCAGAGGAGTGTCATTCTTGTAACAATGGTGACAGTCCAACAGGTCCTAGGCAGACAGTGTCTCACTGACAATGAGGGCTCACACTTGGCTCCTGCTCACACTCACCCTGGAGTGTACTTTCATAGCCTGCTTTTAAGCCCTGAGACAGATCTGCAAACATGAGAGAATGAGGCTGGTCAGAATCATGATTGTTCCCCACTGTGTGAATGCCAGTAGGTTATTTCACTCCAGAGCACTGCTAATCCCCTGGGACATCCCCCAGCTTGCTGTCAGGGATGCTGCTCAGTCACTTGGTGCTCCTGCTGGGTGCCTAGGGAAACCAAAACCACTGTGTGCACTTTTCTGTGCGTCCCATGTTCAGTTCCACTACCTTTCCCTGCCTGCTCCTGGCCAACAAGGACTACCTTACCCACAGTCACTGCACAGCATAGCAGGACACCCCAGAGGTAAATTTCTGACAGCATTTGGGGTCGTCATTCATGCTGTATGTTCCAAAGAAAGATGGTCCATATGGAATTTTTTTTAATTCTTGGACCATATGTATTTGTGATACTATGCTCAGGTTCTCCACTTGAGGAGTGTTTTGACAGCCAAGGCAGTTTGTTTTGTTTCAGAAAGAATTCAAAGTAGAATTATTTTAAAATATAATAAAGCAAAGTGTTGGGACAGCCTCATGTATTTCCAGGCAGAGACTCCCATGTATTTTAAGAGCTTCTCAGATAGGTATATGATCATCTTTAAATCATGAGTCTTTAAATTTCTGTAGGCCAAGTAAACCCCCACTACTGTAGCACCTGATGTTGGCCCCATCCTTCCATAACCCCACAATATCAAAAAGCACTACCAACCAAACTAGAGACGAACACAAGGTCCAGAGGAAATCAGGGCAACCCTTTATGGCTGGACTGCAGCCAGCTTAAGAGAAGTCACACAGGAAGCACCTAGCAGAGCTGGGAAGCAAGCATTAGGCATACATATACTGATACATGTGTGCTAACACTATATTGCACCCCCCCTCCCCTTCAGGGAAATACTCCACTTACTTTGTCTTCAGGCTCTATGCTTTGCCACACGGGGATTTTCACCAGGAAAGGAGCCTGTGAGCATACATTCACACATACAGGACCTGTGCAGGTGAACACAGATGATTTTAAAAGCACACTAGACATCACATAACTTTAACTGATCAAAAGTCTACCATAGACCATGCTTCATGCTCCTGCCAAAACGATGATCTGGATGCAGATCAGGGGCTCTGACTGCAGATGTTAGGAGTGCACCATTCCTAACAGATGCATAATCTGATTAAATATGAAATGCAATGATATTGTCAAAACCCATTAATCACTCTTTCAAGACACATTAACGTAGGCCTAACTGACAGCTGTGATGATTTTAGTGTCTCTACAGGTACTGTTGCTCATCAAAGTTACCTATTGGGTCTCAAAGAAGAAAAGGTATTCAGTATGCAGAATATTCTTCAGTGCACAGTACCAATATTGCTTTCATGAAAAGTGTTGGTATTACTTATATTCCTGCATCTTTCCCCAGATTATTATCTGATTTCTATGTATTCCTCCTAATCTGCACCTTGTGCAAAAATAGTGATAACTTGTGAAAAATAAATGGAAATCAGAAACAAGCAGCAAGCATGGCAGGTCCATAAGATAGGAGCACAACAGCAAGAAGAATTCATAGGGCTGTTGTGTCAGCTGAGATAGCTTCTCCTTTAGCAGAGGCACCCAAATACCTAGCTTTTTGGCCTGGGAATGAAGTATGCCTGCACTCCCTTTTTTATCTCAGTGGGTCCAAAAGAGACAGGCCATGAATCCATCTCGATCCATGCAAACTTCTTTTATTCTGGCCTTCCATGCCTGTGATGCATCTACCACTATAAACCATCCATTGCCAAAAATATCTGCACATTTACGCACCACTAAAATTTATATCTACATCTGGTTTTAGTCTTTTTTTAGCTTCATTTGCTTGTTTCCGGCCTTGTTATAGGACTTTCTAGACCTCTGAAGTAGTTACATTGAATTCAGCATAGGAGAAACAGCACCTCCCTGGACCAGTAGACATTAGGAATGTCAACAGGAGATAGAATTTGGAAATAGCTGAGGGATCAGGTCCAACTGATTGGCACAGTAGGGATATGCCCATTTACTTTAAGAGTTTGGCCATGACAAGCTGCCCAAGAGCAATGGCTCATTTACAGAAATGACCAACTGTGTGTTGAGGAAAGGGCAATAAAGGCCAGTGTTTGTTCACAAAGCAAAAAATTGTGGCAAATTTGACAGTAATAAAGTCTAGTGGCTACCATTACATTAGCATACCAGACTTCCCCAAGAAGATGATGACAAATAAAAAAGCACAGAACAATAATACTAAGATGTGCCATCTCACAGCAAGGACTAATGTTCCATGACAGACAGTGGCTAGGCATGGATATCTGTAAACATAAGGAGTTAAAACTGGAGAGCAAAGTTGATACTTCCTGGCCCACTGGAAATTTGTTTCCCAATCCTGTGCCAGAGGAAACATCTCTGTTTAATCTCCTGCAATGTCTTTTTATTGCATTAATTTGTCCAGTGACACTTTGAGCCCATAGAAGCTTTCTGCATGTCCAGTATCCTGTGACAAGTACATCAACAGCTTAACTACCCATTGCATGACAGATTATTATCTCCTTTAACTCTCCCTTAACTTTTAGCTACTAGCCACCTACTAGGTTACCACAATGCCTTGAAGCTCTAATGCTAGAACAGGCAACATCCCACCCTTATTTTCGTTCACCATATAATCCATTACTATGTACCTGTCACATCTCCAGTCATTTTTCAAATGTTTAACCATTGCTAAGTTACAAAAATTACTCCATCATTTTTGTTTCTCTTATTTCCACTGTACTTCTCTATTTCCTCCCACCTCAGCCATCTTGTCAATCTTGGCCTCCATTCTGCAATTTACAGGATCAAATAGAGGATAAATTAGAAGCCTGAGAGTTTTGGAGGGGACCAAGATTGGCACAGCAGTCTATCCTGTATTGTTGATCAAAGGAATAGAGTTTATATTGAAACTCTTCAAAGCAGGGGTTTTTACTATATATTTACACAGTGCTTGTCTCAGTGGGACCATGCCTTATCTAGGACTCAGAGGTGTTGTTCAAGCAAATAATTAATAAATAGCTCAAATAGGTAAAATGGTGCTAGATAGGCATTTAAGAAGAATAAACACTTGTAGTTGTGGGCTTTCAGGTATGCTAAAACAAACATTAAGGTGGTAATAAGTGAAGGAAAGGACACAAGCATATTTTGTAAAGTGGCATGGGAATGGCTTTTGTCATTAGATGTTTCAGGTCAGCTGCACATAAATATATGTACATATTGTAAAAATGTACATATACACACATAAGTGGCATACATAGAGACAGCAGTATTTTGTACCATGTAGGCTGGACAAAATCCTTACAAAAAAACCATCTTTCTGCACTGCCTCTTAATGCAAGACCATAAAGGCTTGAGAGAGGCAGCACGATACAGTAGTGTCAGAAACAGTGGGGAGGCTTTTCTTAGCTTGAAACTGATGCATTGAGTTTGAGTCTCACAATTAATGGGGACCAAGAACATCTACATTAGCCTTATGGATTTATGAGAGGATCACTAAAGTAAAAACTAACAAACCCTGCTGTACAAAAGCTTAGCAATATTCTCTTTATACTTACCTCATTGTAATCTAAGATTCTGTTTGCCTACATGATCAGAAAAAACATTCTGGACCGTGGTTCAAAACCACTACAGAAACTGTTACCTGACACACCACAGCCTGAAGAATTCCTAACACCACCTCCTCAGTAAACACCTCTAGTGGTGTTCCACAAAAGCAGAACAGAAATCCATGTGACAGAGCAGCTAGAAGCATAATAATGTCACAGCATTCTAGAAAAATTGGGAATTTATATTTTTTTCTCAGAAAGGATCTACTGGGAAATACTGACAGAAATCTTCCTTCTAGTCTACAATCTCAGCCATGGTCATGCTTCATTGGAACTGTCCTTGCAGTTTTGTTCTCCAAATTGGAATGTGCAAGGTGGAACTCTCCTGAACAAGTGCTTGCAGAAACTCACAGTAATGTCTGTTACTTCTAAGCAGAGGTTGTCATCCTGAAGGTGCTGTGCATGAAGCTTTAATAAGAAATGCTGGCCCACAGGTGGAACTGAGAATGAGTTGTCTATGCATAGACAGTTTCTTAAATAATACATTTATAGCACCCATAAGTCTTCTTCTCCAGACCCTTCACCATCCTCACAGCCCTCCTTTGGACGCTCTCTAACAGTTCAATTTCTTTTTATATTGTGGCACCCAGAACTGCCCCCAGCACTGGAGGTGAGGCTGCCCCAGTGCAGAGCAGAGCAGGACAATCCCTTCCCTTGCCCAACAGGGTCCTTAAGTTTTAGCTTTTATATTTTTCAGATTCTGTGCTGCTTTAGTGTGTAGTTCTGAGCTTCATATTAAGCAAATACTTAATATGAAGCACAGCATATATGATATTAAGTATATGATACTTAATACTTCACAGAGTAGGTAGACAAAAAAAAATTCCTTTTCTAGCTTGGGACCAAGGACAATTAATCCAAATCTCAGGCCCAAGAGCATAAACAACGTGGACTCAAGAGAGAAAACAAGAAGGATGGGACTTCATAATCTGAAGCTGTAATTGGACAATTAACTCCAATATACAGATGGACCAGAGCTTATAAAAGTGAGAGACCTCGTGATCGGTCGCCCATCTTGTGACCATTTTGGGTTCATCTTGGGTGTAGCCCTGGCTGGGCTCCTACACTGCCCAAGGTGTATCCATTGAGGCCTTTTAATAAATACCTACTTTATTCTTTAACTCCATCTAGCCTCTGTTCTAGGTCAGCCTTCTCAAGGCATCAGTGATGCTGCGCCTGATGCCTCCCAGGACATGCTTGGCCCTCCTGGCTGCCAGGGCACAACGATTCATATTCAGCTTGCCATTGACCAGGACCCCCAGGTCCTTGTCTGTGGGACTGCATCCAAGTTATTAATGAAGGTGTTGAAGAGAACTGGGATGAGGATGAGGATGGAGCCTTGCAGAACCCAACTAGTGACCAGTCACCAGCCTGAAGTTACCCCATTCACTCTAACCCTTTGTGCCCAACCATTATAAGCCATCTATTACAATCAGTAAAGTTAGTATGAGAATTTGGGGCTTTCTGATCTCCATCTCAAACCAAAAGTCACTGTAATGGTAAAAGACTAGCACTCTCTGACACCCTGGATCATGCACTAACAATGCCATTTATTTGCATTTTTATTCAAAGCAGCTTCCAATGATGGTTCAATATCAAGGAACACTCAAATAGATGTATTCCCCCTCTCTAGCTTCACTTTTCTTAAGAGCAGAAAACCCTTCCACTGCAGAAAGCAGAGACACAAGCCTGTGATATTAGAATACTGACTTTGTCCTTCATCAGGCCACTGTAGTCTTGTAAAGGACTGGAAGAAAAATCTTGCCTTGCTGCCACCTCTGTGCAGAGACCACCAGAAATAATATTTTATTGCAAAGTAACTCATGGCCCTAGCCTGGCTCAGAATAACGGCACTGTGAATAGCACAGCTTGAGAATGAGCCAAAGCATGCTCAGAGACTGCCAGTCTCTTCTCAAGCATCCTTAACAGCCCAGATGTCTGAAGGTGAAGATCATGGTAAAGAAAATATATTGGAAAGCCAGCGATAACACCATTTCCCACTGTTCCCTGTCATGGAAAAGTCATTCTATTACACCAGCAGCTCCTGAGTCATTCACCAAGAGTGGAACCTGTGGAAGGTTTTTCTTCTCAACACTGGAACTGTTACACACAGTTCCAAGAACTGACATGTAACCATACTTCTTTCACATGGAGAAATGTCCAGGCTCCCAGTGTCCTTTGCAAAAAAACAGGTTCTAAGAGGTTCAGCCTGTGAACTGTAGCACTGCTATTCTGGCAGGGACCATCTCCTCATGGTACAGTAGTCAGCACCCAGTTGAGGGCTGACTCAAACACTTGCTGGTTTTGGCTGACTCACCCAGTTAGGAGGTGACTCATTTCATGAGGGCAGTGATTTAACTCCCTCACGGACCCCAAAATCTGAAGCAAGCCTTTAGCAGCTGCATCCATCCTGAACACTACTCACAAACTGAAAAACACTCAGCAGCATGGGTACTTTGATTTTCATTCACCCTCCTGGAACTCACCAGTCACTACTCAAACACCAAGGATCAAGGAATCCAAGGCATACACCTGTTAGCTTGTTTTCTTTTAGAGGCAGCAAGTTCCCAAATGAAAAACAGAAGCTTCATGGAAGTGCAAAGTTTTACGCACTTGCAAACATATATCATGCTGGAGCACAGGGAAAAGGGCTGCCAGAAGAGCAGGAAGCAATGTTACACTTAACAGATCTGTACCGGTTTGCACCTCAGCAAAAAACCTCTTCCACAGCAGGAGGCTGCTAAAAACTTCAGCAAGTTCAGGACGATATTTTCTTCCCACCGAGAAAAATACTGACAGGATCAAAGTATAATGAAAACCTCTGCATCTTAGAGGGGAAAACAAGAAAATCCAGGAACAGTTTGAAGCGAATCTGTTCATATAGCAAATCCCTGGAAGCAAAAACAACACTGGAACTGTTTTTCTGGCCATTTTAAACTATACACCTGTTCTGGGATCAACTTGCAACAAGCTGAAGAGGAGGGAAGGTGCTGCTATGGTCACCTGGATGCAGAACAGCCCAGAGCTGCTATTTGTCCATTGTGCCTTACCGAACTAATGTAAGATTTTGGGATCTCACATTGACTGCCCATCAAATCCAAGGATTTAGGCTAACTTTTATGAAAACAATTTATTGGCTGGATTTGGACATAGCTAAAACATTTCAGGGAATCTGTGTGACTGATGCACAGCATGAGAAAATTATTCTATTCTTATTCACCCCATATCAAGATGAATGCATGTAGGGTTTGTAACAGGAGCTATCTTTCAAATATCAAATTTAACACATAACTGTCACAGAAAAACAAATAGCCCACACAGCATAATCTACTGCGATAGCTAAAATCTGCTTAAAAGCAGGGCAAGAGTTGGAACAAAAATCGCTGCCAATTGTTGGCATTGGCAGAGTACAGTTCCTGGAATAACATTGCATAAGCAGGAGAATTACTCATAGAAGATAACATGGACTGAATTTTTATTATTCTGGAATTTGCTGAAACACACAGCTTGGAGAGGAGAAGCCAGGCTGTTGATGTGTGTGACAATAGTTGGGAACGTTGTCTGTATTTCAGAGACAACATGCTGTCCCCTTCAATAGCATCAGCTCCATATCTCCATATAATCACTCTAGTTTAAAATTAGAACAGAAGCGTGTGGCCAGAGAGTTTTAACACTTCTGCAGCACTTAAACAGTCAACATTTGGAAGAAAAAAATGGATCAGGTGATCCATAGTGCATGCACTTTGCTAGCTGTCAGGAGGTTAATGGTGTGCCTCAAGCACAAGGCTAAATTAGGATGTGAACACCTTAATCTGCAGTTGCAAATGCTGACAGCAATGGCACTTCATCAACTATTTTTGCAGTCTTATTTGCTGCATATCTCCCTGATTTCTCAAGCCTGTGCCACCAACCCTCCCTCATCTCCACATAAATTAGCTAAATGACCTCTTGTAGCCTGCTTGAAATGAAAATTGTCATCTGAAGGAGAAAATAGCTGTTCTAAATGTTTGCAGAGAATGGAGAGGGTGTTGAGGATTGCAAGATTTTCTGCAATACAAAACCTTCAAAAAGTCCTGTGCCAGAAATTAGTCTTATCTGATATTCAGAGTCAAGTAATGAATAATTTTCCCTAAAAATAAAAAACCAAACCAGCAGATCCCTTCCTTATTTTTGAATTTAACATTTTCAGGTCTGTAATGCATTAAAAACCTATGGATATTGCTTAAGAAAAAAATATTTTTGTAGCAGAGCTGAAATTTACATGTTTATTACATGTGCTTTATAACACAGACTGTGCCATACATCTAAAACTGATGGATAAGAGGTGTCTGAGGAGCCACCATAAATGCACTGATACTCTAAAAGCTTTATTGCAGGAGTACATTAAACAAAGCTGAATGATAGAGACAGATTCAACTTTATGCTGGCACTGTTTGAGGGGGAAGAGAGATACTGAAATCACAAAATAGAAATTAATATATTTGCCACAAGTATAATATCAGCAATTCTCCAATTTCTTACATGTAGCCCTGAAAAGATTAATTTAAGGGCAGCAACAGAAACAAGTCACAATGAATTGATCTGGAAGTGAATTTTCTCCTCCAGGATAGCTGCCTCTGAAGACATGACATGAAGAAGTTTTACTTAAACAGAAAAGTTCCTGAAAATCTTATCACAGGTCCTATGGCCCATCAGGGAGCTGAGGGGGATATCACCTCACTTCACCTGCTCTTACACAGTGACAGCAGAGAAACAGAGAGAAGGCTCTCAGTCATGGTGCAAGAAATATGACACTGATTGTGAGGAGGATTATGATAAGACTTATGGCTAATAACTACCTAAATATTTCCAATGCAGTAATGCAGATGTAATTCCAATGCAGATACTCTAAAGGTTTAGATTATAAAGTAGGTTTGGCTAGAAATGTACAGATTTGCAGTCTTTGGCCCTGCAGAAGTCACAATAACAAAGCACCTATGGAGCTACTTTAGAATTTGATCTCTGTGTGTGATCAATCTTAGAGCTTGCTTTTACTCACCCACCCAAAGGTGAGTGTTCCTCATCTTTGTGAGTGTTACCTTCTTCAGACGTACCCTGCAGGCATCACTGTCAGCATGGGGAATACACCTGGAAGCTGCTTGCAACCTTGGAGGGCCAGTTTGCACAGTTAGCCCAGTCTCCAGTAGCATTTTATACCCTTCCTTATGCCTGCTTCCTCAGGAGGAAGGGAGGCTATAGAGCAGGCAGCACGGGCAATGGAGAAATATAAAGGAAGATGAGTGCTCTGAAAATTCTCATATTCAACTTGCTGTTGACCAGGACCCCCAGGTCCCTTTTCACAGTACTGCTCTCCATCATCTTGTTCCCCAGTGTGTACATACATCCAGAGTTGCCCCATCCCAGTGCAGAATCCAGCATTGGCCCTTGTTAAATTTAATTTCTTTCTATGTATTATGGAGTGTCCCTGTAATGCACTTATGCAATTCTATGCAAACTGTGTTAAATTTCATCCCTAGCTGAGTCATAAAACCAGACACAATGGAGAAAGAAAAATACTCATGTACTCAGGGTCACCTTTGTTCAGAAAGGCCATTAATACAAGGTTGCTAAGCAAGTACTTACATATATGCCTGAAGGTTCCCTTCAAATAATGATTTTCTAGATTGAAATCAAATCAAAAAAGAAAAAATAGTATTTGTGTCCTGAGATTCTAAGTATAGCAAGACCCAGCAAAGATTTAAGTGCCCTACAAGGGAAAACTTTCTAGTGTAAATTTAGAGTACTTCCTCCAAATAGAATTCACTGCTAAGATGTTCATTTTTGCACACTTGCCACAGGGCTATTGCTAGCACCTTTTGCACTGAGATCCTTGGACTCATAGCAACTCAGTTCAGGTAGCCCTGGCCTCAGTATTCACTTGTTTTCAGTGAGGCCTCATCAGCCAGAGAGGCAGGGTTCCCAGATCCCACGGAAGCATTGGGAGGGACTGTTCTGCACGGCCATGGAATCTATTCTCTAGTTTTTGCACACACCTCAAAGGGACCCATGGTTTGAAAGAATTGGGACAGTGATTCCAATGGTTTTCATCACTGTCCCAGAGCCTGGTGAGATGCCCCCAGAATCACTCTCGTTAGTTTCACAGGGATGCAGCAAAAGAGAGGTTTTCAGAGGAAAAGATTCATGTCAGCCTAAGCAGCAGAGAGTGCTTCATCAGATATTTCCCAGTGTAATGGTGAGGGGCTTATTTACATTATTCAGAGCAGCAACCACTGGCAAACCTCCCGCAGCAGGTTTGCCGAGTATTTTGCTGCCAGAGAAATTTTAATCTCTTTGGTGATTCCAGACCAGCAAGCAGAAGATGTAAGAAGATAACTTTCATTATTACAATAGAATGTTTTTTCATAGCAGTTGTTACCCCATTTGGAAAATACTGCTTGATATCCTGTAATCCCTCTGTATCTGTCATTTCAGTTTATTAGTTTCTCAAGTATATTCAAAGCTGTAAATGGAGAAACTGAGCTGTCTGTGTTTCCAATTGAAGATGGGAGACAACTGACAAAATACCATGTAGCTGTTCCAGTTTAATAATCCCACATGGACAGACAATGTATCCACTATTTCTTTAGAAGCTTATTTCCCAAACTTGGTTATCATGCAGATGGTAAAATCTATTCTTTGAGGGTCAGGATTAAAGCAAATGGAAAGTACCATGCAATTCTTTGAGGAAAAATAGCTATTACTGCTACCTGGAAGGTAATATCTATTTCCAATACAAAACACTCTGCCTTTTATGACAGCTAACATTTTCCCAAACCTTCCTAAGCAGCTAAACTTTAAAAAATAATCTAATTTCAGACACTGCACAGAAGCAGCAAACAAGTAAAGGTCAATATAACCACAAATGCTTTCCATGCTATATAATCCAAATAAACAGATGCCCTTACATGAAGGGCATTACCTCTCTTTCAAGTCCCAAGTGCCTCAGCACCCAAAGCAGGACTTGGACACCCAGTCTGCCAAAACTCAAAAGTGAATGAAGAACTTCTGCACATGCCAAAGCTTTCCCAGCACAAGAAATCAAACACTTTCTGCACCCAGCCTTCACAAGGACTCAGCACAGGTGGAGTCATGCCTATGTCCTGTGAAGGCTCCTGGCATCCCTACTCTAGCCAGAGAAGTGGACATATTCCCCAGGGCTCGCTGACGTGATGCATCAATCAAGCAATGCAACTGATCTAACAGCTGCAACAGAAAAAAATGCAGACCCCTCTATGGCATCTCTCCAGCATGCCAGAGCATATGTAAAAATTGGCTAATGGTCTAAAACCAGAAAAATATTATCCCAGCGTGTCTTAGAATAGGTTCGTAATATTTATTACTTTGGAAATTATTAATTCCTATAGATGGTGCACTTTTATTTTTACTGGGAAAAAAAGGCATTTATTTTAACCCTACCATAAAAATACACTTGTTAAATGCAGCAACAGTGCACTGTTGAGGACAAATGAATTTAAACATGAGGCTGACTCTATAAAACATCAGAATCACCCTTCCAAAGCAAAAAATGCTTTAAGGACATTTAAGTCTTTAAAAAAAAAATTAGTCAGTGACTTAAAACATCTTCTCTTCGTCACAAAAAAAATGCAGTTCTCCGGCTCAGCTGTATTTCCGCTATTTATATACCTGCAAAACAGGCAGAGGCCAAAGTTCCACTTTTTATTATTCCCCTCATCTACAGAACTGGCTAACACTCAGTTTTACCTGAAGGAATTTGCAGACTTAAGAAGGTATGACCCACTCACCTGCTCATGGAAGCAAACTGTGATTATCAAAGGGAAATCCATGGGGCATTCACCATTAAAAACTGAATTAACAAGGCATTCTGCATCTCCTCTGTAGAATTTTCTTTGAGGGAGGATTTAAGGGGTGCTCTGAATGCAGTAGCTCAATAAATACATTGCCGTGTCACGGCAAACCTTCCAGAGCACATCCTGACCCACACGTTGGCACGGTACCAGACCAAGGCAGGCATGTAGCACTTGCTAGCAAGGAACAGTACAATGCAAGACAAGGTCCTAAAGTCCCTCAAAATCTGGACCTTGGCCAATTTGTCCGGATAAAACAAACGCAGCTTTGAGCAACAGTCAAGGGGGATCCTCCACACAGAAAACCATTGGGCATATTTGCCTCCTACACATCCCAAGAAGCTCAGATTGGACCACAGCCCAGTACTTTGTCAGGTCTCAGCAGGGAGAGGTGGAAGCATTAATGAGGGGTTTCCCTGACATTATAGCCAGAACACTCATTTCTACTGTCAGGGAAAGTTTAGAGGGTGCCGGGGTGGAGGTGGGGGGATCGGTGGGGTTTTTGTACAATACAGCTTTTACCCCAAAGTTAATGCACTCCTCACAGACCTTTCTGGCTAGAAGGCATCATGTTTTAAATCTAAATTCCCTGTAGAGGGATACACACTATCAATATCTTTGAGCAACTCACCACTGCAGACAGCAGGGAATTCTGCTCAGAAGAGAAATCAATGGCATAACCAAGCCTATGGTTGTTGGGACTGTTTTATATATATTGCTTTATAGCTTTTAAATGAATCCTGACACTGATCCTCAGAAAAAATAATGAAAAATTAAATGAAAAGGAGAAAAAGATGACAAAATACTGCAGCCAAAAGGCTGGTAAGGCCAAAGACAGTAATGTATTGCGCTGCTGGAATATTAAATGTAGAATCCTGAAAGTATCATAAAATAACTTTGCTGGAAGCCCGGCAGGTGTTTGTGGGATCTGTCTGCATACTTTAATTATTTATTGTAGAAACAGTCTTAAAAAATAGAGTAGGGCTACCACTATCAGAAGTGAAGGACTACAGAAACTAGCCAAAGGGAAGATATTTGAGATGTGAAATCCTTCAAGAACCTCTCCACTTCTAAAAGGAAAGGGACCAGATTTCCTAAATCTCTCAAGTACATGAACAATCTTACCTATTCTGTGCAAAAAAACTAGCCAAGCACAGAAGCTTTGCCAACATGCCAGTCTCAGAAGCTACAAAAGAAAATCCAATTTTACTGGCTAAGAAGCCACCCCTACCTCTCCAAGCTTTAATGGAGTAGTGATTAATTGCACCAAAGTGGATCTGGCCCAGTCCTTTCAATGGAACACTATTGATTTACTCCTGCAGCACAAGTAGCCCACCAGATTTTGACATTGAAATATGATCTCCTTTAATGACGCCCTCTCTTAGTAATATCTTCCAGCTTTCTCTGTTATTCATTCTGGGATTTAGATTTAATTTGGACGCTGTTATGTTGCATATACTTTTATTGTGCTCTGTTTACAAAATGATTCTTGCAATTAATTACAGTAATGAGATCATGGCTAAAAGACTCACAGAATGCTGATTAGATAATTAATGATTGGTTGTTTTTTGTAGCATTTTATTGAATATATACTCCAGGTTGGTCTCTCCCCTTTCCTTTTTTGGTCTTTCTTGCCTGAGTTCTAATAGGTAATTGAATAAATGATTAGTGGGAAAGTAGATTACATGAATCATATTTAACCCCTCGGCATTTAGACAGGAATCCAGAGTAATATAACGTGAGGAATATAAGAAATCAATTTCTTTGGTATTTTCATTGTAGTAATTACAGGCTGAAAATAATTTTAAATCACACATTAGTTCAAAATTGTCAAATAGGCTGGACATAAGGAGTCTCTCTGTAGGAGCAAGTGATGTTAAAATGGTTGCCTGCCAGCAAGAACAGGACTGATCATCCTGAAAAGGGGCTGGCCAGGACAGAGCAGAGCTTGACCACTCAAACTAATGTGGCCAAGTTTACAGTCAAATGGCTGACCATGAGAAAAACATTTTGTTTCCGGGCCTGGAGAGGAAAGAAAAAATCAGTTCACCTTTCCCCTACTCGCAGTAACCTCCTGTGAAACCTTCAGCCATGCCAAAAGGCTCATTGCTCTTCAGGGCCAAGACATACCACAGGCAATAACACTACTGCCAGGAACTGGACAATGAACTGGTGCAGTCAAATTCCAGACTGATCAAAACCACACATCCAAATGCCACTGACTCAATCTGGTTTGCTTTCAAAAGACTAGATTGACTAAAGGCACAAAAGTGAACACTTAGTCTGTGCATATGATACAGTCTAATTAAGATAACTCCCATCAACTTCAACCTCAACATGAGAGTCAAACACACAGATCTCCAGTAGGAATATAGAAAATGATGAACCTGTTTCCAGGCCAGCAAAGTAATAGTACTCTCAGCTGTCTTCTTTTGATCAAGCCCCCAAGAGATTCCTCTTCGTATCTTGGTACACTTCAGACCTCATAGCAAAAACCAGCCTGTATTTAGATAATTGGGCAAACTTCATTTGCAAAAATTAGCCAAAGGAAAGGGGCTGGGCAGACTTAACTGCTATCTTATTGAAAAAGCAAAGCACGCTTTCCCAGTTATTTGGCTTGTTTCTTTTTTCAAGTCTCAAATTTTTAATTAAAAAGGGTTGTTTTCAGAGTTTTTTGAAGTGTTTAAGTCTTCTTCAATAGCTGAAAAGAATGAGCAGGGAAAGCTATCACAGTTTACTTTCAGCTTCTAATGCTGCCAACCAGATGAAATACATAATAAGTCATCATGAGAGACTGATAAGTTACATTTATTTATGGGGACAAAGGTCTAAAATAAAAGTTATGTTGTCAGAGAAGGAATTGTGGTAGTTCCTGAATATTCTGTAGAAAAAAACAGTGAGCCATGATCAATCTCCATCTGTCCCACAATTACTTCCATGTGATTTTTAATGCCAATAAGCACACATAGCATTCCCAGCAAAACACACGACCAGACACAACATTTGAACTTGGTCCTGCAGTTGCAGGGAGTTTCAACAAGCCCAAGTGCCAGGTCCTGGCCTTTGGCCGCATCTTCCCCAGGTATTGCTACAGGCTTGGGCAGAGTGGCTGAAAAGCTACCCAGCAGAAAAGGACCTGGGGGTGCTGGTCGACAGCAGCTGAACATGAGCCAGTGTGTGCCCAGGTGGCCAAGAAGGCCAATGGCATCCTGGCCTGGATCAGCAATAGTGTGGCCAGCGGGACCAGGGCAGTGATTGTCCCCCTCTATTCAGCACTGGTGAGGCTGCACCTCAAATCCTGTGTTCAGTTCTGGGTGTCTCACAACAAGAAGGACACTGAGGGGCTGGAACTTATCAAGAGAAGGGCAACAGAGCCCTGGAAAGGTCTGGATCATAAGTCTGATGCGGAACAGCTGAGAGACCTGGGTCTTTTTAGCCTGGAGAAAAGAAGGTAAGGAGGGACTTTCTCATTCTCTATAACTATCTGAAAGCAGCTTGCATCAAGGTGTGGTCAGCCTCTTCTCACCAGTAAGAAAGAGTAGGACAAGAGGAAATGGTCTCAAGTTGCACCTGTGAACGTTTAGATTGGATATTAGGGAAAATTTCTTCAAGGAAAGGGCAGTCAGGCATTGGAACAGGCTGCCATGGGAAGCAGTGAAATCACAGTCTCTAGTTAGAAGAGTGTGGACGTGGCACTTATGGACAAGGTTTAGTGGTGGACTCAGCAGTGCTAATGTTAATGGTTGGACTCTACTTTAGAGGTCTTTTCCTTAACAATTCTATGATTATTCCACTACTGAATCAAACCACCCAGATCACAGCATATGCCATGCCAACCTATTTTGAATACATTCTCAAATCAATTTAATGAACAAAGGTGAATTATCCTGTCTCCATATACTACCAAAGACACAGGTCTCCACAGATAAATTCCTACAAGACAGACCTATTCACTCATGGACAAACAGATTAAGCTATCAAATGCCCAAGGCACAAAACTTTCTCATCATCCTCCTGTATTTCTTCAGCTGTCAGCTCAGTAGCTTTCTAATGAAACACAGATATCTTACAATTCATTTTCAGAAGAAAAATAAACTAGTAGGAGAAAAGTCAGCAAGATTTCTCTCCAGCCACCATCAAAAAGAAACATTACCAAGGGGGTAGGAGAGCCATACATTTGAGGGAAGTTACACATTGCACACAATTTTTTTCTACACAGCATGAGTATAGATAATTAGCAGACATGATTGCTAAGAACACAATTATAAGACCCTGGATAGAGCCAAATTTTGCCAGAATCCAATTCAAATCAGTGGGTATGAGGGTCACAATCTGTTCTGATTATATCATATGTTATAGATGCTTCCAATATGTTTAAGATGAGGAACAGGATCACTACTAATACAACACAAGGTTTTTCACGAGCTACAGTAGCTGGATATCTTGGAGTAAAATCAAAGTCGAGCAACATTGCTTGTTTGGTGAGAATAGTTAACAACAAAGTTGCTCAAGATGCTTTTTGATAACCCACATACAGCACCTAACCTGATGAGTCATTGCATTAAGATATTAAGGGATTAACATCTACCTTGAATGAGAAAAAGCATACAAAGGATTTGATTTGATTTTATTTATAACTGTCCTGCAGTTACACAACAGTCTGTGGCAGGTTGCTGGCAGCTTGCCTGCACTCTAACCACGTTTATCTTGTACTCCTGCAAAGTAGCTTTTTGCATACAAAATTTGAATGCCTTCTACAGCTCCCAGCTAAGAGCTAGACCCTTGCACTCACCTTAACTCACCTTCTATGACCAAGGTCTGAATGAACTGCCCAGAAAGCCAGAAGTACATTTAAGAAGGTTTTTTTTATGTTTCTGGATACTCTAGATACTGCTTTTGTAGAACACCTGCTTGCAAACGACCAGAGAAGCTACTGTAGAAGAAGACTCTGTGTCTGGCACTTCATTCATACAATGACATTCAAAGAAAGCCATTGCTCCAGCATGGGTCCCTTCCATAGGATACAATCCTTCAAGAACAGGCTGCTCTGGCACGACTCTTCTGAGGTCCACCAGTCCTGACAGCAAACCTGCTCCAGTGTGGGGTCCTCTCTCCACAGAGCCTCAGGAGCCTCCTCTCTCCTGCCAAGGAGGCTGCTCCAGCATGGCCTTCCAATGGGGTAACAATCTCCTTTGGGCATCCACCTGCTCCACTGTGGACCTCCAGGAGCACAGCTGGCTCACCATTGTCTTCCCCATGGGCTGCAGGGGAATCACAGCTCCGATGCCCAGAGCACCTCCTGCCCCTCCTTCATTGGCCTGTGTGTCTGCAGGGCTGTTCCTCTCACATGTTCTCACTGCTCTCTCTGGCTGCATTTGCTGCTGCACAGCTATTTCCCCCATTCTTAACTCTGTTATCCCAGAGGTGCTATCACCAGCACTGATGGGCCTGGCCTTGGAGAGCAATGGGTCCATCTTGGAGCCAGCTGGCATTAGCTCTATCAAACATGAGGGAAGCTGATGCCCCCTTATCACAGAAGCCNGGGATACAATCCTTCAAGAACAGGCTGCTCTGGCACGACTCTTCTGAGGTCCACCAGTCCTGACAGCAAACCTGCTCCAGTGTGGGGTCCTCTCTCCACAGAGCCACAGGAGCCTCCTCTCTCCTGCCAAGGAGGCTGCTCCAGCATGGCCTTCCAATGGGGTAACAATCTCCTTTGGGCATCCACCTGCTCCACTGTGGACCTCCAGGAGCACAGCTGGCTCACCATTGTCTTCCCCATGGGCTGCAGGGGAATCACAGCTCCGATGCCCAGAGCACCTCCTGCCCCTCCTTCATTGGCCTGTGTGTCTGCAGGGCTGTTCCTCTCACATGTTCTCACTGCTCTCTCTGGCTGCATTTGCTGCTGCACAGCTATTTCCCCCATTCTTAACTCTGTTATCCCAGAGGTGCTATCACCAGCACTGATGGGCCTGGCCTTGGAGAGCAATGGGTCCATCTTGGAGCCAGCTGGCATTAGCTCTATCAAACATGAGGGAAGCTGATGCCCCCTTATCACAGAAGCCACTCCTGTAGCCACCTCCCACCCCTGAAACAGCCTGCTGGCTAAACCAAAGGCAACCACTTGCTCTAATTATAAACCCAGGTCCTGCCCTCTGGATGTCCCTGAACTGCCTACCACAGCACACATGATCCAGGTTTCCTGCTGTGAGTAAAGCTCAAAATAACTTTTAGCTCACCATATCTAGAATTCCAAATAGACAAAAAAGAAGTCAATTTAATTAAACCAGGAAGAAGATATTTTGGCTTTGGTTTAAGTCATACATTTCACTACAAGCAGTTTCAGTCAGTCTTCATTTTGGAAAATCCCATGGGTGTTTGGGTCAACCATTGAACAATTAGAGTAAGAGTGTCAGTCCAACAACTTGCCAAACTAATGTTTACATCAGGCAAACCTCTTAAGCCAAGGCTAACCTCTCCACTTCACCAAGTATACTGTACAGTTAACCACCAGCACTGCTTTTTCCCTCAAGTTGGAGTCTATAGTTTGGGGAAAACCCATGAGCATTCTCACCATCTGAGATGAAAGTTGCTGAATATTTTGCCCTGAAGCCAGACTGCAAAGTGCTATAGAAGCAAGAGAAAAATCAGAAACTTGACAGAAGAAAATACTTGCAGCTAGTTCTTTTAAAAAGAACGCTGTACATCACAGATACCACGATAGTAACTTCTGTTCTTCTTAGTCATAAAACAGGGAAGACAATACTACCTAAATATTCATCCCACTTCCACAAAGCAGTTGAAAACACCTATCATTCCTGGACATATACACCAACCTCAATCACACTACTGCTTAACTACCCGCTCCCTCCCTAGCTGCAGTCACACCACTTTGGTCCCTTGAAGGACAGTTAAATATAACATAAAAGCAGATGAAGTAGAGCCAAACAGTCATATTAAACTGAAGAGCAGGACTCCAGTTGAAGGATGCAGTCTCCCATCCACATATGCCAAGGGGATGTACCGAGTTTGCTTGACAAATATCACCTGATGGTTTTTTTTTTAATTCACTAGACATTTGAGATGGAAATCTTACTCCTTTGCCCTTTTATACACTCAGGTCTAAATAGAAGATGTTGACTTAGGTGGTCATTTACATCAGAACCCAGACTTCACATTCACAGGCTTTGAGGCATTTCCACGGTCTGTGCCATGCCTGATGTGATGAGCTAACTCCCAAATCAGTATTTCTTACTTTGATTAATAAGACATAAGGTAGACCTTATCAGCACACTACAGGAATTAAATGCTTATTTTTTAATTATTTGCCTGTTGACACACCACATTTATACTAGCAGATACAGCATTAGTATGAGGAAGAAAAAAACTTGAACCCCTAGGACCAGGACAAAATGGTGAGACCATAAAAATCAACTGGCCATCCCAGCTATATGCTAAAGGAACGTTATTCCATCAATTATTTTTTTCATTAGAGTAGCATCTATAAAAGAGAATTTTTTCAGGTATTAATTACTAATTTAAGAAATACTATGGAAACATTACCAACAAGGAAAGTAAAATTATCAAAGGAAAACCCAGGCATGAGCTCAGTTTCTTGAAGTTAAACCTTCAAGAAGGGGTTGAGTTTTACAGCATGAACAGGCACTTCTAGTGAAGTGAAACTTTCCTCAGATGCTGCACATTACAGAGACAAAGGTACTAAAAATCACTTTTAAGATGTCCAGTGTAGCTTCTATATGTTACCTTTTTAAATCCTTCAGGTAGATCCATGTTTGTCTTTTGCAAGTTTCAGAGAAGTTTCCCATTTGGGAGGCCTTAATTCCACCTTAATTTCAATTCTAGACTCAACAGCTAAAGAGACAATAACTCTTCAGAAGTGCATGACAGTTGCTTTCTGTGCTCTTCGGTCTCATTTAACATGAATATGTGCAGTTAAGCAGAAAGAGTCCATCCTTACTATCCTACAACCTGCATATATCCTATTTACCACTGGTGAGACAAACAGATTCATAAACCCCGCATTTGGCTAAGAAAAAGTTTTCCCTGTTGGGGAATTATGAGCCCTATTCTTCCTACATACATATCACTCACTTTCCTCATCCAGGAGCATATAACTCATGGAGCAGTTTAAAGCACTTACCAGCACAAGTCCTTAGGGATCCTGGCAAGAAAGCACCTTATCTCACACACCACATAACGGGAGCAAGGAATCAATCACTAGAGACTTTGTCAAATGCCTCTACACACATCTAGGTGGAGAACTTGCTATAAACAGATCAAAACCAGAATGAAATTAAGTGAAAGGGTTAAGTGTTATTGAACAGGTTTACAAAAATAGCACACTGGTAGCAAAAGGAAAGCCATTCAGTTCTGTGCAACCATATCTGTGAGAAACCACTTCCAAGATTTTATTTGGGGAAGAGCATATATGAAGTCTTGGTGGCAGCCCCTGCTTTACACATAATTAACCCCAGGAAAGTGAAAGCTGATAGATGGACCATCAAAGATTCAAACAATCCTTTCAGGCTCATAGGTATGACCACATGCATCTTAAGACTCCTCAGTTCTGCTATAAAACACCAGCTCACAAACAGAGGATGAATGAAGTCCCTAGGTCATATCATAATATGATAAACAGTCTGAATCAAATCTCTGGACCTTTATAGGAACAAAAATATATATCAGTTAAGTTAATCACATCAAGCATTATCAACAGACCACATTTCTTCTGCACTCACCAAGAACCAAATCTCTTTCCTGTGGTTTCTTGCATATACTTTATTTTATGCACCTGAACCAGCACCAATACATCTATAAAATTCTTCTCAGCATGAAGTTCTGCATATGCTTAAGTAGAAAAACAAACCTTGATCAATATATTAGCAGCTCTGGATAGAAGCTCCCTGCATTGAGCATGAACCTGTACCTAGCAGGCAAAGCTTCACTAACAATCAGGGTAACAATCAGACCGCCCAAGGAAGACACAAAGTTTTAACTAATTTTCTGAAACAACAATTGCAGCAGCCACTCTCTCGCCCTCTAATGTCCCAGAAAAAAAAAAAAAAAGCCTGTTACTTATTAGAAAAACACACATATAGGATAAAGAAGGCCTTAAGAAGAAAAAGCTTCTGTGCTACTTCTCAAGAATAAACTGAATAGAGAAAAAACATCTCTACATACTAGAATATGAAAAAAGGTTTCTTCAGCTCCCAAAACTGAGAATCCTTATTGTCCACTTTATGTTTTAGACATGCTCTAGTATCAGAGCCCAGCTACACAGGTGAGAAGCCCCAGCCTACTCATGAACAACAGCTGCTTATGGAGAAAGCCCAATTACTTTGTTGACAAAAAAGAAACCAAAGGGCTTATTTACATCATTGCCACCAGCCACAGACCTCTTGTAAAGGTCTCCCTACTGCCTAAAACCATAAAATAGATATCATCTACTAGTTATTGCTTGGGTGCGTGCTGGAGGTTCTTATTTATTTCTTGCAAGAGAGTAGTAGAGTAGAGGGTGATTTGTTGCCTTTTTTTTTATTTAAGGTTGGAGTAGGTTGCATTTGTTAGCTTTTTTCAGTGTCTGTAAGGAAAGTGCTGGTTTAAATTCAAGTCTTTGAATTCTGTTGACAACAGGATTTCAGCACTTTGATTTTATTCTTTTCATTTCCTTTCTCTTGTATTTCTCCATAAGGCAGAAGACTGAAGCTGTTGACTGTTTCTTGTGGAAAAGGCATTGCAGGCATATGGTTCATCTAGTACTGTATCTTCATGGGTGCATCCCAAAGGTATGTTATATTATTAACTGATATTAGCTTTTGATTATAGAGGAAAAGAAACTACTTTTAATTATGGTTATATATAATATGTTTAATTCTTCTAGTGCTTTTACTTACATTTTTTTTAACTTCTTGCTTATACCTCCAATAGGCTTACAGAATCATTAATAGCTTATTAAACATTAATAAAGTGAAATTTTTTTCAGAGGACTGAGTGATTGTTTAGAATGAAAGTAAAAGCTGTCAAAACTTGTTCTCAAACTTAATCTCTGAAATACCTCAGTTACTTTAACATTTCCTTTTATAGTTCTAGTTTTCTAATTAAAAGTATTACCGAATGTATTAATTAAAATTTTAATGAAGGTTGGTATTTTCCAATGTAGGAAAATGAATGGACAGGAAAAAAAATATTCCAAAATTTGGCCTTATCTGGAAGACTGTTATTTTTAAAAACATAATGTTAATAATTTTCTTGAGGGTCTTAATTTTAGTCTAGGTTCTAGTCTTAATGGTATTTTAAATTACTCAGAAGAATTAATGATAATTAACTGGTGAAAAATTTTAGCACTGTTTTAACATTCTGAAAGGATCAGTCTGAGTATCTCCAGATCTATGTGGGTAAGATGCAGACAACAATTTTGTAAAAGAATCAGGACCTTTTTTATTACATTTGTGATAGCAAAGAGCACTGGAGGAGGTTTAAGTTCAAGTACAGCTTCCTGGTCTATAACACATTCGCAGTGCACATGTCACTAAATTTCAGCTTTTACCAGAGTCATAGCCATGCTAAGATGATTTTTTGCCTTTTCTTTTATATACCTCCTATGTGCCCTCAGTACTCCTAGCATGCATACTTGTACTTCCTTAAGTCTCATAACTTAGCACTGTCCTAGTATTTTGTTAGGCCAGGAGACCAAACACCCTAAAGGCCTTGCAGCTGGAAGCTGGAAAGCCCTATGCTATCTTGAGAAACCAAAGCCCCTCTAGAACATATCCTGTGAACTAGAGATTTGCCCCATCCAGGGGGGAATGCCTCGGGATGGGACGATATCACTCTATTCATTCAAGCCTCTCCTTGGGGCATCCTTGTTAGATAGGCTACTTTGTAAGGTCTATAAATTGTACACGTGATTTATCGTGTCTGTGCATTGCGGTGCATCCCACCTTAGCAAAACGGTGCAGGATCCTTATTAAAATACTGAGGTAGAAACCCCTTATCCCTTAACCATGTCTGGCTCTCAACTTTTAAGACCAGGAAAAGGCATCAATAGCACACAAAAACTTTCAATAGCTAGCAATACACATGCTTCTGTATTTACAGTGTTTCTGGTTCTTTGATGTTTTAACACTAAATAGGACTTTTTTTGAATGCAAAAGGGAGAAGGACTGAAACTGTTTGGCAGCTCATGGTTGACTCCCTTGTACTTGAATGAGAATCACACTTCTGCTAGCCTAAAAATGATGATGCTTTTCCACATTCTGTAACTTTAACCTGGTATGCCTGTGCAATGTGCTTTCCAGTTTGCTGGCAGCCCGTCTTGCTCAGAGTGGTTGTAAACAGTGATGCTGGTATTTTTATTGGCTAATTTTACAAGCTGGCATCTGCTGTCAGCAGCTTCATGTAAACACGCTCCTGCCACAGCATCTGTTCTGCTGCATATTGCCCTTACCTTAGCGCTCGCGTGGAGCTGAGGAGGGAGTGATAAAGCTCTCTTCTGAAAGGAGGTATGTGGTGGGAAACAGGAGCTGAGTAAGACTTTCTCCTGGGATAGAGTTTCTAGAAATGGACTACTTGAGTCAACTCAAGGACACTGTTTTCTAAATGGCTTTGAAACCTTCGCTTAGAGTCCAGCCCTGCTCAGCATGTGAGCAAGCACACACTTTCCTAATATAAGGCCAGGAAATGTGATAGCTATCAGAACAGTGGATTTCTGTACTGAATGAAAGATGAAGTTTTTTGTGAATAAAACTTGACTGACATGACATGACTGAATTGCTAGCTGAATGCAATTAAACTAAGATTGATATTGTGGAACCCAGCTATAACCTAGTCGGGTATGAGCATCAGGAGAGAACAGATCACAGTGAAAGCAGGGACTCTTGTGCAAGGAGCTGGATATACACATAAAGACAAACCTTTGTTCTCAATGGAGACAATAAAAGATAACTATGACCTGCAGTTTGCCAATAGATTCTCAAGCTATCTAGTTATAGCAATGCATATTCTAAGACCAAGACAAATCAGTAGCAATGCCACAGAAAGTCCAGCTTGCTTTGGTCTCAGGACAAAGAAGAGACCTAGGTAAAAGCTGAATAGTTGTATGCAACACAGCAAGTTATGATGTGGTACCATGTTAAGTGACCTTGGCATCTTTTACTGCTTTTCTACTGTAAATAAACACAGTTCCTTTGAGTGTCTTGGATTTTTTTTTTTTTTTTGGGGGGCTTGTCACCATTAGCTTTTTTTCCAGCAGAGCACTAGAGGGATGATTCAGATAGAGGTGCTAGAGAAAGAAATTAAGAAATCAGTGTTGAAATTTTTTTTTTGGAGGTGTTGAGAGCTTTTGGGTTTAGAAGTTCATGTAAGGTCTCGAATCAGTCCAAGGAAAAAGGTCAGTTGCAGAATGGAGAGAGCTGTATTGATGTATAGGTGCGGCCTAGGAAGTAGGAGCCTTTTCTCCCATGTTCAACAGTGCCCAAGTGAGATCTTATGGCTGGTATAGCTCTCCTGTTCCACTCAGTGTGTTTTTCTGCCTCCAGGGTTTGTGGAGTGGTAAAACCCAAATACTGAAAAAGTAGCTACTAATCTAAAAATAAACTAAGCCATTCTCCTGGAGGCATGGGCATACCTGCAGCAGTCTCTTATCCATGTATGTGACATGATGTGGATATGCTCCCACCTTCTGGACTGGGGGCTAGCTCAGACACAGAGTAGGTACCCAACGCAGAGGTGCCCAGCTCCTGGGGTGGTGGTTATGAAAAGAGTTAATGGGATGGAGTTTGCTGTAAACAAAATGGGGAGAGCCTGGTATGGAGGAAATTAATATGCAACACCCACCAGCGACAAACCAGAAGAGAACAGAGGTTTAGCTGCTACACTGTGCACAGAATTTTAGTATATATTCAGCCTTTGTGCAGACGCTTGTGATGGCCACGGGATAATGACTGGTGCAAATCCCTGTTGTTCTGAGATGCTCCTATTTGCTGAATAATTGTCATTTGGTTTGGAAGGGGCCACCAGAAAGGAGGGGCTGTGGATTTGATGCTTCCCTCAAAACACAGAAAAAGCTTATTTAGTATTGAAATGTTTGTTTGGAATAATTCTATTTGAATTGGTTCAGAAATATGAAACGTAAATGGTCAACTAGTTAGGTTAACAAGACAGAGTGGTAGATTTGCATCTCCTCCTGACTGGACTCATCTCTTTCCTGTAAATGCTTATTTATCTTTCTATTCTGTGGACAGAGTCACATTTGTCACTTGAAATATGACAAGCTAACTTGTCATACTTAAATACAACTTGTTTGTTAGTGTCAAAGTGTTTCTGAGCAGAAACAGCAAGAAGCCCCCAAAGATATCATGTTATTTTTTTATTTTAATGTTATATTGAGATGTGTAAGGGGTCTGGATCCTGTGAATACAAAATGGAAGTGAATATACTGGTTCTTGTTTTAACTTCTTTAAATACACTGATCCTGCAAAGGACAATTGGTGTCTGAGATGGGATATGTTTTGAGAAGGCTTTTGCTCAGTGAGTAGTTCTTGGATATGGATAAGGCTTTGACCTCACCAAGAGTGAGTTCTCAGTAGATCTTTATGTAAGTGGCCTGATACTGTCTCCTGCTCACTTCCCTATGTCTAAAGCCTTCACTGTCTAAGGGAGCTATGCAATCAGTGCATCTGTAATTGTTTTATTAAAGTTTAAATGTTTATACCAAGCTCAGTATTTTCTGAAGTAAATGTCTTTGGGTGACTATGGCACTCTGGGTAAAATGTCTATTATGTGCCCTAGTCCAGAGACCCATTATAAATTCACATTATGAAGAATTGTGCTCTAGGCTACAGCTGTAATCTGATTGCCACTCCTTTCTCGGCTTGCTGTGCATGTGTCCCATCTCCTTCACCTCCTGATTGAATGAAATTGTAATCACCTACTCTTCTGTTTAGCTGGGGGCAGAATTAGAGGCAGAAAATGGAGGCAGCCAGAATTGTCTGGGACAGCACATGCAGGGTAAACTGAGTGGAGATTGAGCAAAGGTGCCACAGCCCAGATATCACAAGAGACAGAAAGGGAAGTAATGTTTAGATAGCAAGGAGAAGTGGCTATAAAAGAGAAATAACAGGAAATAAGCTGCCAGTTCTCATTTATAGGCATGTCATGATGCATGGTGTATTTACACCTCAGTACTGTCCAGTAATACCTCAGTGCAATCTGTGAGGAATACAAACATTGTCTGAGCATGCAGAGATGATGTGAGAAAAGCCAATGTCCTACTGGAATTTGATCTAGCAAGGGATATCAGAGGTCATGAGAAGGGCTGGCTTCTCTGAGGACCTGGGTGACAAGTAGGGATGGACAATGGTTATCTTGAAGGGCAGTTGTGCTTGAAAGAGGAGGCAGAGGGTGTGTAGCAAGGGAATGGTGTGTACTCAGAAGAACACAGAGGTATTTGAGGCACACCAGTGATAGCAGGCATTGGATTTAGTTTGTCAAACTTTAAGCTTGATATTGCTTAGAATCATAGAATATCCTGAGTTGGAAGGGGCCAGAAGGATAATTCAAGTCCAACTCCTAGCCCTTATTGAAGAATACTTTTGGTCCAGAAAGCTTGGTTTGTAAGCTACAGTGCCAGCTGCAGATTGAGCTAGGATGGGCAGGAGCCCTAGGCAAGAGGTCCTGAGCTGGTGCCAACCCTTTGCATAACCAAAGGGCACAGGGACCTGTGGCTCAGCCAGGTGACTGGACACTCAGAGACACAGCAGGAGCTGGTGTCTGAGGAGGAAGAGCAGAGACCTTGAGGGTATAAAAGCCCAGGGACTCCGTTGTTGGGGGTCTTCCTCGAAGGCACCAGTTCCAGGTGTTTCTGTGTTATTGTGCTGTGAGTAAATGGCTTTATGGAATGAGACATCTGAGACTGCTATGGGAAACCTGGGGTCAAGCCAGTAAGGAAACCTGGTCTGACTGTGTGTGAGTGGGGTGTGCAGGGAGTCAGGTGAGGCACCTGTTGGGTCACTGGAGCCACCCACCATGAAAGGGCTTCAGTCCCAGCATTTAAAATGTCTGGTAGTGGGAGTGTGACTGCCAGAGTCCCATGAATAGTCAGACAGGAAAGTTTCCTTAACACCCTGCAGAGGACAATCCCAAGAATCACACCATGTGCCTGACAGAGTTGTCTAGGCTTGGTGCTGTGACCACACCTCTGGGGAGGTGTTCCAATGTCCAGCCACCCTCTGCGCGAAGAACGCTTGTTTAACATCTAATCTAAATCTCCCCTGACACAACTTCAGGCCATTCCCTTGTGTCCTGTCACTGGTCACCAGAGAGGAGAGATCAGTGCCTGGCTTGTTAAACCACGTTGACACCAAACATTAATGAAAAAATGCTACTGGAATAGTCATGGTCCAAGAGGCAGGCTGGCTGATAATCCCTTTCAGCCTCACCTCGGGTCTAATGACCCTTTAAAGCACATGTCTTTTAACAGGGTATTAATTGCATCTTGAGACCATGTCACTGAGCACTGAGAAAAGGGTTATTCTCAGCTGAGAAATAGCTTCCTTGGGATTATGCAGGGTGTCTGTGTTGGAAGCAAAATTAATATCAATGCATCTGAGTCTTATAGCTTGATTGCAATACCACCTAATTGCTCCAGCTCTTCTGGTGTGGACACTTTATCTCGTAATGAGCAGGAATCTGTCTGGAAAACTTGGTCCTTTATGGTAGGTAAGCCCTCAATTTGGGAAGTTCATGTCTGAAGTTGATGGCTGGATTTGTTTCCTTTTCTTTCAATTTTTAAAAATCTAGGTCTTTTCAGCAGTATTTTGTTTGTGATTCTAGGGTGGGATAAGGAAAGAAACACTGAAAGCTAAGAGTGACAGTAGGAAACACATGGTATGTCACTGTGCAATATTTGTGTCAGAATTTGTTACATGAAGCAGTCTGTCCCAGAAAGGTGGCATTGATCCTACTTTATCAGTCTGTTGTTTAAAAATTACTTAGCAGACCACATGCCAGAAAATTATTTATACTTACTGAAGTAGTTCTCTGAGTAGACACTGGAGTTTTGCAAGTGAAGTATTTCTGAGTTTGGAATGGAAGACTTACCTAAAGGCACAACTTGAGCACTGCAGAAGGAGAAAAATAAATATGCTCCTGCATTTCACAAACAGTTGCAATTAACCGATGGAAAGGACTCAAAGACGATAGCTGTGATTCAGATGGCATCTCCCAAGAACATAAATTAGTGTGTTGGCAGCTGAAATTGCTAAGCATTTGCAAGTATTTGAGATATGATGTGATTGACAATGATGTGATTTATTTCGGAAATCATTGGGGTTAGATTGAAATAAAGAAGTCAGTATCAAACAGTTCTGCTTGGAGGAGCGAGGTGAGATGAAAAGGATTTGCTTTCCTAAAACAAGAGGAAAATAGACCCAGCTGGCCTCAATGTGGAATGCATGGCAGTGGCTCAAGCTAATGAAACTAATCTGCCTATAATAAAAAAACTCAGGGTAGCCATCCAGCCTGCTCTTAGAAATTAAGGAAGGTATTATTGACCTTATGAAACATAGTTCAGAAAGGAACTGAGTTCTGGACAGTACTGTATGCAGGAGATTAATGTAGTTCACTATTAAATGATATACTGAATTTCATCATTATATCCATTATTGTATTTGTGCCTTGAAAGAATGTGCATTTAATGAGTGAAGCGCTGAACGTGAACCCAACAGTATTGTCTACACTTGATAGCATAGATCCTGATCCAAAATGACATGCTGGAAAAGGAAAAGTGAGAATCAAAAGCAAATGGATGCTCTAATATCTTTCAACTTGATTCAGGTCTGCCACACACCTTCTGTGTGACCTTGAGCAAGTTATTCAAGGGCTAGACTTTCACAGAGCACTTAGGTACTTGCAAATGCACCCAAGTCACTGGCACAAGCTTGTGCAGTGCCTGCTATAGCTCTTGACTGAGTGTCCTGAGGAGACAACCCAGTTCCTTTTAATATCTGCTGATTCTTATTCTGATAGAAGAATAAGATAACTTCATTAGTATTTAGAGAACATTATTCCAGATCTAGAGAAGCCATAATCAATTCAGTAATGTTTATCTGAATCTTTAACATCTCCTTTGTCTCTGTCTATCTGTGCAGCGGTAGTAATGTTCCTCTTCCTCACAGGGGTGGATTGGGAAGACTGGCTCAGGAGTGTGAGGTGCAGAGCTACTGCAGTTAGTGGATGCATGTAAATAGGTTATGATGAGAAATGTGGAAGCAAGTCCATTATTAAATTTATACAGGGCTAACAGTGTAATCAAATTAGCCTTTGCACTTTCTCCTGTGCTCCACTTTCTGCATTAGAAAATCTCCATAAATCTCTGCAAAGCCATTTCATTTGTTCTCTTTAATGCTCTCCTTTGGTGTGATGCAAAGAAACACCTCAATACTTGCTAAGTAGAGAGTGGGCTGCAAGTGGTGCCAGCTGTGTCTGCTCCTCTTGGTGCTCACCAGTGTGTACTTCCATATCTGACCTGGATTATTTTGCTGATCAGTCTAATCCACACTGGCATGTGAAGTGATACACACTGTTCCCTTGGGGACAGGGAACATTCCTCTGCCTGCAGTGGTCTGCTAACACCTGGGATCTGGCTGCATGGGGGTCACTGTAAGGCAGTGAGAGGGAAGCAGTGACACAGCATTTGCAAAGGGGAGAGTGCGCTGCCAGGTCATGGGCTTTTGGAAGGACTCTTATCAGGACCGAGGGCTGGTTATGAAGCACTCCACAAGAAAATGCCAGGCTGAAATGTCATGCTTTCTCCAAGCCTCTTCTGACTGAAACAAATATTCACATGTTTTTCCCATGTATTTTCACGGGTTTGGATCTAATTTCAGGCTGTAAATGAAGTGAGCAGATTTTCCTTAGTGCACAGTTGCCAATAGCTCCTGTGTCTTGTGGGGGTGGCAAAAGATAAATTGGTGCTGAGACCATGCAAGTGACTGGGTTGTGAACTTGCACAGGCAGTGCTTTATTTACCACTTGCTCATTTTTCTTCATGCAAATTACGAGTTCGTTGGTGAACCTCTTTCTCCGCACTGCAGTGTGGAGATTCCAGCAGCCCGAGGGGCACAGTCACGGACATACCTCCTCCGGCCAAGCGGTGGCCCACCTGCACTGGCTCTGTAACATTCCTGTCCCCGCTGGCTCCTGGCACTGATTTGTCTGTTGTCCACTGGGGCTCTGGCGATTGCTTTCTGCAGCCTGAAAAGGCTGCTGTGGTGTGAGTTGAACAACAGCCATTTTGTGTTCAAATTGTAGTTGCAGTCATGGTACTAATCCAAATATATCTACTATGCAAAGCTGCTTAGCTGCTCCTGGATTGCTTTTTCTTTTAATATGCATCTAGTTTTTGAACAGAAGGTAATTCTTCTGTTTCAAAGGGCTTGTGGGGAAAAACAAAAAAACCAAATTACTAAATTTCATTATGGTATTCCTTAAAGGTGTCGTCTTCTCTGACTCTTGAAAGAAAAGGACTTTTCAAAGGAAAATAGAAATGCTTATATGCCTAACTAATTAAACAGTTTGCTGCATTACAGTGGGTCTTCTATTCCATTATTGCAATGAACTAAAGCCAATGAAGACGTGGCTTTAGTGGGACTGTTTACACTTAAATTTAAAGTATGAAATTGAATCTTTTCTCAGATGAAGGCCATGTTGAATATGGAGATGTAATAAGTATTTTGCCCTTACACTTCAGTAAAGGATAATGATATAGGGAATAGATTTGGCTGGCAGTTTTTGGTTGCTGAAATAATCTGAAGGATAGACTCATTTATTTTTCAAGTGTATCCTGTTGATGATAGGATAAACAGCACGCTAATGAAATGAATTGGCAATGCAGAATTAGAAGCCAGTCAGAACACAGAAATTATATGAAGGGAACTACCTACACAGGAGAGAAAATAAACTTGGAAAAAATGAGCTTTTGCATATCTAAGTGGATATAATCAGAAATGCACTAACTCCAAAGATGTCTGGTTTAATAAATAGTTTAAAACACATGTAATAGCTGACAGCAGATCGCATATGAAGTGGCAAGTTACACAGGGCAAAGCTGTCATTTCAGTTTCAGAGACTATATTCAAAAGCATTTTAGAGACAGTTGTTTATTATGGCACTAGTATGATTATACTTCTGAGCAAAATGTCATGATGGAGAAGTTGGGAAAACTGGAGGGACTTTGTAGTATAACAGCATTACTATCACTCTACAGGAATGACTCATGAGAAAAAGATAAAAAGGATGAAATACAGATCTTAACTGAGTGATGATTAAGAGGAAATGCTGTTTGCATAGGTGAAAAGACACAAATGTAAGGGGCAGGAAAAAGTTAATAAGATGCAGAGAGAAAAAATTGAAACTAAGACAAAATATAGGCTAGATATGGGGAGAAAAGGCATGACTCTGAAATGGTTTAGGTTCCTGAATAGTTTGCAAGGTGACCAATCCCTTGTGATTTCCACAGTAAATCTGCTCAAAGCAATAGAAGATACACTCTTCAATGCGAAATAGGAAGGGATCCCATGTGATTGTCCAGCTTCTCTTTGATTACCCATCAAGGCTACCTGGGATGCTACAGCACTTTGCTAGAATTTTTGTCCTCTCTTTAAGAGCCTGCTGGGTGCACTGATGAGGCAAAATCCGGGGGGGGAGGGGGGGGGGGGTGGCCTGCTGCAGATTACTAATAAAATTGATGGCAAAACCAGGAGGAGAGTTTTAGAAGACTGAGCTCGCAGCAGATAGGATTCACTATAAGGTGCATAAAATTGCAATACCCTGCATTTGGCAACAAGGCAATACCCCCTTTATAAGGAAGCATTTCCTTTTTTATCAGTATTCAATGATGTCCAGTGAGACGAGGTGGGATACTCTTGCTGTGTGACAAGCAGGGTGGGGAACAAAACAAATGTCGTGGACTAGGAGCTTGTTTCCTGTAGGAAAAAAAGAGGCAGCTAGAATGAAACCTAAAGCATGGTGGCTATTCTTAAATAGCTTATGAATCATATGAAGCTCATCTCAGTGTTTCCTAGAAAATTAAGATGTCACTAACATATCATCTGAAATGCCTCTAAATTATAAGTCTGGCAGTCCAAACAGCAGTTAGTGACTGTCAAACAGCATTGAAAATCGGGAGCACACAGCAATTTGACATGAGATTCTGTTAAGAGACTTGTCTAGCTACAGCAGCCTTGCCCCTTGTCCAGCAGAGGTGCCCATCCAGCTTGCCATTTTACTTGTTTTTTGTCATCTGATCATTTTTACTGTGCTAGCAAGGTGTTTTTTCTGATGCCCTTTTTTTTTTTCCTGCATTGTCCCGATTTCTGGATGGCAAAACTTACCATTGCTTTTACAGATGGCAAATCCCTAGAAATTACTATACCCCATGGTGCTACTCCCCTCCTTAATCTGACACAGGGCTGCGGTCAGACATTCTCAGCTGTGATTTATTCCAGCTGAGGATCCAGTTATGTGCCATTTAGAGGGGTGGTGTGATAGCAAACCTCCTTTCAAACTTTGGACTAGGAGGGTATTCAAATAGTGAAGATCTGAGGCAGTGCTGTGAAGAGATGCATGCCACACCTTACATCTGGCTGGCAACTCTACTGTTGTACCTCATGTAAAGTAACAGTCCTTGCCTTGTCCTCCTGGTGGCAGTAAAAATGTTGAATAGCTTGAGGCAGAAAATCTTCTTGCAACAGGAGCCAACACTTTTAAAAATAATACGTGTGAACAGCTTAGGACAATGTTTATGGAAGTAGCAGAGGTGTATATATGGTCTAAAGACACAGAGAAACACGCTGTCCGGCTAATAAGGAATGAAAGACGAGTAATGTCACTGTAGAGAGCTATGTTATCTGAAGTTCCCCAGCTGAAAACTACTTGTCCTCTTCAAACTGGCTTTGGGGATTGTATATTTTAATTGCAACTTGCTTGGAACCCTAGTCCTGAACATCGCACCTTGGAGAGAGAGAGGGAGCCTTTTGCAGGTGCTCAACCTTTGGTTAACCTTTCTATAATATAAATCAGCAGGGGTGAAATGGAGAAGGCAACACGAGGTGAGCAGGGCTCTGGTTAACCTTGTCTTGCTGCTTATGCACCTGCAAGGCTGGGTTTGGTCTTTATTGGCTCATCTGGAAGAAGTTTCCTCAAACAAGGAACCAATGTGAGTGAATAAACCTCCCAGAATTAATTTCTTTGGGGGATTATTTTTTTTTAGAGACATGGCCTGGGTGACAACTAGGGTTCTGAGAGGTAAAAAAAATCTCAGTGTAGAAGTGTTTGAACAATACTCTCGGGCACATAGTGTAATTCTCGGGAATGGTCCTGGGCAGGGCTAGGAGTGAGATTTGATTATCCTTGTGGGTCTCTTCCAATTCAACACATTCTGTGATTCTCTAAAACTAGCTGTGCTGGATTCAAAGCTGTGCTCTGGTGGTGGCTTGGGGTAAAATACACCTGAAACTCATCTTTCTATCGGCTCCATTACGGAGTTTGTGGCATTTTTGCTTACCTGGCCAGGGGTGAGCCTTCCTCTCAGGCTTGCCAGCCTTGTGAGATCGCGGCTTTCCCGGCTCTGGGCTGTGGCGTGCGTGTGTAGGTTTTGGCACTGTGACCGGTGGCTGCTGCGGGGAGATCTGGTGTCCCCCGTCCCCCCTGAGCGGGCTCGCGGGGCGCCTCGCAGGGCAGCGCTGCCGCCCGCTCCCTCGCACGGGCATCACGGGCTGCCAGAGATGTCCCTCAGGGCGGACACCGGTGGTGCGGTACCCGCTGCTCCCC
>VXBC01003794.1:648067-834983 GCA_013399945.1 Ploceus nigricollis
TCCCGCTGGGGAGCCCTGCAAGCGCTGGCCGCAGTGCGCTTACTTCGTGGCTTAAAATACACGTATGAAAAGGAGAGGAAGCCGCGGCGGTGGCGGTGTGTAACCCGCAGCGGAGCGCGGCCGCTGGGGACGGATTTTTTTATGCCTTTGATCTCTGCGAGGCCAATGGCCAAAAACGCGTCCAGGCTTCTTGTCTAGCAGGATGCTTCCAGTCTTTGAAAGTGGACTGGGATTTTTTCTCCGCGCGTGGTGTGGGCACTGCTTGAGGCTTTCTAATATTTTTGGATCCGCGGGCAGGCTATAATGTGAAAGCAATGGGTGGAGAAGTTCAGCATCTGCAGGGGATGCCAGCGGCTCGAAGCAGGCTGGCGTCGTGATGCACCGTAATTATTTGTGAAACTCCTTTAGAAGGAGGAGGAGGTATGCAGGGGTTGGTAAAGGAAAACCGTACCAGAATTTCAAAGATGTGGCCTGAGGTAACCAGCTAGCTGTAATTTATTTTCGAGAGCGAGAATAATGTGAATTGCAGTTTTCTTAAAAAAAAAAAAAAAAAAAAGTGCAGAGGAAGGGGGAAATACTGTTCCTCTGTGTACAAAGATATCAAATGTTCAGGAAGTGCATTGGTTTGGGAGATGATTGAAATGGTTAGATAACAGTGGGCCCAATCCTTCTGCCCCCATGCAATTTCAGATGATTTCACCCATGGGAGCAATGCTGTTGAGATGGCATGGCTGATTTAGAAGGGCTTTCCCTGTTACTCACCTTCGTTTTAGGAAGCATGCTGTCCTGTGTGAGCCAGTCTGCCATGATACCGTGCTGAGAGACCAACAGATGCTCCGAGCCCCGTCTCAGTCATCCTTGCCGGTTCTCGGAAAAGCTGGATATTACTGACTGAGTCAACGGGACCATTTGCCGAGCACAGAGGTGTCTCTGCATGAACAGGCAGCTGCAGAATAGGACTTCTACACGATAGGAAACTACTGGAAAGGATTAATGAAGCTGCCTGGCAAATGGGTTTAGTGGCATCTTTACAGGGAGGTTGCAAGGGAATATTACAGTAATGACGAGCAGCGTGAGCGCTTGCTTCACGGTGTCTCTGCTGCTACTTTTCTGACTGCTGCTCTCTAATTTCCATCTCCTCAGTAAATGCAAAGCTAAAAGGCTGCTGCTAGGAGGGATCTGACTGGGGACCTGAACTTTTTTTCAGTAAGTGTTGTCCTTCGCTGCGAGGAGATTTATTTGTAAACAAGCTTTATTTGACAAGTGCTTCTCGCAGCATGTCTCCTTTGGCAATTGCTACGGAGCAGCTCCGTGCCTGGGAATGGCTCACCCTGCAGTATGTGGAGCCCAGTGCGTGGGAAGCCTCGGGCACCGAAGCCCTTCTGCCTGGCGGCATGCGAGTTGACACTTGTCACCAGTTTGGGTTGGAACTTGGCTGCTTCTGGGCTCCGATGAGAGAGCTTCTCCCCTGGGGTTGATTCTTCGGCTGGTTGGGAACTTTATCTTTGCTGAGATGGAGGTAGCCATCTTAGACCAGTGAATAATATTTCAAAAGTTGGTGGTATTGGGTTTTCTGGGTTTATTTTTGATTTATTATCACTCATCCTACTCAGCGTGGGTAAGCAGCTAGCCAATAACCTGTGCTGTGTAGGCATGGAGCACATAAGTAGTTGCACAGATGATGACAAATTCTCAGAATAATTTTTTTCTTTACCCCTCCATCATGGTTTTTGTTTTGCTAAATCTTACTGTAACCCACAATGACTTTGTGGGATAAAATACGTGCAGTTAACAATTCACAGTACGTGATGCTCTATTTTACCCTCTAGTGGAGGGAACTTAGGGGAAAATGCTTTAAAAAAAAATCTAAGTTATGATTCAGAGGGGGGAAAAAAATAAATTCATTGTTTTAGTTCTTTATCCTGGAAGTAGCTTTTTCCATGGGCAGTTGAGTTTCAGAAGCTTCTGCCATTTATATGGAGAAGTACTGAGTGCCCAACATCTATCACAAATCTAGTCACCTTCATAGATATCTCCAAAAATGGATTGAAGGATATACATTGGGAAAAATTAATTAATTTTTCTCCAGCCTTTCCTGTAATAGCAAAATAAACCAGATTTTTATTTTAATCACCTTTCCTCAGTTTATGTGTTAAAAGCAAAACATGTAATGAAAGATGAAGGCTCAGTACTATTTCATGCATTTTCAAGTGTTGTTTAGCCATTATTTTTAACTCTTTAGCAGAGTTCATTGTTAAAACCAGATACTTGCTTTTTGCTTTGAGTAATGTTAAAAATTCGGAAATTAGTCCTGATGAAAATATTCCAAAGAGTACCCTGAAAGTATCACGCAGTTTTGTGAAGTGCTGGTATTCCAGAAGGGCGTTATTGCTTTAAAATGCACTTCTTATGATCACAGGGTCCGAGAGGCAGCCCTGCAATATGCGACTGGGCTTCCTGCACTGCCTTTGGTTTAAAAATGCATGTGTTTTAAATCTTTCTGTTGTAAGTACTAGGGTTTGGGAATTGGCTTGTATAAATTATTTATGTGAAACACAGTGAATGACGGATTTGGTTGAAGACTCCCCCCCTTCACCCTAAACTATATGATTTGTTACACATCGCCTGTGGATTTGAAGAGGTTTGCGGATCACGTTTGGTCATCACTTAAATGACCTTAAAAAGTGTCATGTGGGCAAATTATTAAAATAATGGAATGTGTTCTATCTGATTGCTTGTAACAAAGTAATTCCACAAGATATTTGCATAATTGTAATTAAATACAAAGTATATTTCATTTTAGGGCTTTTCAGCAGAAGTGCTGATGAGGCAGTGCTTAACAATGAAGTGTGCTGTTAAGCAAGTCAAAAGAAATGCAGTTCGAAAGAATAACATTGACTTAAATAGACAGAGGTGAGAAAGACAAAATGGATCTTTGGAGTGTGTTGTATTTGTTTTAAGACTAGAAGGATATTATTATTTTTTATGAACTTCTGCTTTGGTCCTTTCCCTCTTAAATGTTTCAGGGCTTTTTGAAGCTTGCTTTATCTCAATGTATCATTTGTTATTTGAATGAATGAATAAATGAGTACAATTAAAGGGGTGGGTCTGGTGCTGGCAAAAATAAAGGAAGGTTTTAATTTGCAAATTATTCATGCCAGAGCCTGAAATGAGCCTACCTGTTCTCAGTGTGTTGATTTGTGTGTGCAAGTGCTGTCTCATAGTGGTATATAATTTCTGTGTCATAGCACCCAGATAAATGCATATTTAGCTATAATATCACAATGTTTATCTTTAATTAGTGAGTGAAGCCTTTTTCAGGAAGTTTTTTTTGTGTAGTAAAAGCAGGTGGGAAAATAGTCTTAATTTTCATATCAATGTATATAAATTATCTAATGTTTCACATAAAAATACACACTGTCAGAACATTCTGCTTATTAGGTTGTACTTCGTAGCTTGGCTGAGTATGTCATGCATTCACACAACTGTAGCATTTTGTGTAATTCTGTAGGTGTTGAGTGCTGCTGGCATGCATATGCCTTGTGTATGCAGAACAGGTAAGTCTGGACACATTTCAGTGTGCTCAGTGTCTTAAGGAGGCTTTAAGGAGTTATCAGTTCTGTATTTGGTGTATTTGAATGGTTCCCTGTGTGCTTTCCATGAGAGCAGAGCACAGCCTCAGTGCCATGTGTTTATTTTGCTCACTGGAGTAGTCCCCATTAACTTTTAAATTTACTGCAGTGGAATTACTGGTATGAGGAAGGACAGCTCATGCCTAATGGTCTTTTTGGGATCTGTCTGATGTGTGATTTATAGCTTTTCAAGGGGTTTAGAATGACTCAGTCATGGCTTTAAAATGGAACTACTATCCTTTTGACAGTAAAACAACATTTGAAACTCAGCACTTTTAAGTATATGACTAAAAGCATTGCTGCCTAATGACACGTTTTAAGAAGGCGAAATAAACAATAGCAAAGATTGACTCCAAGATAGTGCCAGTTTCCTTTTGAAGCTCATCTTAAAAATTGTGATGAATAGTAGAAAACAGTCAAACTGTCTCAAACAGTATGACTGCTTATAATGTGGTAAATGTTGATGCTATAATTTGATGTATAAAGCAGCTATTTGCACATCAATATACAGAGGGGTTAACTGGCAGCTAGCAGGGAAGGAAAGGAAGTTATTGGGCTTGTGTGACAGATTCTTCCCCCTCCACTGTTAACTCTCCCACCATTGCCTCACTTTTTAGCTCCAGTATACAGCCCAGTTCCATGTCTGCTGCTTTCTTTCTGCTAAATAAGAAAACAAAATCTTGCTCAAGGTGAAATATTTATTTTTTGCACTAAAAAATACAAAGCTTTTTGAAGCAGGCTTGAGGGAGGCACAGGTGGTGAGGTAAGAGCAGGATTTCATAAAATATGGCAGAAGTTGAAAAGGTGGGACAGCTTATGATGTCCCACTCAGCACAGTGATGCCCTGTGCTCTGTTCTTGCTGGTTTCATGCTTTATTGTTCCAAGGATTTCCATGCTGCTTCTGCAGCAATCCTGGTGTCCAGCACGTGCTGAGCAAGCTCAGAGCCCTTGACCTGGGAAAGTCCAGCTGAATTAGCTCAGCTTAGTGATGGTTTTGGACCCTGTTGACTTTGGGGTCTTGAGCAGACATGGGTCTGTAAGATCCTGCAGTCTTTCTGACTTGGAGCTACATTTCTCGTGGTCCATTCATGTAAGTGTGAAGGTATGCATACACTTGAGTAGAGATGGGCTTTAGGGATTGCTCAGGGATGTCAGGAATATTAAGCCCTGCCCCAAAACAAAAAGAAAACAAACTCTTTTTGCAATTTAAAAAAAGATTCTCACTTCCTCTTCAGGAATAAATTGAAGTCTGTATATGGAATAAGGGTGAAATGAGAGAAACCCCAAACACACACAGATTGGTCACTTCGTAGAAGCACAGAATTTCTTAGTTAAGTGCTTGCTTTTATGGAGGAAAAAGTACTCAGCTCTTCAGTAGATACTCAACCTACTACTGTCCATTAAAAAGGTTTAAAAAATAATGTTGTTCTTATAGTAAAACATGTAAACACAGAATTGAAATCTGTCACAAATGCACCTTTCTCAGTGACCTTAAGTGCTGCTGAGAGATGAGGCCTCATTTCAACCCAGACGGACTTGAACTAGGTATTTTTCTTTAATCAGAGAATGTTGCAGAAATACTGTGTTAATTATTGCATTGGAATGAACAAATTTTTTTTGAACTTTCTCTTCACTAATTTGGGCTTCTTTGATCTCTGCTAGACAAATTGATGTGTATTTAAAAAGCTTGCAGAGAATTCTTTTTTTCCTCTGAAAATATCTTTTATTCTTAAGATGTGCCTGTTTTTTGGCACAGGCAAAATGGAGAGCTGGATTGTCCTTTGTGTTCACGTTGTGCCTGTCCCTTATTCTGCTCTGTGACTAGCTGGACATTGAGGTGACAGGTGAAAGCATTTGCTGCCCCACTTGCTTTCACAGGCAGCTATATTGGCAAACCTGAATGCTGGCCTTCAGTAGCTTAGTTCTCTCTAGGGATTTGTTACCCTCTGAGTTGTCTCTTTGACCTGTTATATCTCTTACAGTCTCAGTTTTGGTATTTGCTATCTCTTTGGTCAGTGCATTATCTGAACCTGTCCGAAGGTTTAATGCACTTGTCCTCGTGGAGGTGGAAAGCAATTATCCCTGTCTCCTGCAAGGAAGCTGGTCCAGAGCAGACAATCAGGAGAGATGCAAGCTCTGTGATTCACAGCACCTGGGTGCTGCTGGGTGTGGTAGGTGATGGGTGGGTGGCTGTTTGCAGAGATGCAGAGCATATTGCCTGCTGTGGACAAGGGTGCTGGGAGCTGCAGGCTGCCCTGGGCTGTGTGTATGAGCACAGCTTTCCTGCTTCTGCCTTGCAGAGAGGACTGAAGATGCTTTGGGCCAGAATAATTGCCATGGGAACATTTCAGTGCGTGCTGTTTCACTGGGAGTGGTGTTGGTGGGAAAACACACTCCTTATCTCTCCCTCTTCCCTGGGATTTGAGTTTTGCAGCAGGTGTGTTAGGAGGACTCTGACCAAGTAGAGCTGCTCAGGTAACCACTGGCTGGAAGGATGAGTGATGCCTCCTGGAGAAGGTGATACTATGACAACAGATCTGGGAGTACCCCTGTGAGCTCATCTGGCATCCCTGAGGACAAAGGGGATCCCTGCCCCTCGTCTCCCCGCTGGCAAGTTCCTGAGCATCGATTCAGCAAACTGTGCCTTGGGGATGTGCATGGACAACAAACACTACCCTCAGAAGCTGAGAGCTCCTATGTTTAGGTGGCTGTGTAGTAGGTACTGAACCTTTAGGAGAGAGGATAGAACTCTGGGCTTGCAGGCTTTTGTGTCATTTTGGTGCAGGGGCAGTATTGAAGTGTTTTGCCAAGGTGTTAACTACAGGGTTCTCTAACCTGGATCACTTCATGTTAGAAAGAGATCAGAACAGCCAGGCTGAACTTTATAATTCCCAGAGGGGATAGAGGAACACCTGAGAGAAATATTCAGCATCAGTAATGAGCATTTCTTGATGCTTCTGAGTGGACTTGTATCACTTCCTAAACTATTTTGCATGTCCCAAAACAATGAAACTACTTGGGGAAATTATCTGCATACTTGCTTTTGTAAGATAATTTCTAAAAAAACCCCAGTCATTTTGGCTTATCCATCTTTGCTTTACTGATACTCAAAAGCAGTTTCTTACTAAAATGTGTTGACCGTAGGTTCCCGCTAGCAACCTGCACCCTCTTCCCTCAACAGAAGTAGAAGGGACAAACTGTCAACCCCCCTGCAAAGCCAATAGATCATTTTAAACATTTTTTTTTCTCCCAAATGCTTGCTGAGCATTATGTCAGTTCCTTTTATTTTCTACTTGAATGAATTCAGTGGCAGCAGAGTAGTCATTATTTTTAACAGGAAGGTTTTATTGGTGGTGGATAGTGAGGTCTTGCAAGTTCATTGGTGGTGAAAGCTGACAGCCTTGCCAGGTCTGGATGTACCTCTGCCAAATTTCTTCAGTTTAGTTAAATGCATAACAGAAATTGATCTCAGTGTCTTTTAGGACACTTTTTAGGAACGGAGACCATAGAGACTGTATTGCTTTTAGTTGTTAATTTAGGAAAGAAGGTGAGATTTCATCTCAGCCCTAGCAGGTGTTTTGATTGCACTGAGAAAGTGTTGGGGTACTAGCATTGGGCTTGACTGTGTGTGTGCCTGATAAGGTGCTAGCTTTAAGCAGGGTCTTGAAGAACTTGCCTCCTTCAGTGGCTTGCAGATGCCTTGACAGTGGTTGGAGGCCCTGATCTGCAGAACAGCACTGGTATTCTGTTTTTCCATGCAGGCTGGTTGTCAGGTTGCAGGTGCTGGTTGCATGTGGCATTCGGTGGAAGCTTCTTTTTCTTTCTTAGTGGTAAAGTGATACTTGCCCAGATGGTCACCCAAAAAAGTGGTGCTGCAGCCAGCTCAGAAATCTACTGTTGTGTTGGTGCAGTTTCAGTGAATTTTATGAGTGAGAACGGAAGCATTTTCCTGGCCTTCTTCAGAGTGAATAAACCCTTTTCAGTAAAATGGTGATTTTGGTGGGAATAGGAGTGTTTACCATTAAAGAAAAGCAAACCATTACTGGAGTTTTTAAGTTCCAGGCACTTTGGTGTCAGGCTAATCCAACCACTTTCTTCCTTTAAGTAATGTATGGTGGGAAGAACAAATGACTGCCTCTTGTTTTGACTGGAAATTTTTGAAAGGAAAAAATTGGCAATTTTCTGTTTGTTTTAGTGGATCTGGTTATCAGAGTGAGCTTTGGGTCTCTCTCGTTGGTGCTACAGCTGGATCTATGCACATGGGGAAAAAATGCAGCCAACCTGAAGAACTTTGTCAGAGGGCAATATCAGTCCCTTGTAAACAGTGTGTTCAAGCAAATTACAAATGTAATGCAAAAATTACTGGATTAAATTCTCTAGCTGATGTTATGATTGCAATTGTCCATCTGGCCTTAAAAACCTATGAATCTGTGATGCAGATTCAAGCATTTTGGCTCCTGCTATAAAAGGGAATCATGATAACTTGGATCAGAATGAAGCCAACATTATAAAATATAAATCTGCAGTTAATACTAGTTTGCAAGTTCATTAAGTAGTGTATACTTTCCTTCTCCAGTGGGCTATAAATAATAGGTTCTGCTACAGCTTGCACTCTGATGTAGCTTGTTTCCACTGATAGAAATATTTCAGAGGTTCTTGCCTCTGTGTTTTTTGTCCCTATTCAATGTAGCTAATTAATTCAAGGCATCTACTCCCTGATGACCTTGATTTTTTTCGAGAGATTTTTCATTTGTTTTTGCTTTCTGGGGTAATTTTTGACTGTCACTTCTTGTAGTACCTTGGATATATACTTTTTAGAGAAACACTTGGCACAACAGGGGAAGCTCTTGGAAAAAGAATGAACTGCAGCAATGAACTGCAATAAAATCAGTGAAGATTTATGAAGCAGGAAAACTTTCACTCATGATGATGATGAAGAAGATTCCTCTGCTGTCCATGTGTCTTGGTAATGCTGTGACCCCTGGAAGTAGTGGAGGAAGGATGGGGGTGTGTGCATTGTAAGGAGAAACCAGCTCTGTAATGATGTTGGCAGCTGTGCCCTTCCTTTGGGTAGAGGGGAGTAAAGGCATGAAGCTTGGTGGAAAGTCTGTGATGCCATTCAGGAGACCTTCTGATGAAGTGCAAAGTGTCCCATCTTGTCCTGCACCTTGACCCCCATCCAGCAGAGCATTTCACCTCGTGCTTGATTGTCAGTGAGTGTTCCTGTGAGAGGTTTCCTTAACTGTAGTTGTTGTTCCCACGAGCTGTGAGTGTTGGGTCAGAGCTGGGGCTGCCTTGACCACCCACAGAAAGGTTGGAGCTACATTGTGTCCTGCAGCGTGTGTGCAAAGGGGGCCAGGAGCCTGGAGGAGGATGTAGGAGCATGACCTTCTTTCACAACGGACTTCAGCTTCAGGCTACCAAAAATAACCTTCATATTCCTGTTCAATTTGTAACAATTTTATTAAAAAATAGTTTTCCTTCAGTTGTTAAAAACAAAATATTTTTATTTAAGTGTTAACTTTTATTTAAGTTTAGTTAGTGTTAGTTGTTTAGAAATGTGGTACTTCAGAAATCATGTGATGTCTTGAAATATTTATGCAGGCTTTAAGGAAGGTTTCTTACTCCTGTTTGTTTTGTGATGGAAGGTGGTTTTTAGGGTCAAAGAGGATTTTCTTTCCCTCCTGTTCTAGGTATATTTTAGTGAGATGAAATGAGATTCTTATGGCTTTATCATGATATAAATTCCACCAGCTTTTGCTATCCTGACCATTTTGCCTATTCTAGAGCTCTTAGGTTGTACTTTGGTAGGGGATGCCTTGTAGAAAACCTTAGCTTGTAAATGGTGCTACTGAAGAGCAGGATTATTCTAGTGTATGATGTATTGGAAATTAGCTCAAAGACCATGGCAGCTCTGAAGAGTTCAGTTTTTGTATGCCTACAGAGACTTCGCCCTGGTGTAAGCAGTGAAGGATTTCCTGGAAGATCTTTAGATACTGAAATGGCAGGAGGATCTGTAGCTGGTAGGATCAGAAATACTCAGTGTTCTAGACTGTTGGTGGGGCATTTTTGATTTTTAGCTTGGGGCTTTTTTCCCGCTTGAAATTGGAGTGAAGAAAAAAAGATGCTCCAGATGATCCTGCTCCAGCCCAGAGCCAGAGGAGCCATCTCACTTCAGTGCTGTGATCAAAGCAATCCATGAATTGGTGGCTTCTACTTCATGCATTGTTCCATCACGACAGGCCTACCTTGCTTTCTCATGGGCAAGCTACTGCTGCCACATGTTCTAGGTGGCTGTGCCAGGTGGGGAGCTTTGCTGTGCTGGGGAGTGTGGTTTAGGTCAATGTTGAATTTCATGTGCTTCCTCCCAGCCACGGTCCCTGTGTAGCCATGGTTAAGCTGCTAAACGCCAGTTGTATGACCATGACAAGGACATTTGAGTAAAAAGCTATATCCAGGCTCCCTGACAGAGATTCCCAAGTGAAAAACCACTATTAATTCACCAGCTAGAGTTCAGGGCAAAGGTTTAGATCACGTCTGTTTTTACTCTAACTTGATTGCTCACCTGTAGTAACCAGCCTGTCTGAGAACAAGAGTGTATGCAAACTCCCCAGGCTATTGCTCTGTATTAAAAAAAAAAGGGGCTGTGGTATGACTTTAGACTTAATCATCATTTATCCTACCCTGAAGGCATGGAAGTTAATGATGATATAGATCTGTGTGGTTTTGTGTTCCCCTTGACTGAGCATTAGAAATAATTAGGGCTTGTGGGATGGATGCACTGATGGTGGAGATGAGCAAAAAATAATATATATTATCTTCCAAGTTTGCTGGCAAAGATACAGGTGCTAAGTGTGTGCTTATGGGGTCTGAGGTTTCTTGCTTTTTTGTTGAGATAAAGCTAGCTGGTGCTGATGAGAAAGGAAGTGGGAATAAATGAGTTCTGTTATTTTGGAGCCTTTTAAGATTATGGGCCAAGAAGAATTGCTAGTAATTTCTGAAGAGATTTTTTTTTTCAGCGTGGTTAGCTCCACAGTATCCCAAGTGCTCCTGAGTACAGCTCTGGGTTATGCCCGTGGAGTAGGCAGTGCTGGGGCAAGTCCAGGAGTCACCAGCTACACAGGAGCTGGCACTAGACCTTTTGAAGTTTGGAAAACTTGCACACATAGCTGGTGGTGTTCCTGAATTACCTCCTTTGGTGTCCTAAGTGTTTGGATTACTTGGTTATTAAACAGCCACAGCCCAATACATGCTGACAGACATCACGGGTTGAATAGGGAAGAACTGGTTCTGATTCTGTTTTCCTCTGTTCCAGGTGTCTGTTTTACCCGCTGCTTGCTCACTGATTCTTCCCCAGCCTGGCCAAGTAGAATACTTTTTTGATAAAAATAATTTCAGCAAAGATAATGTTCCTGCCAGGCTGGAAGGTGGTGGGAAGAGAGGTGGTGCTGAGCCTGACTGGGCTCGTGTAGTGGGACCACACGCAGTGACCTCTGTGGCAGTGCAGGACAGGGAGGCTGCCTCAGAGAGCGTCCCCAAAGTATGTGTAGCGCCACTGCCATGGGGAACTCCTGCACCTGAGCTGTTGGAGGAGACACCCCTCCCTTGGAGGGCGGGTGCTGGGGCCCTGTTTTGAGGCTGCATTGGGGTGGGATAGTGACCTGCAAATGATGCAAGTGAAGGACAGACATACGGGAAGTGACTGGGGGGGTTGCTGATGGGGAAGATGCGGACACCTTGTGTCTCAATGGAGCAAGCAATAATTTGTGTTTATATACTAGAATCTTGGGGCTTCTCAAAGCAAAACATCTCTGTCCTTGGAGGTGGTTTATGTTACTGGCTAAATATATTCATCAGAGCAGATCGATGCAGTGCAGTGATTCAGTTGCTACACTGTGGAAGCAGCCCTGAGCAGGTGCTTATGGGGCACTCGGTGTCTGCTGTGCCTTACAGCCCCTCAGAGATGTTGGAGCTCTGCTGGGAGCCCCTCTGCTCTCCACAGCAGCCCAGACCCGGGGGCAGCTTCAAGTCACTTGTCACTTTTGCCTTCCTGGCACATGAGTTTTGAGTTACTGCATGGTGCCTGTCAAAAGTGTATTCCATCCTATTTATTTTGCTCTATGCAGAATGCAAGAGGATGCAAGAGGAATTGAGTCTTTTCTAGCTGGGGATTTAATATTCATCTCTGCTAGCTGACTCACTAGTCGAAAAATTCCCACTGACTTGACTTAGAGTTGAATGGGCTGTATTATCTTTTCATATGCAGAAAATTATTTTGAATTGGAAGTTAATAACAGCAATTTAAAAATTGTCATTGATAGAAAGATAATACAATATTTAGTTGTATCATGTTCTTTTTATGATCTGATGTTCGAATAAAGCACTTTTTCTGCTTTCGCCTTAATTAGCGTGTCATGAAGAGGCTTGTGACATCAAACACAGCATCTAATTACATTCATTAGTAGCATCTCCAGGACAACTTTTAATTAAGTTGTACAATGTAGATCAATACTTGTTTTGCATCCATTGCAACTTAACGACAGGAATATACTGTTCTGCACAGTTTAATTACAGTGATTGTAATAGAAGGAATTTGAGTAAACCTGCCATTTTAGCAACTTCACTGCTGTCTCTTGCTTTTTAAAATAGTATACACTTATAATACGGGACATGTTATTTATGTGTCTTATTTTGAAGAATATTTTGGAGTCATTCTTTTTATCCCAAGAAAATGCAGTCTAGCTCAGGAGCACTTGGATGGCAGTGCTTGGCTTCAGCTGAAACAGGAGAAATTAATGACTGTTTTACCTGGAGACTTTATGAGGGCAAAGACTGGGCATAACTGGGTGACATGTCTAGTGGGAGGTGATAGCAGTACTTTTATTTTGCATGGACTCTGGGGTGGAAAGCCACCTGATTGTATGTTTACTTACTGTGAATAGAGTCCAATGTAGTCTGAGTATTGCTTCCACCACATGTCCTGTAGTTTGGTAGCACTGGCAGCTTCCAACTGTTTCTGCTTTTGGCAGGAGGAAGCAATCCAGAAATGAAAACCCTGAGCCACCAAATGTGTTTTTTGCTCAACATAACAAAAATATACTTGACCAGGCAAAACATGTCTGCCTTGTGATAGTGTCCTGCATTAATACTTGGATGCATTGTCAAAATATCTGGATAGACAAATCACTTTTAAGATAAGTGTTTGCCCAATCTGAGAATTCTCTGTTCTATTTTTTGTGTTTTGACCTGGTTTTGTGTACAAGGGACTATAGCAGTCAGCCTTCAGTGCAGTACAGTCATAAAGACCAAATTGATTTGGAGAACTTTGGGGTTTTTTCCAAACTAAATCAGTGGCTTAGCCTTCATTTGTTTTTAAATATTCCTTAATATTTTAAAGGAGCAAGCTTTGCAGTATAGTACTTCTGGATTTTCTTACTATGCCTTAAAAGGTGTAACCCTGAGGGTTAGTTATGATACATGCCTTCTTCAAATTTGTGCATACAACCTGTTTGGGTTTTTTTTCTGTAGCAATCTTTAAGTACCTTTGCAGTTCTAAAGGAAAGAACACAAAAGCTCAGCACCCATTTCAAGCTTGTTCTTGGTCTAGATAATTATGTGCTAGATAGTCTTGAAAGTCCAATTACCAAAACTTCCAGTGAGATTTTTAAAGAGCACATAGGGTGGAGGTCAGGAATTGAAGACCCAGGGAAGTCACTTCTATCGGTGCTGCAGCCACACACTTCCTTTTCAGGAAGGACGTGAGTATAAAAAGTGAGGTCTTACGCAGCCAAATATACTGAGAGTAGTGAGTGTTGTAATCTGATGAAGTGCGCTATTAAGGTAGACAAAAGTTGCTCCTAAATTGAGATTTTGGATGACAATTGATGATTCAGAGACAATCTTCTGCCTAGGAAATTGAGAGCCCTGGGTGCAGGAGGTGAAAGCTCAGCACCAGAAGCTGCTACTGTTTTTCTTAGCTGAGTTAAGTTTGTGTGGATTTAGTCACTTCTCACTTTTTACCCACTGTTTCAGGTAATAAGAGAGGAAAAAAATGTTACAAGCTTGGGAATAGGGTTTTTTTTGCTGTTTAATGTAAATTATTGGTTGCTTGTGTGACTTAAAACTATTCATGAATTTTTGTGTGTAGAAGAAAAAAGATCCCTTGCATAGCTTATAGTGAAGATGTCAAAGACTTGGAGAAAAATGTGGAAGAGGAAGAAAATTATAGATTGTTGATGAGATTAATACTTGCACATATAACACTTCAAAAAGTAAATTATTGTTTCATTTTTGTCCTAAGGGCCTGATTATGCCAAAAAATACATGCTACCTTAGAAGAAATGTGTGTATAAACATGCATAGATGTTTGTGAGTGTGCATTTGTACCTGTATACTGTATGTCTTACGTATACACGTAAACACACAGTGTGCATGATGTATTTATTCCCCGCAGAAGATCGAGGTCCTAAGGATGTGAAGGATCTGGATTCTGCAGAAGTTCAGTGCATTTGCAACTTGGTTTCTGTGGCAGATCTCAAAGGAATAAGCTAATGGATAGACAGAATTGTTTTCATTGTATGAGCTCATTGTTAGAGGAGTTATTGCATTGTTATTTTGCTTTACAGAAATCCAACTTCCTTGGTTAATTATAAACAATCAGAGCCATCCATACCTTGAGATATCTGCTGAAGTTTGTAATCCATCCATCTTCTTTAACAGTTTTTTTCTTTTACTTTCAGTGAATTTACTGGACTCACGTACAGTAATGGGGGATCTAGGATGGATAGCCTACCCAAAAAATGGGGTAAGTCTCTGCTGTTGTTTGCTTTCTCTCTCACAGATTACACTAATCGTTTCCATTTGGAAAGTAGACTACTGGGTTTAAAAACCCTCTAGAGTGATTTGTCGGCAATGGAGGGAAAAAAATAAATAAAACAACAAGCTGTGACTGAAGAAATGGAGCTATATGGCTCGGGAATTGATTTATTTATGCAGCAGAGCCAGCCACAAGTATTAAAAAAATAATCATGAGTCAGCCTCCTCACTCCTCCCCCTCACCAAGAAAATCCATGAGGTTATTTAAATTTCTCTTAAATTATAAATTCCTGGGTTTTTTCTTGAGCCTTTGCGGTAAATGTGGAAAACAATTTTTGGAAGTTAGCTTCTGAACAGCAAGATCTGGAAGATGACTGTTAGCTTTAAATTAACAAGGCTGTTCACAAATACATCTCAGATTCATGGTAAAGTTCTGGGACCTGATAACACTGAAACGGGAGCTGAGTTCTAAGCACCTTGAAGAGCCTCTGTCCCTTACCATTACCTGTATTAAGAACTGTTCAGCCTCAAGAAGAGACAACTGAAACAACAATGTCTGTGAGTGAAGGGAGCGTGCCAAGAGGATGGAGCCAGGCTCTGCTCAGTGGTGCCAAGCAATAGAACAAGAGGCGAAGGGGAGAAACTGATTCACAGGAAGCTTCACCTGCACATGAGGAAGAACTTGGTTATTGTGTGGGTAACAGGTTGCCCAGAGAGGTTGTGGAGTCTCCCTCACTGAAGATACTCAAGAACCCTCTGAGCACAATCCTGTGCCATGTGCTCTGGGGTGGCTCTGCTTGAGTAGGGAGGTGGGACCAGATGACCCACTGTGGTCCTTTCCAACCTGACCCATTCTTGTGATTCTGTAGCTGAAAGAACCTGACCTCCTAATTTTATACTTGAAGTAAATGGTGGAGTTTAGATGCGTTAATACCCTCCAGTGTATCTGCTTGACCTGACTGCATCACACCAGCAGCCTTGGCTGTGATTTTTGGTCTTTGGTTTGGGGCATCCGCAATGCTGTACTGTGACAGAGATTTGGTGCAGTCTTGAAAGGTTGATTTCTGCACCATGCTGGGTATTCCTGTCAGTTCCTGAAAGCCATGAGCACTGTGTGAGGTGAGAAAGCATCCTAAGTTAGAAACGCTGCATGACTGAGCCCTCCAACAGAGCAAGTCTCAGGAATGTGTTATTCCAGAGTTTTAGTCACCAGATGAAACAGACTGCATAATTGTCTTGGACTCCAGTTGGATTGTTATATAGATGGTGTTTATATAAAATTCAGCCAACCTTGAAAAAAAACAATATATATTAGACAGTAAATTAAAGCCTGGCTTTCCATATATTCTTTGTGGATGAAAGGTTGTGGAAATCGCAGCCTCACTTGGACAAGCTGCATGTTTGCAGGCACTGGTTACAGCAGGGATGTGAAAGCTACACAAGGATGTGATTTTATTTTCAATTAATTTCAAGATCTATTCCTGTTAGGGTTAGTCTATAACCTTTTTTTTTTTAATCTATTGATTTAAAGCTGAGAATCAAACTCCGCTTGCTTGTGTGGCCATCAGAATGGCTGATGCCAGATATGCTGGCAGAGCAATATTTTGATGCCATGGTGCACCATAAAGATCCCAATATCCAGTTCTTAAAGAATGGTTTTATTTGGTTTTTAACTTTTTTAACATCTTCTGGTGTTTTTGAACATCTTCTGGTGTTTTTCCTGTGGTATAAAGCCCAGTTCTGATATATCCCAATGGCCCTAAAAGAATATCAGTAGAAAAACAGGGCTGAAAAGTTCAGAATACTTCTGAGTCTGTATGTATAGATGAGTAAATCAAAAGCTAACTATCCTATACATAAGCCACAGCTGTATCTTTTTATTATTTAGGGAAACCTTTCTATATTTACAAGCTCAGTTTCCAAAGAGCACATCAAAATACACTCAGGAATGCCAAATTAAAGGTTACTGACTCAATAGGGAGATTTTTTTTTTTATCTTAATTAACTTCTGCTTTATGTTTAAAAGTGAATTAGGTAGTTGGTTTTCAAATTCCAGAAATCTCATCTTAATCTTCTTTGTTTTCATGGGACATTATAAAAATCCAGGAGGTTAGTCCAACTGTCTTTTTTTTTTTTGACTAATATATTTGAGGTATTTTATGAGCACTCAAAAAGATCTTCCCAGAGTTACTTCTCTAACTGCTCTATGTGCTCTGCAATCAGCTACGCTGCAGTTACACACTCTTTGCTGAATTATTTTTACAGCATCTACCTAATATAAGTATTTAAAGTCACTCTTGCATCAGGATTTGAATTTGGAAAAGGAGGAAGCTTTAATTGACATCTGATATAGGCGTTCTCATGTGTTTTGGGGCATTCTCATACCAATTTTTTATCTCAGGATGTTCTCCTAGGGAGAATTTTCAAGGTCCCTGTATCTGTCCGCACATTCCCCCATGAAGGAAAGGAGCAAGAATGTGAGGATGTGTCACACTTTACAATGCCAGACTGTGTAGATAAAAACCATGTTCTGAAGTAAGCTTTTTGATGCATGGTATTTTACTGTTGCTGTGAACAATATCCTGTGGAGTGCAGTCACTTTTCAACGGTGGTGCAATTCCAGCTGAAGATACATTGGTTCTCTTCCAGTGTTGCTGCTTCTCCACTTGATTTTTATTGTAATCTTAATGGAACTTAAATACTTTTCTTAGCACTTTCTTAGAAGTGCTAGAAGTAGGAGACTGTAGCGGGGCACAGTTGCTGTTAAAGAAAGCCAAGTGTTTAGTCTTTGGCATTGTGTGGGAGTGCCTGGGAGCAATTATCTTCATATCACAAAGGCTCAAGCTTTGAAAACAGATTTCCACGTGTAAAACAAACAAACAAAATCCCACAAAAAGCCCCTACGAAGACAATTGGGATAAGAGGTCCAGGCAAGCCAAATGAACTTGCTTTTGGCAAATCCTTTGTAGATACCGTAGTCTAAACTTCTGTTACAGCTGTGTGCAGTGTTCATTTTTGTATATTGAATATTTAAAACATTTCATGGTCCAGAAAGGTCCAGTTGCCCTTGTTTAGTCTCTTGTTCACCTCATTTTTGCTGAACACAATGGGAAAATGTGATCTAACATGGGAAATGAAAGCAGCATTGTATGGGAAGGAGACTGACTCTCCAGCCAGGAAACAGATCAGGAATAAAGGTAGGCCTGTTTTGTGCTTTTCATCTCAAATGAAGAAGCACTGTAGCAGCTAAAGTCCCCACAAGATCAGACCTTGATCCACTGCTACACAGTGTGTGCTGGCTCATCTTGTCAGAAGTGGGTTTTATGAGAAAGAGATGAGCACTTCAGTCAAGGCTGTCCTCTGAAGCGCTGTGTATGGCGAGGCACTTATTTGGTACTGGTTTGGGTGGTGGCCATTATCCTTGGAGCGCGGTTGGCCTTCATATTCCTCATGCACATAGAAAAATCCCCCTCTTCCTTCATCTGGAGTACTGAGGGATGCATGGGAATGCGGTGACTGAAATATGCTATGGCCAAGCTGGGCTGTGAAAGAATGCCTCCTGGTGTGAAGAACCAGCTATTGAGCAGGAGAAAGGGCTTTCTTATTTCTGCTGCTTTTCCCTGAAGGATAAGTAAATTGCAATAGTGTGGCTTCCTGGCTGCCCTGTGTGGGTTCAGCAGCTTGCAGCAGTTGTGCAGTCAGCTCTTAAACCTGTATTTTATTTGTTAAAGCATGAGCAAAGTTCCTGTGAGGTCCTCATGGCCGTGGAGCTCAGAAAAGGGACTCTCTGCCTGACAAAAGAGCATGGTCAGCATGGAAAATGCTGTCCTTTCTGCACTCAAGTTAGGAATTGATCCCGTTACATGCCAAAGGGACAATTTTGACTTTTTTTTTTTCTTGCAGCTCTTGTAAGTTTGTTTTAACTTGAAGGAGGTTATTGTAATTACCAGAGGCTGTATCAGGAAAGCCTGGTCCCTCTTGTGCAGTAGGAAGCCCTCCAAGCACATGAACGAAACCAGTCAGGTTTTCTATTAAAAGCTTGTACAGCAGGTCTGCAAAACCTTTTACCTCTGTATTGCTTGCTGAGGCACTGCTTAGGATTGCCCAAAGTGGGCACATCAGAGTTTGTGTGTGCATTGCCCGTGGCTGTGACACTGGGCAGCTCTGACCTGCAGGAAGTGCCTGTGCTTCTCTGTGCTAAGCATACGTTTTTATCATATGGAAGCTCGCAGTGGTAGGAACGAGAGTAAGTGCTGTGACAGAAATAATCAGGTGAGGTCGGGCAGTGTTTGTAGGCTGTATTGCATCCTCTTCCTCCCTTGATTTGGCAGGAGGCTGTGTCATGTATTTCAACTTGCTGCAAAGCCATAGCAGGGGCTACAGAGCGCCCTGCAAACCCCTGCTGTGCAGTTTTGCTTGGTCTGGACAAGTGAAAACAAAGTTGCTGATTAAAATAAAATCTTTTTTTTAGCTATTTTGATTTATTCAGCAGTTATGTCTGATTTTTGTTCCAGTGGCTCTTATAGGGCTGATTTACTTGTTTGACCCTCCCTCCTTTCACTGTTACTTTAAAACTTCTTTATTTACAGATTAGAAGTACTCTTTTTCTGTCCAAATCAGAGTGCTGCACACCTGCTTTGCTTTTGCGTGAAGGGTTCTCTTCCATCTTCTCCACCTCGCATTGATTTCCCTGAACTTCCTGTAGCACAGAACAGGGAGGTCTCTGTGGTCCTTGGGGTATTGGTTCTGTGCTGTGGCTCATTACACAGCTCCATGTGATGGCTTTTTGTTTCTTTAGGCTCAAACTGGAAAATAAACATGTACTGAAGAACCTGGTCCTGAGATGTTAGTTTTATGCAATGAATAAGAGTTGTGAGGGAGCTAGATGATTTCATGCATGTGGACAGCAAGAAGGAAAGCAATTGCCCCTCCTTTGGGGGTTAGTAAGGCTAAATACTGAAAGCTGGGTAAATCGAGCTAGACTGCTTCTACAAGTTGTTTCTAATTTATGTGGGATATTGGTGGTCTTGATTTTTTGGTTGGTTTGGGGTGGGGTTTTTTTTTTGTTTGGTTTGGTTAGGGTTTTTTTTCCAAGCAGCATTTCTGGCTTATTTTTTTGAGGACAGGTACACTAGGGTGCCTCTTTAAAGTTAAAAATAACAGCAGTTTTAGAGTACTCAGCATGATTTGGGTGTAGATTCTGTTGCTCTGTGTCAATCCTAGTTCAGATAGAGATTTAACACAGGAATCCTGGATTGGAGGCAGTGCTTGCCCTCAGGGATAGAAATAAAATAAATGGGGAGGGATGGGGGGTAGTGAAAGGAGAAGGAGGATTCTTGGCACCATTGAGCTGTGTCATGTAGTTATGATTATAATTGGCATTTTCAGGGCAGTACTTCTGGCAGCCTGTGGTTTTTTTTTTTCCTGCAAATGCTGCTGCTTGTCTGTGACCAGTGTAGAAAAGGAATTCAGAGGAATCTGCTCTGTGGTTTAACCCCAGCCAGCAGCTAAGCCCCACACAGCTGCTTGCTCCTGCCCCTCTCCCCAGTGGGATGGGGGAGAGAATCGGAAGGGTGAAAGTGGGAAAACTCACGGGCTGAGATAAAGGCAGTTTAATCAGTAAAGCAAAAGCCACGTGCACAAGCAAAACAAAACAAGGAATTCCTTCCTCACTTCCCAAGGGCCAGCAGGTGTTCAGTCATCTCCAGGAAAGCAGGGCTCCATCACACATAACTGTGACTTGGGAAATCAAATGCCATCACTCCGAATGTCCCTCCCTTCCTTCTCCCCAGCTCTATATGCTCCATAAGCCATATGGTGTGGAATATCCTTTGGGTCACCTGCGATCAGATGTCCCAGCTGTGTCCCCTCCTAACTCCTTGTGCACCCTCAGCCTTCTTGTTGGTAGGGTGGGGTGAGAGCCTTAAAAGGCCTTGACTCTGTATAACCTCAGTAAGGAAAACATCCCTGAATTATCAACCCTCTTTCCAGCACAAATCCAAAATATAGCCCATACCAGCTACTATGAAGGAAATTAACTCTATCCCAGCCAAAACCAACACAGATGCTAACATGCAAGAATGCAATTTAAATGTTAGCAGGAAGCGTGATGGAAATAAGTAATACCAAGTAGCTGAGAAAATGTTACTGGCGCCCTAAAAGCCTGAAATTTGGCTGCTTTATTTATATGTACACATTTTTGTACATGCACGGTTTAGTAAGAAACAATACTGCATGTCTAAGGGTTTGAAGTAAACTGCATAATCCAAACCCAAGCAGTAGTACTTAATGTTTTCTGTTATATGCTGAATTAAGAAATTTTACATGAACCATGTGTGGGATGATGTTGAGCTCAAGAGTTGAAACATATGGGGTGTTTTTTCCCCACTGGGATTTATTAAGGTAATATGCAGTATCTATACATATATATATAAATATATATCTGTCCTCTGTGACTCTCTTTCTGGTACTTCATGTCCATGGTCATTTTTACTCATCCCGTGGGGCCATGATGATGTGTCTTCTTTTGGTTGTGCTGCCTGCTTAGTGTGCCAGAGTCATGCATGCTTGTTTTGTATGGCATAACTCCAAGAAAAGAGCTTGAGCTTTGGGTTGGGAAAGAGGTTATTAACCAGAGGTTAATAATGCAATTGTATGAGACCCTTGTGGTATTTAACTATACTGTGTTTTAAAGCAGAACTGACTTCATGTTCCTAACTCTGAAAGCCCGAGTGAGAAAGAAGGTGGTGGAGTTCAGTAGGAGTAGGGCACTGCCAGGAGAGGTGAATTTGGCCAGCAGACTACTGTCTAAATTGGTGGATTTCCCTGCTGAGTTGGTGGTGCTCGTAGAGCTGCATTTGTTTCACAAAGCTTTATTATACCGATCCAAATCTAAAGAGATCAGCTTTGCAATGGGGAATTGCATCTTGTGTGAGAAGGCTGACGGACTTGGGTGTAGCACAGGTCTTGGACTGGCCCACAGCCACCAGAGTGGACGGGAAGAAGGTTTCATCCAGGCTCGCAATGGGTAGGACAACAGAAGCAGAATTTGTTTTATCTAAACTGGTTCAGGTTAAATTTGATGGAACGTGGCTTCTAATGGTTAGTCTGTGGGGCAGGTGTGGGAGTTCTGTCACAGGAGGTTTCTGACAGCAGGTCGGACTGTCTCTGCTACTCTGTCTCTGCTACTGTCTCTGAGTTCATCTCTTCTGAAAGAACAAACCAGGTGGTCTGTTCTGACCTATTGCAGCCCCAACTCTGAAGCCCTTCTGTCTGAAAGCTTGTCCTGACTCTGTCTAGGATGAGATCTGTTTTTGTTTCCCTCTGAAATTTGGTGGGCCTTTTTTTTTTTTTTTTTTTGAGGGGGAGGTGTCGGGGTTTTTTTTGTTATTATTTGTTTGTTTTGTCTTATTTTTTTAATTTTGGCCTGAGTAAAATCAGGTTACTGTTACTCATTCATCAACCTGCATTTAAGATCCACTCTTGATACCTGCAACATATTAGCTGCAGTATGTATCTGCTTTTAAAGATATTCATGCTAGACAAGAGTTCTCTTTGTATAGCCTTACCATTTAATTCATGTCCTTTCTCATATCTCCTTTCATATCTGAAGTTTAATCTTTTCACTCCATTTGAGACTGCTCTTGTTGTCCTGTCCTCTCAGCTGGCTGCCCTTTGGTTTGTGTGCTGTTGACATAAATCAGCATTTATTTGGGAGCAGCATCTGGCGAGGTGTAGGTCTTATTAAAGGAGATCTAAAATGCCTAGAGTACTCTAAGGTACTGTAAAATAAATTAATGCTAGTGAGATTAAGAATAAAGCAAATCTTTATCTTGGCTAGAACTGTATTACTAGAATAATATATTCTACACAGGAAAAAATAAAGGTTGATCCTTCAGTATATCATTTTGTAAATACTGTTGTCAGCATGAGGTTCCTCCACACAGACTCATTGGGCAAACAATAATCTCCTTTCATGCTAAAATGTCTTTTTTTTTCTCTAGTGTCTAGGAATTACATTGGGGGATAAAAGCGCTTTGAAGAGCTTTATCTTCTAAAACCATTGTTTTCTTTGTTACTTTTGTGCCAGTTTCAGAAATATTGGTATCCAACAGTTAGTAACCATACAATTAAAATGTATTAATGTAGTGCTGTCATGGAAAGTCTGAAACTATACAGAATAAAATACTACCATTACAGAATGCATATGCAACAGCCCAGGGTTTTCAAAACATGCATTAGGATTTTATAGCTTATGTTTATGAATTTTTGAAGTATATTTCTTACTCATTCATGTGCCAAATATATACATCAGTGGATTACTTATCACTTAATTGCATAATCCTTTTATAAGACTTCAAATGCACTGGCCCCATTTGACAGCATATATTTTTCCTCAGGTTAATGGCTTTTTTTTTTGGTAACTAAATTCAAGAATGCAGTCCTGTTTGATTTTTTTTTTTTTTTTTTTTTTGATGTTACTCATTCAGGAAAGCCAGCCCAAAAAAAAAAGCCATTAAAAAGAATGCTAGCTTCAAAAAGGTAAACACATTGAAATGCAAAATTCCTAAAAATAGTGTTAAGATGGAAACTAGTATTTTGTCTTCATGGCAAGCCGTTGTCTTGTGTTTACACAGTGAATGAAGACAATAAAAATTAAAGGGCTAATTTGAAGATCCTTCACCTAGCTGGAAACCTGAAAGAAGAGCTTTCCAATTGACTGTTGTGTTGCTGCAAAGTCCTGATATGTGGTTATCCTACTATTAAGAAACAGTTCAGCAGCTGAACATCTAGAATTGTTAGAACAAGCTTCCATCCATTTTTCAAGTTATTAATGGAAGTCATTCAGGATTTTCTGTTTGCTTGTCCTGATCAGAAAAACACAGTGTTTTTCAGTTGAAGGCTACATGCACATATGAAAGTGGAAGGTGGGACTGGGTTCTTGGCTATTGAAAGAAAATGCCAATGTTTTATTTCAAAGCTCTTTTTGTCCCCATGTATTTTGGATTAATGGTCTTAATTTATCTTTAGACATCTTCATTTTGAGGGAAAAGGCATACTTAACTATATGATTTAGTGTGTGCAAGTGAAACAGTAACCATGAGGTCTATTGGTTTAATACTGAAAATAGTGTAGCAAAACAGATTGGAGATTAAATATGAGCAGTACACATGGATGCAAATCATGCTTTGGAGGCTTTTGTGTTAACTCTGCTCCAAAGAAAAGCGGTAGCTCCTTCTCTCCAGCCTTTAGGCTCTTCAACATGAGTGATGAAGCACTGTTGAGGAGAATGTGGGTGACACCTGGCTATCAGTCATCTCTGTGATACCACTGTGATATTGTATGCTGTCAGGCCACTGTGATTGATTGTCTGCACCCCATGGGATGAACAGTGAGTAGAAAAGAATTGCAGAACATGGTTTGGCTGCTGCTTCCTCTGCCAGGACAGAGGATTGAGGGGGGGGAAGCTACTGAAATAGTCTCAAAAAAATAAAGACTCTGCCATCTTGAGGGGAGTTGTGAGTATTTAGGATAAAGAGCAATTACTTCTTCCATGTGTAATGGGACATCACCGATTCTTGATTCTATTTCAAGATGATTTCCTGAAGACACATCTGTGATGCAGTAGTGATTTATATTTAGGAGTGAATGACATCTTAGTAAGGAATAATCCATGGATGAGTTGCCAGTTAGCTGCAGGGGAGGAGGCAGGATCAGGCCCTGGGGTTGGTAAGGATGCAAGCTCCTCTGAGAAGAGTGGGGACTGTGGATCAGCATGGTGCAATGGAAGAGGAGGAGAAGAAATTGCCTGCTGAGGTGGGCATCCCTGGGACAGCTCAGAGAAGGCTGATGATGGCAAGGAGTAAGACTGCTGGTGGCTTTCTAAAGCCTGGGTCTGTCAGATCGGGCTGAAACCTCCACACAGTCCTTTATTTGCTTCCTTTTGCTGCTTTCCAAGAAAGAAAGTATTATTAGGTACTTGGTTCTTGCCAAAATGCTTTGATAAGCATTTAGCTTATGTAATCTTATTATTTCTCTTTGTCATCATTATTCAAGCAAGTGCCTGGCAACTCCTTTGATTATATTTAATTCTTGACTTTACAAAATGAGGAGTCAAAAAAATCAAGTTCAAAAAACCTTGTCAAAAAAGTAGATGCATTTAAATTTTTAGGGAAGTTCCCCATTACTAAAGCCTGAATCTCATTGTTTTCCATGTATATGAGCTACCTATATAGTGAAGCATATAGTGTCCTGTAGATCTGTTACTTTTGCTGCACTAAGATAAACCAGAATCATGTAAAGATGTGTGTTTTCTGTAGATAATTGCTCTCCTTGGGATGCTTTCTTGCAAAGATCAGAACTTCTGGCTCTAAAGTGGGGGGAGGACTGAACTTTCATGCTGCAGAAATTTGCATTTGACTTCAGCAGAAATATTTTGGGACAAGTGAACTGATCCTTGTCTTCAGAGATCTTCCTATAACCCCAGTGATTCTTCCCATGATATTGACAGTATTGAATGTGGTACAGAAGATGCAGTTATTAGGAGAAGATGGCACTGGGTGTGTTTCTTGCTATGATTGGAGTTATTGTTAATCCATTTTCAGTTTTGTCTCGGTTGTGAGAAAGAGCTACTTGGTGTTCCTCTAGCGCAAGTCAGCCCCTCCTCTGCCTCACTTAGGCTGTGAGCTAGACCAAGAACAGGTGAGTGAGGGCAGGGTGGGAGAGGTGATGACAGGATTCTTAAAATATTTATTTATTGCAAGGGCTCTTTAGAATTGATTTTTTTGACGTGTTTGAGTTTTTCTGTGATGCACAGGTGCCCCTCCTTCTGGGATGATAACTCCAGGACTGTACTCAGCAGATACTAAGTGTGGGGGTGAAATTGTCTGGTTTTGAAAAAGAGGACTTAAGAATTTTGGGATTTTTTTTTCCTCCAGCTGTTCAGAAAAACTAGCACTTTCTGTCTGTGTTGGCTGCCTTTTTCATTGGGACCTGATGTTTTAATTTGAGGGAGTGGGGATGGGACAAGGGCAGGGGGTCAGCCTGCAGACTGCAGGTACAGCACTGATGTGATTCTCCTGGTTTCCTGCTGGAGCCTGGAGGTCCTTAAAGTTTGTCACTTAAAGCTAAGGGTCATCAAAATAACTTGTGCTCTGTATGTTGTCTGCTCTGTGTGGCTTGCTCCCAGTTCAGTCAACAGCAAAGGACAGCAAAAATATGACCTTTGGTCTTCTATTCGGAAGCCTTGGGGTGTTGAGGTTTGTTTTATTTTAGCTTTATTTGCTTCAGAAATTGAAAGATACACTTGAGAGCTTTGCCTTGGTTTCAAACCTCCAAACTGGGGGGGGCTGTTGGGGCTCCTTGCAAGACATAATTTTAAGTGGTTAGAACTGTAGGGCATGTACTGACTTTCTTAGTTGATTGCAGTGAGAATGTAAAGTCAGCCCGTAAATCGTAGCCAGTGTTGTGATTACAAATCGTTACAATAATGCGAGATTATTTCGTTTGTCACAAATCCTTCTAGACTACACAATTGAAGTCATAACCACAAATATAATCCTGTAAGATAAAGTTACTTCATTACAGAATCACAGAATCTCTGTCTGGTTTACTGTTTGCGTTTTATTTTGATGACAGATTGAGTAACTGAATTTTTCTGTGTAGTTAACTCAAGTGGCAACACACATACTTTTAATATCTCTGCTAAGTCTGGAGTTGATTTTTGCATTCTTAAATTTATTGATACTGATTAATACAGTAATTAGGCAAAGCCTTGATTTTCACTCTAGTGATGGGAAAATCAAGTTTAAAATGATGAAGTTTTAGAAAAGAATTGCTAGTTCTGTCCATCACTAGACCAGCCTTGTCACATGATCAGGAAATAAATGAGTTGTGATCACTGGTACATTGTTGGGTAGGTGACTGAAAGGAGGTTGGTGCTTTCCTGCAAAAGCAGTGACTGCTGTCAGTCTGCAGAATTATAGTGAGGCAGAGGACAGCTACTGAACAGGAACAAAATGAATAGCTTACTTGGAAATGGATTTCAGACCAAATCAAAACTTTGTACAGTTTCAGATACCCATTTCATTTCTTGTGTGGTACTTGTCTCTTCCTGCCATTGGATGTTCTGATGCTTCCAGTGCAAAGGAAACTCCAGTGGGCTAAGGAGCAACTTGTGCCTGTCAGCCAGAGCCCAGTGACTCAGTGTGTCAGAGTAATTCTGATAAATACCCAGACTGAGATAATCAAAACCCATCCAGGGATTTGGTTGTTGTCCTACTTATTAATTTTAATGATAATTGAATATCCATGTCGATTACTCAGGCTGTAAGCTCAGCTTCCCGAGCCCTGTGTATTCAATTTCAAAACACTGCTTCTTCTGAGTCTGGTGTATTTAAGCCAGAGGGGTGGTCTCAGTGTGGACAGGCAGTACAGATAGGCAGGAGCTACTGTGTCCTTTGGAGCCACAGTAAGTAAATCTGGCAGTGCCTGTTTCTCAGAGCTGCATAAGTGTATTGACCTGGCAAATATCTTTAGCCCCCAGGGGATTTGGTTATGATGCTGCCTGTGTAATGTTTGTAAAAGGCTTTTGGTGTGAAGGTGTTGAAGAGAAAGCAGGGAATCTTAAGCAGCCCTTGCTCAGTGTTTGCAAAGCTGTTTTGCTTGATACCAATAGCCCAGGTAAACCTTTTGGACTTCTCTGTTCTCTGCCCCTTCTGAGCAAAGCACTACGGAGTAATTTTTTGCTTGCAGGGCTGTGTGCTCCAGTGCTAACTTGGGGTGTTTCTCAGCATTGCAGTTTGCACCTGTGCATCTCTCCAGGTGTTGCAGAGGGTCCTTGTCAGAAGCCAGAATCTGTGTTGAGCTTTTTTTGTATGAGGGGAGCTTTTCCCAAATGAGTTCCCTGGTGCTTCTGACCCTGCTGGAAGACTCCATAGTGTCCCCATTGATGAAGGATAAAGGAAGCAACTAAAATCCAAAATGGGAGCTAATGCCATAGGTGTCCTGTGTTTTCTTGAACTGAGAATGACCTAAGTTAGCAAAGTCTTGATTACTGCCTTTAAAAAACAGATTGTCCCCTTCCTTTTTTTCAATCTTTTTTTTGTTTGTTCAAAAATAAAGCAATAAAGAGACAAATAGAGTGCAAACATTTTTTTTACATACAGTGCTGCAGCTGAAGATATTACTTGGCAAATTTCCTTCCTTCTTTGCTCTGCGGAGTTTTAAAACTGAGAACTGGTTTTTTCCTGTATTACAGTAAATACATAGGAATCAAAATGATATTAAGGAAGAAAGTTGGGCAACACCCTGCTGTTCAAATATGTTGATTGCAAATCATTGACATTCTAGACATGCTATTTCTGTTTGTTAGCGAGTTACAGTTTGAGTGCTGGTGGGGTAAAACAATTGGCTGGGAAAAAGCACAAGATTATAGTATTTGCTAGTCCTTACTATTTAAAAAGAAGAGCAGATCTGTGAGTGTGTGAGCTGAAGGTAATGGTGGTGTACCTTCCTAGGATTTAAGGCCACTGGGTCTGTTAACATTATGTAGTTGAATCTCTTGTGGCACGTATGGTGTAGAAACTTGTTCAGGGGTCCTTGCTGCAGGTCTGTAACCTTGATTTGATGCACAGTGCCTCTTCTGGAGAGATACTTCTTTGAGTCATCCTCTTGTGCTAAGTCCATATCCCTTTGTAGCTTGTGCCAGCATCCATCTGTCATTAATGTAAGACAAATGAATCTTTCTAGCTCAAATTGGTCAAACTTCAGTTCTCAGTCAATGGGCCTTTCCATGCCTCCTCTTGCTAACTTTACAGGTACACAGTACTTCTCTCTCTCTTCTCCTCTCAACAACCCTTTTCAGGCAAAGAGGCCACAGGCAAGTTAGCTACCTCCCAGCCTTCTCTAATTTTTAATGGCTTTTTTGTGCTATAAAGTAGGGCTTTGATCTCTTGAGTAGCTGTGGACTCTCTTGTGGGATCTTTGCAATTTATTCTACCTGAAGTGATGCCATTTGAAAAGAAAATGGCTTTATGAAAGTGATATTAGTAAGTTGTTGCTGAAATTAATTCTGAAAGTAAATTAGTAAATTAGTATCTTGTTTGCTCTGTGAGGCAAATGGGAAGAAAATCATCCTTGTGATGGAAGCCAGGTAAAAATGAAAAGGAAATCTTAGCGGCTGCTCAGCTGGTTCCTGTGGCAGGGAGGAGTTGCAGGACAGTGCAAGATGCTCTGTGACATGGAAATGCGGGCTAGGGCTGTGCTGGAGACGGTCCTTAGGGAGCCTGTGGGATGGTTATGTGGTAAGGGGAGTCCGTAGGAGGTGGATGTGCTGCTACATGAGTGCACCTACGCAGGTTTTGGTAGGAAGAGAGGTTCCTGTTACACTGGAAGATACAACCTTGGAGCCTCTTAAAGCTCTAGGAAAGGTAGGATTCAGTCCTGGCTCAGCACCAGCTTCTGTGCAAGGAAAGCCAAATACTTTGCAGCATCTCAGTAATGTGCATCCCTGAGCAGAGAAGACAGAACCAACATCACCTGTGTGCTTGGATGGCCTGTCTGATTACTTCAGTCGACGCAAATATGAAAATTCCCCTTTTGTGTGTATGAGTGGTAGAGGTCTTTTGGGCCTGGTCCAGTGTCACTTGCTCACAAGGCAAGAGAAAGCTATTGAGAAGCAACAACAGGTTTTTGTGTCCTTCCCCTAAATGGCTAATCCCTTTCCTTGGTCGAAAATTTCTTTCACTGCTTACTGTTTTAAGTTTCTTTGTGAATAATGATTTATGGATGAGAGCAAACATTATCAGAAAGCTTTATGTGTTGTGCACTATGGGGGCAACATTTCAGCATCAGAGTACCATTTCTTCAGCAGTCTTCTTTGCAGTGACTATGTGTATTGGTAAGAAGAATTATGTCAATTAACCACATAACCTGTAGAAGTGCTGTTTCCTATGCTAATTAGCTCTTCCTCTGAGAACCGTACTTTTAATTTATTTTTCAAAGTACATTCACTCATCCTTTTCCTTTCAAACTTCAACACTTTGTGAAATATGCATCCAGGTTTGCTGAAAGGCTCTGAAGCTGACGAGACAAAAATTGAAAGGGGAGTGATTTAATGGTTTAATTGCTAAATAATGATGAAACTGTGGTTGTAATTTCCTGTTAGTGTGACATGGCCAATCAGTGTATTTTGTAGAGTAAGCGCAAGGCCTAGGAGAGGCTGGATAAATAATCATCTGTTGTTTCTGTGCCAAGTGGTGCCTTTCAGGGACTCCTGAAGATTATGTAAAACTTTTTTTACCAGAAAGTCAGGCTCCAGACAAGAATTATCTTGCCTAGCAGTAAAATGCTGTTGCTGCAATTTAACTGAGTTCTGTCCATAAGCTGCACAAAACTGAGAGAGGTTTCATTCAAGGATGACCCTACTGTGAGAATGTCTTTTTGATTGCAAGTCCAAGTGGCAGGCCCTTACCTGTGGCTTTCTGACTGGCCTGCTGGGCTGGTAGGGGAGAAGAAGCACTGAAAGGAAACACCAAAGCCTGGGGCTGTGAAGGATGGCCGATCAGAATGTTCAAGGTGGCCAAAATCCAGCAGGTCCATTGCCACTAGGTGTTTACAAGCTGTGGTCTCCCACCTTAGCCCAAATCTGCTGGAGGAAGGGGTGGTTGGTGGCAATCTGTATTCTCATAAGGAAATGCAGCCCCTTCCCATGTTCAAATGTTTACTTCCTCTTTCTACTCTGCCTCTCCAACTTCTAACCTTCCATTAATCCCAGTGTACCCTGGATAGAAAACAGCAGTAGTAAGAGCTTGTAGCTTAACTGAGCAGCCAGAGATGTAGCAATAGACCCATTAATTAATTTTCAATTTAAACTATATTTGATAGTTTGTTCTTTGAGGAACTGCATGTCCAGCATTTCTGTGTTCTTCACTTCTGTGCCTCAGGGACTTGGGTCTGGAAGAGACTCTTACTGTAACCTGGTGAGGGCAATATACGTGAATCTTAATTATTTAAGTACCCACTCTCCCACATGGCATAGGCATGTTAGTGCTAGCTTTGACCCATCTTACTTAGGTGACAGATATATGTGGCTCATCATGGGCTTGGCTACCTGATCAGATACTTTCTTCTGAAACTTCCTTGGATCCCCCTTAAAAGTTCTGAATGATGGTTTGACTCCCGTGGCAAATTCTCACTGTGGTTGATTATGCCCTGCCCCACAATAAGAAAGTTATCTTCCTTTCTCTTCAAAAGCATTCAGCTTAAATTCCAGGATCTTCTGTTGGTTAAGCAAAAGCAAACTAATAACAGAATTTTTTTTCTCTGTATATATGTTTCAGTATTACCATCAAGTTAAGGCATGGTTTACCTCGTGGTTAAGAAAAAAATTTGAGTTTTTTCAGTTCCTTTTGAAAACTTCAGCAGCCTTCCTAGACTTTGCATTATCACAGCTGATTGCCAAAACAGCATTTATTTTTGCATTGCAGACATCTCAGGTGAGGATTTAGCATATGATTGTATTTGCTTCCTAGCCATGGCATGTTGATGTTCAAGTGGTTCTTCAGTGGTTGCCAGATACCAGGAGAGTGTGAAGGTTGCAGGTATGAAACATATTCTTTGTGAAATGGTTAGGATATAGGACATCCATCACAAACAATTGAGCACATCTGTGTTTCTTCAATTCCAGATAAAAAGAAACACTGAGGTCTGGGTTGCATCTTTGTCCAGCAGATGTACACCCGTGTTAGTTTGGTGCCTTATTTAAATAGTAACATAAACCTGACACAATGGGAATTAAATCCCATTGAAAAAAAAGTAACTGAAAGTTTCATTATGTTGTGGAATAAGCATACCAGGCATCCACATGTATAATTTATTACTTATAGTGGGGTAAGTACTTAACAACAGTTATAATAAACCCATTCTGTTCATTCATTTTTAGATCTTAGCATACTGATTCAGACCTTAACTGAAAGTGAATATACAATCAATGTCAGGCTTTTTATGCAGGTTTAATAATGTAGGCCTGCCAAGGTTCTTTAATTAAATAATTATTCATCGTTCAATCAGAATAGATTGTTTCACTATAGGGATTGCAAGCAAGTACATACAAAATCCACCCTGAACTGATCATGTTTTAGCTGCTTACTGTAATCCTGAGTGATAATCTGTCACATAAAAAACCAGGGAAAAAAGTTGCAGTCAGATATTAAAAATGTAATTCCTAATTCTGAGGTGATCAAAGAAAAGCACGCTATGGTACAGTTTGGTGGTGCTGTGAACAAAGTTAGAGCTGTCTGACAAGTGAGAAAAGTGGGTTTTGTAGATGGTTCAAATTCAACAGAACTGACACCAAACCCAAAGTAAGCTAAGGTGCTCAGCATGTGGGGAATCAGGAAATCTAGTTTGGGATATTTTGCCTGTAGCCCCCCCATATTCAAGAGGTGACAAATGGAGCTGGTAAGGGGAAGCGCAGTAAATTTCACGTTGTGTGTGTCTGCTGCACACGCCAGTTCCCATAGGCGGCTCTGCACAGGCAGAGCAGCCTTCTCATTTCTTCTGAGAGTATTGGAAATGCAGAAAATCTGTTTGGCAAGGGGGCTGCTGCTTGTAGCATCGCACAAGGCTGGCTTCAGATGGCCCCTGCTGCCACGGCATGTCATTAATGCAGCTCACAGCAGCTGGACTGAGAGGACTTCAGTGTTTATTAGGGGAATATAATCATTTAAGCCTGAATAAGCTTCAAAGCTCTAATGTGGCTGTTTGGCCAACAGAAATGAGATGTAAATTTGTGCTGAATAGCCACTGATTACAGAAAGATGATTAATGTGAGGTTTAAAATTGATTTATGGGTGCAGTTGTCAAGGCCGAAGCCATGAATGTAATATTATCGCTATGAAAAGCTTTGGGTAGATTAGAGACCAGGGAGCAGTGGCAAAATAATGCATTTGCTGGAGGGTCTGATACGGTGTATGAATCGTCTGTAGTCTAGTCAAATTTGGTATATGCCTGAGAGGTTAGGTTTTGCTAGTGCAGCAAGTGGATAATTGTATCACTTTCCTGAAATACTAGAAAACCGGGAAGTTTAATCTGCTTTGTTTTCATTAAAGGCACTTCTAGATCAAGCATTTTTTCTTTTACTGGAAACTCTTAAATGTGTACTCACTTGCAAGAAATTCTAAAAAGCCAATGACAGTGGCTTAAGATTAAGAATTTAGTTTAGTTTTTGCAAATTTTTGCTGCTCTGTGTGTTAAAAAGAAACCAAATGTATTGTGTTATTTCAGTTGTCGTAAACAGAATCACCACATAGATTTTGATTTATTTAAATATTAGGACAACATTAAAGTAACGAGGGAAACTTCCTTTCTTCCTGCTTTTTGAAGTTGTTCTGTGAACCTCTTGGTATCATCAGGTGATGAGTAATGTGAATAATATCCCAAAAGCTTTGAAAATCCAAGCATTTGATTATAAACCTAAAATTTGTCCTGCTCTGAGTCCTTCTGAAAATCTGGCTCTGTCAGCCTTCCAGTGTTAAACCATGTGGTGTCAATACTGTTTGTTCTGGCCTTTGTTAAATTGCTCTGCAATGAGTGTAACATTAGGCAGTGAAAAATGATTTAATGGTATTGTGTTTCTTCATTGCTTCTGTCACGCTCGTCTCCATTGTCTTTCCCTCAATTGCTGGACTGTGATTTGAAATGGATGTTTTAATTCAGATGTACAGAGAATTTCAAACCTTTAGAAAAATAAACCTGTGGGAGGGGAGGTGGGGTTTCCAGATAGCACATTGCTTTGTTCTGGGGAGGGGGTCGGCGCAGTCCCTGATTAGGCATGCTGAACAGGGGCTGGTGCTCCTTTTCATTTCAGTTCCGCTAGCCTCCAGCTGGGTTCTCATTCCATTTGGATTCTGGTGCTGACATCTTTCATTGATCATGCAAATTGTCAAAGTCTGAGCTAAACTTCAGTCCCATTTTCTTTTTTTTTCCCCATCTATCTTGGTGTGCAGACTGAAAAGTCTAGGTGACTTTGTCCTGATGTTTCTCCATTTTCCAACAGCTTGAAGTGTGCAGGTTTCTGAACAGATAATACGTTTCATAAGCATGTACTGAAAATAATTTTTAGGGTTTTAATTGTTCTTGCCCATTTTCTTGGGTGGTACTTTGTGCAGCAAATTGCTGCTTGTGTTTAGAGATGCTATCGCAGCTTTCCAGAAATCTGCATTGTTTCTCAGCTACTTAGTGGTGCAGAGCAATCCAGGAATTGTCAACACTTTTGCCTTGTAGGGAGTTTTGCTGAGAAGTTTCCTGCACAGCCTGCTGCAGAAACGAAAGGTGTGGCAGTAAGCCTTACATGCATACTACAAATAAAAAAGAATATTGAAAAATTGTTCAAGTGGTAAATTCAAATGTTTACACAGCAGGAGTTGATGATTATGAAGTTCTCCATTTAACTTTGGGTGACTGATAACGTCTTCACATGTAGATCTTCTTAAGAGGAGCAGTCATGCTTTGTCTCATGGTTTCAGTGTGGGGCTCTCCTGTTTGGTGTTTTCCCTCAGCTCTCAGCAGTGTGACTGTGTGAGAACCTTTATTGGCATTACTTAATGCAGGAGGAGGATTTCTAGCAGTCCTGATTGCACACAGGATGATGAAAGGTTGACCTGGGTGGAATTAAAAATATACAAAACACTGTAAAATACTGAAGTATCCACCCAGATGCTTAAGCTCTCAGTTCTAAAAACTGGATTTTTTTAAAGCTGATGTCTGCTGACGAGCTGTTCTGAGTAGTGGAAGCACTGCCAGTTGGCAGCACTGGAGTTAGGATGGAGCGTGGTGGTGCTGTGAACATTCACCCAGCTCATTTTCAGTGTAGTTTTTTTTTTTATAGTGGAGATGAAGCATCAATTATCTCCCCATCTTTGCTATTCCCTCTCCTGCCCTTTGTCAAAGTGCAAAGCCAAATGTGAAACCTTGACACCAAGTGAAATTGAGTCTTGTTAACTCTTGATGCAGTGGGGAGTAGCCTTTAACATGAAGCAAGGCCCTTTTTCTCCTCTTAGCATTTTTGCTGCCCACACATTGCAAGGGGTCATTCAGAAGCACATCTGGCAGTTCCTGTAACTCTGCCGAGGTGAGAATTTGCCCTTTTAGTGGGGGGTGGTTGAAGGGGGTGGTAATGGAAGTGACTTTCTAAGTTTGCTTTCTGCTAGGTAAATATCACATGGGGGATAGGGAATATGTGTTTGGCTAATATAGAAATGGAGAAAAAAATATTCACTAGTCTGATGTGGCACATCTTAAAATCATGCTTTAAATTTCCAGTTCATACCTCTTTGCTATTTGCTTCCTCCACTTACGTTTTAGTGTATGAAAAATGATCCTTAGCTTCTTGCTGGGAAATCTCTAGTAATGAGTGAGGAAACTCATATTTACTTCAGCTAATTAACCTCAGGATATTCTGAAGCTGCGTGTTAACTGGACTATGCAGCTTAGTGACCAGAGTGGCATTATAAGAAACAGCAGGAAACTGCAATCCAGTAGCAAAATGAGAAGAGTAGCCCAAAAGCAGCCCATAGCGTTCTTATTTTTGTTTTATTTTCCTGGTTGGAGAAATTGGGAATGTGCCAAGCCACTAGCAAACGTTAAGTTCCTCCTTCAGAAACTCAGCTTTCATTAGGCCAGATTTCCGCCTGAGTAGGGAGATTAATCAGATGCTTTCTGTCCTCTGTTATCCATTATGCTTTTTGCTTGACTAGTAACTGCTGTCAGTAGGAATATATATCTGTATGTATAAATGTCTCAGTTATAAAATTGCCATCCAAATGAGGCTTGAGCCTCGGGTGGGGGCACTGTCAGATGTATGGAAATAGTAAAATCCCAGACAGTTGCAACTGCTTCTGGTATTTAAAGGTTTTAGTAAACTCTTGCCAAATGTTGTTTGCATTGAACTTACTGCAGTTTCTTTTTGACACTGGCTCCTGCCTTGAAAATGAGCTCCAAAGCCCCTAAAACCAGGCTGAGAAAGTGTAAAAATAGCTTCACCTTTTGCATTATAAAAGTGGATGTTGGTATTGGAAAAGTTTGCGCAAATAATGATTTTTTTGTTGCTTGATAGTCGAAATTTAAAAGTGTGTTTGGGGCTGAAAGAAGTAGTTTGTATTACTCCAGAACAGTTTTCTCATAAATTTTTTATCTGGCCTCTATTTTGTTTAAACTCAAGAAGAGAAGATGGTAAAGACATGATTTGTGAGGCTCTCAAAATAACTGGTATCTCTTTTACTAATTTTTTTTTTTACTCCCTCCCGTTCTTTACTGACCTGATCCAAGTACATGAATTGCTTTAGTTTCCTGATTATTTGTATTTCAAATTTGTGATTTACTGGAAAAAGTGATGTGGCTCTAGTTGGTGTCCTTCCACCATTTGGTGTGGGGCAGGAGGGGGGAAGCTGCTGAGCTGTCCCAGTGAGCAGGCACCCTGCCCAAAGCAGAATTTGGGTTCTAAAACTGTGTGGTTACCCTGGTACAAATGCTTAAAAATTGTTGCCCAAGAGTGCTGTTTTAAGCACTGGTACTGATGGAAAAAGCTGGACAAAGCTATTTTGATGTCTCTGCTCTGCTCCTTGCACTGCTCATCCACTGCAAAGAGCAGGGTTGCAAACAAACATGCAGCATTGTTCCAGGTTACTGCATTTTTCTGCTGCTTGGGAGTGGTTTGGATCACTGTTCCTTGCTGTGAGGGGGAACCAGGCTTCTCAAGCTCCTCATCCAGGTGCTGGTGGGCTCTGCCATGATCAGTAGGTCTTAGAGGTTGTACCTCTTGCCAATGCCAATGTTCAAGACAAAACTCTTGCTCCTGCCAGTCATTGCTGTAGAGGGAGCTAAAAGTGACGTGACTTTCTGGATGCTATGTCTTTCGTGTTCTTGTTCTTTGAGCAAGCAAAACCCATTTAATGAAGACTGAAACACCTCCAGCAAAATCAGGCTCTTGCTTAATCATACAGCTCCTGAGTTGAAAATCTGAGCAATGCTACATATTGCAGCTTCTGTTGATAACACTGGCAATATTTGGTGGCAGGATTTGAAACAGGGACTGGCCGGTTTGTAAGCGCTGTTTTGCAATAGGCAAGATAGTGACAAAGTCAGCCTTATTTTACAGCTAGCACAGACCTGCAAAGCCTTCTGCAGTGCAGAAGAAAAGATGTGTAGTGCTCTGCCTGGCTTTCACTAGAGATTTAGCCTTATGTGACCTCACTGAAGTCACTGAAACTGCGCAGAGGAAAGCCTGCTGCTTGTTTGCTTTAACTGTGTAACACGATAGCAAGTGGAAACCAGCAGGTAGCTAAAAAAAAATAACAAACCCACAAGTTTTTGGGTTTTGTGATGGGAGGGAAGAAGCAGGTTGCAAGATAAAGTTGAGTAGCAGGAGGGAACATTTGTGAGGGAGCTAAGCTGGAGGCTATTGATTGGCAGCCAGGTCATAACATCAGCTGCATAAAAGGAAATCGAAGAGTCTGCCCAAATGTTACCAGGATGAAGGGGAGGATAAATGGTACTGAGCCGAACACCAGGCTGGTTTGCTCTTCTGGAGGGGCGTCAGGTGTCCCCTTTTCACTTGGCATAGGGATTGCACAGCACCATGCCACACTGCCCTCTACACCAGTATGTGCTCGTGGTGGCCTTGACAGCAGTATTTTGAGGTAAAATTGCCTTTCTGTGGGCAAAGCACAGAGTATCTCTGATGCTTTCACACATTCAAAGCCTGAGATCAGAGATCCGTGCCAGGCTTGCTTTCTTCCAAAAGAAAAAAAGGTAAAATATGTAAATCCTTCTCTAGTTTTACATCTTTGTGCCAGCAGATACTCTGAGTTAACATGCATATGTTGCAGAGCTCTGTGTGGTGGGGTGGAAAAAATTAAATAGGAGAGGATGAGGCTTCTTGTAGCATGGAGCCTGTGAAATATGTAGTGGGAAGAGAGGCAGATTCACAGCCCTTGGAGTGAGGGAGTCCTGCCGGGAAAGTTTCAGGTAAGTTGTAGGAACACCTTTCTTTAATGTTCTTAAGCTTCCTTTCCCTCTTAAGATACCTAGGATTTTGCTAAATGCCTAATTTCTTTTTCAGCAGTGTAAGGATGTGTAGAACTAGGAACAAGGCTTGAAATGTCTCTACTGCCTTTAGTGGATGCTAAAGAAAGTGAATGAGTCAGTGAAGACCAGTAACAAAAATTAGTACTGCAGCACCCCCATCCCCTCAAAACCAAATAAACAAAAGCTCTGAAATTTTCATCCCTGCTGTCAGTATTTGGTTTTGGGGCAGCAGCCTTTTGCTGTGGTAGCAAATTGCACTCCTGGAATCTCTGAGATTAGAAACAAGCCTGAGTAGCAGACAGCTGGTGAATGTGTTTTAAAATTGTCCATTTAACCCAAGGCTGCTCCACTGAATGCTTTTTTAACTCTTATATCTTTAGTTAGATGTGTGGTATTTTTGGCCTTTCTATAGACAGACAGCCTGTACGATCTGTGCTTCCTATTGATGGAGCTGCATTTTCACTTGCCAGCAGTAGTATGCTGGAAATTTCTGATTCAGAAATAGGTCTTCTATAAATCATTTAACATCAGGCCATTGAAATGCATTTGTGTTTTCCTTCTTAGGGCTATTAAAGAGGTAGAGAAAGCATTTACCACCAAATTAATGGTTGCGTTTTTGTTTTAATCCTGCAGATGGGGTTGATTTATATATCAAAAAATATGTGCTGCAGAGAGGAATTATAACATTATACAATTTTTCAGTTGTACTTAATTTTTTTTCATGCCAATAATTTTCATCTAGATGCTGTCTCTTTAATGTGGTGGGATTTCTTTCTCATTAACTGTAAGGCACTGTATTTCATCCTGTGGTTCGTATTTCTTTGTTGGCTGAAATACTTTTCTGAGGTCTGTAGTGACTAGGAGGCTGGGACCAGGCAGAAGGTGCAGGGGCTCTTACTGCCATCTCCATCTCGTGGAGGGATGTAAAAGCAGAAGGGTGGCAGCTTGCCTGCAGTCTCAGGGGGGAGGCAGATCCAGCTGAAGAGAAAGAAATGGTGTAGTCCTACATGCAGATAGGGAAGAAGATGATTAAATGACAGAGCAAAGATTTTGCACAATACTGGCTCTGATAAAATCTGGTTGACTTTCCCTTGAGGATTATACAGAGATAAGCAGCCTTAGCTCATTAGCACCTCCCCTTTCTCATGCTCTGATGATTGCTTTAGGTTTGATGGCAGGTGGTGATGACAGGATTTGCTCTGATCTGGGGAGCAGTACTGGAAGTGCAGCACATCCTGAAGCCTGAGATGTTAGGGCTGTGTGCCATTTCTTGCAGCTGAGATAAGACTCTAGCACAGTTCATTGATGTATTTATGGTTGGACCTTTATCCTCATGGTGTTTAGTGCTCTCAGTGTATGAAAGCAACCATTAGAATCACTGCACTTAGTTTTTCAACAAATGAGCTTTGTACTCACTCCCAAAAGCACAAGTCCTGAGGCAGCGGTGGAAATGAGCTTAACTGCATAACTCTGGGGAGCATCACGGTTGGGTCCTTGAAAATTGACCCGGCAAGTATGAAAAAAGTCAAGTGATGTTTTTCAGCATGCCTCCAAGTTAGGTCACTAATGATATTACTGCAACATCACAGTCATTGTAAATGTCAATTCTATGAAAGAAATACACGTTAATGCTCTTTAGATGGTGTACAGCGTTTTGCTGTGTACCTTGTGGCCATCCATAAACATCTGCACGTGATAAAACTGGTCTGAGCAATTTCCAGTCCTGAAACGTTTTGCACCACTTCCTGCCGGAAGTTAACACTTACTTGTGTATGCTTGTTGATGTGAGCAGTTGTTCAAGTGATCCTCTGACCTTCAGCCAGAAAAAAAGCAAAGTCAAAGTCATTATGTCTTTCCTGGGCTATATCGGGATGTGCTCATCTGTCCCCTGGGCTGGTTTGGCAGGGACCTCTCTGTGGACTGGGGGAAGTGGAGGGTTACTCTCCATTTTCATCAAATGGAGAATCGCTACCACCTTTATAAAAATAGGACTTCACCTTTATATAGTGTCATGCTTTAACCCCATCCATCAGCTAAACACCACACAGCCCCTCTCTCACTCCCCACCAGCGAGTGAGCAAATCAGAAGGGTAAAAGTGAGAACTCATGACTTGAGATGAAGATACTAAAACAGGTAAAGTAAAAGCTGCACATACAAGCAAAGCAAACCAAGGAATTAATTTATGACTCCCATGGGCAGGCTGGTGTTCAGCCATTTCCAGGTAAGCAGGGTGGTATTCTCATTACAGTCTCTATCCATGGACCAGACCATTTGGGGTAATGTTGCAATGAACTCCTCTCCTTGCCCCTGCTCCTTTTGAGGACTCAGCCACAGACTTCAGTCCCTTAGGATTTTACCTGCTCAAAGTGGAGCCTTGTCTATGTGCCACAGTCTCTTCAGGGGTGTACCTGCTGCAACACTGACATAACCACAGCCACAGATGCTGTGAGATGCACCTGTTCCAGCATGAATGTATCCACAGCTGCTTAGGGCTGTTCTCCCATGTGGACTAATCCCCAGGTCGCATTGCCATCAACTTGAGTTCACACTGCAGTCCCAGCATATCCAGTGTAGCATCACAGAAACATCAGTGATGGCCTGGGCATTTGCCAGCATGGTGCTTTTTCACTGCTGACATCAAGATGTTGCCAGGCCCAGCAGAGTAAGATGGTCAGCAGATTAGTAAGCAGCAGAACCAAGGAGCAGCCACTGACAAGCACCAGGCTTTAGTGTGCAGTGAGGCAGTCAAGCCCCATGGCAAGCCCAGGAGCCAGTCAGTGAAGAGCTCGACAACAAAAACAGCTATAACTTTAGTCTAGCACCTTGGAATCAAACCTGTCATTATCTCAAACCCTTCCAGCCCCACACTGGCCATCAAAAAGGACTGTGGTGGTTTAACCCCAGCTGGCAGCTAAGTGCCACGCAGCGACTCGTTCACTTCCCCTGCAGAGAATGAGTGAGAAATCAGAAGGGTAGAAGTGAGAAAACTCATGGGTTGAGGTAAAGGCATTAAAATAGGTCAAGCAACAGCCATGCACACAAGCAAAGTAAACCAAGAAATTCCTTGGAAACACCACTTCCCATGGGCAGGCAGGTGTTCAGCTATCCCCATGAAAGTAGGGCTTCCTCACATATAATGGTGACTTGCAAAAGCAAATGCCGTGATTCTTCCCGTCCCCAGTTATTTCTTCTTGCCCCAGTTTTATGTGCTGAGCATGACACCATATGGTCTAGAATATCCCTTGGGCCAGGTGGATCAGCTGTCCCAGCTGTGTCCTCTCCTAACTCCTTGTGCACCCCCAGCCTCCTTCTTGGTGGGATGGGCTGTGAGGCAGAAAAGGCCTTGACTCATGTAAGTGCTAGTTAGCAGTCACTGAAACATCTCTGTATCATCAACAGTGTTTCTAGCACAATCCCAAGGTAGCCCCGTATGAGCTACTGTGAAGACAGTTAACTCTATCCTAGCTGAAACTAGTACAGTGTTAGACAAATTCACTTGGAAGTATAAAGTGTATTTGTTACTTAAATTAACCATGCTAGTTGAAGAATAGTGTTTCTCTGCTTTTAATTTCATATATCAAAACCTTCCTATTTACTGGAACACAGATAATCTAGCTGCTAAATTATTCTGTGTTGCTTACTTTTCTTTTATCTTTTCTCAGTGACTCTCCTGGTAATTGTTAATTGCCTCTCCTAAAGTCGGGCATGAATCTTGTGCAGATCTGCCAGGCTTTCACTGCAGACACGACTTTGTCCAGTTCTGTGGTGCTATCCAGTGACAATTACATCTTAATCACGGTAGAGTTGCGGCCTGTTTAAGACCAGAGACACAAAAAAGGGTTAGAAATGAAAGTACGGCTTGCCATGGCAAAAATGTCTTTGAGTTGGGTTCCTTACTTGGAAGACTGGTGGTGCATATGTGACTGGTGCACGTCACGGTGGGGATGACTTCCTGCGCAAGTCCCCACTTCCACATCCCAGGTTAGGGAGGAGAAGAAATGTTTTTCTGATGGTGGTGTTTGTAATTCATTTTTGACTGTACCATTGGGTTATGTTCTCATGCCACTTCTTACTGCTGTTGTAATTTAAAATGTAAGAACAACATTTCATTTTAAAAACATCTTAATTGTTACATTGACTCTGAGGGTGTTCTATCTCAGCTCTGCAGTAATGGCAACTGGGCTGAGAACACTCTCAACTTTATCTCAGGCTGTATTTCCAAGGAAAAAGTTTGGCCTTTGGCCCTTAGAAGATATGCAGCTTGAAACAGGAGTACCTTTGAATTATGCTCTGTGCATTTCCTTTGTGCTGCATCCGCAGCTGTGGCCAGGTGTGTGCAGCAATGCTGAGCAGAGGATGGAGGAGGCGTTGGGAATTAAGCCCTTGCAAATGAGTGGGTCAAAAGTAGAAGGGAACAAAACTGAAACCAGCACTGGCTCTCCTGGGTTCTTTGCTACACTTAGATGGTTAATCTCTTAATGCAACACTAGGGTCATCAAAAGCAGAGAGGAAATGCTAATATCTATCTATGGTAGGCACAGTTGTGATGCTACTGGCTCTGAGCTGCTCTAGGAAAAAGCATTTCTTCCAAGTGATGCCCTTCAGAGCATGACTAAAATAAAATGAACAAACAGTTGCTGCAATTCCCACAAAGCTGCAAAAAGTTGCCTGAAGCTCTTGATTAAAAACCTGTGTAGCACATGAACAGCTCAAGATTTGCAGATCCCCATAACCTGTATTGGAAGTAATTTTCTCTTTGCATGAGCAAGAACTACATTGACTAGTGCACTTGGGGATAGCAAAGGCCCATTTATTTAGTGTGTCACTCCACTGATTTTCTGGCATGCTGTTTGGTGGGGGAGAATAGTTTGTAGAAGTATGGTTTTCATTATGTGGGGCAATGATTTGAAGATGTGGTAGAAAGGAGCCTGGGGGCATGGGGACAGACAAACTGTGGATGCATTGGAAAAGCTCACAGAAATGGCCCCTTCTGCTTTTGTTTTGTTTCCTAACTGAATAGTAGTGGACAAACCCAGCAATATGTTTTCCCAGTTTTGAACTGTCTAAAACAAAGGGTTTTAACTTGCATCCTTTTCTATTTATAAAGGATCATTTACCTGACTTTGCCAGGAATGTATCAAGCCTCTAGTACAGAAAGCTTTTTTCCCCTGAAAGTCCTGAGTTCTGAAGCCCAAGATGCTCTTTAGATGGGAAAGCTAAGAGTTGTGACTGTTTTAAAAAATACTTTTCCTTTTTATACAGTGGGAAGAAATTGGTGAGGTGGATGAAAACTACGCTCCGATACACACATACCAAGTATGCAAGGTAATGGAACAGAATCAGAACAACTGGCTTCTGACCAGCTGGATCTCTAATGAAGGGGCATCCCGCATCTTCATTGAGCTCAAATTCACCCTGAGGGACTGTAACAGCCTTCCAGGAGGACTTGGGACCTGCAAGGAGACTTTTAACATGTATTACTTTGAATCAGATGATGAAGATGGGAGGAACATCAAAGAAAACCAGTACATCAAGATTGATACCATTGCTGCTGATGAGAGCTTCACAGAGTTAGATCTTGGCGACAGAGTGATGAAGCTCAACACGGAGGTGAGAGACGTTGGGCCCCTCACAAAGAAGGGATTTTACCTCGCTTTCCAGGACGTGGGTGCCTGCATTGCCCTGGTCTCCGTGCGCGTGTACTACAAGAAGTGCCCGTCGGTAATCCGCAACCTGGCCCGCTTCCCTGACACCATCACGGGCGCGGATTCCTCGCAGCTCCTGGAGGTGTCAGGTGTCTGCATCAACCACTCAGTGACTGAGGAGGCACCGAAGATGCACTGCAGTGCAGAGGGGGAGTGGCTGGTGCCCATCGGGAAGTGCTTGTGCAAGGCAGGCTACGAGGAGAAGAACAACACCTGCCAAGGTAAGGGTTTGAAGGGAGGGTGCTGTGCTGAGCTTCCAAGGTGATGTGCAGTCTGGGCTTTCTTCTCTTTCATGTTGAGTTGACAGTGGTGGGTCAGGTTCTCACATCCACTGAGGTCCTTTGAGTAAGTGTTACAGGACGAAGACAGAGGCCTGGGCTTGATGTCTTGGCACTTGACACCTATGTGCGGGTGCTTCTGGTGCTTACAGAGCTGCCAACAAGGAGAATCTGGCATTCTTCTATTACCTTTGGAGCACTGTACTACTGGGTCCGTGAGGCAATTGTAGTCTTAGCTGTTATTTAGAGATTTATGTTATTTTTCCTCAGTATCAGGGTTTCCTTATGAGTCTTAGAAGCCTAGTTTCTTTTTTTTCTGGACTGTACCAGAGAATGTTTGAAGTTAATCTCTCTATAGAAGATGCATTTTGTTTTTGTATTTGGAGGAGTGTGTTTTCTGTCTTTATCACTCTATGGAGGGCTGGGTATTTGATGTGGTGTGAGTTGATTGATTTTCCTCTCTGGTAAATAATTTAATACAAAGCTGCTCAGCTGTTCAGAGTTAAACTTAAAGCCCCACTGATAAAAATACTTCCATATGTGCTGAAGTTTTCCCACAAGTAGCTGGCTGAGGTTCCCAGGTTGCTGGTCAGCATAGGCCTCCTGAATCATCAGAGGCCTTGTGCAGGAGATCTAGGGTATCTAAAGCTCAAGATCTTAAAAAGAATACTTACAAAGAACAACAGTGTACTCTGAGTGTATAATCTCATGGTTTGCTGTATTACATGCTTGTTTGTAAAATTTGCCCTTCTGTTGTAAATACGTAACGGGTAGCCTAGAATTAATTTGCTTGTAAAAGAGAAGGGTAAATAAAGATTTCAATACAGATTGCTCTTTGCAAAATTAATATATATTGGTTATCAATTCCATCTCAATTGGCTTGTCTTTGCAGCCACTTAATAATGGGTAGTAACAGATACTATGGGGAAGGCAGAGGAATTCCACTTCAGCTGAAGTCTGTGTTGCATTTTCTCTTCACCTCACTCCAGACACTGATTATTGTTTGTAGTGTAGTACAAAGAATAGATCAGTGCATATCCACAGCAAACTGTGGTCTTGATCCTTTAGCCCTTGGTCACATGCTTGTGACCCTGAAGATAGTTGAAATCTCTTCAAAGGTTGACATGGAGAGAAAAAGTAATGTTTGAGAGAAATGTTTGTGTTGGAGAAGCCTCTACTAAACAGCATCTGGAGTGGTATTTTTGACCAAAATAGTCTCTTTTTTCTACAGATGTAGTCAGTACAGCAAAATCTGTTCTGGTTTTGCTTTTCCTGCTAATAAAGGTATTCCTCCTTTTAGGAGGGGAGAAGAGACTGACTCGATGTTTGATACTGTACAGTGGGGGAGCTAAGATCAACATTCTCCCAAGTTGAGGAAATACAGACTGCCACAGACAAGGGATGTTGGTCGATAGATCAGCAAGGTTTTGCTTAATTATGGCAGAAAATACCATGTCACAAAGTGACAAGACACAGGTTTGGTGCTAGGTCTAGAATTTTTGGAGGAAAGGAGTCCTCTATTGTCACCCTTCAAGTCCTGTCTTCTGATGCTACATTTCTCAAAGCACACTTAGAGGTCTCATCAAAAAACAAACAAAAAAACCCCAACCAAACAAAAAAAGCCAAAAAAACCCCAACCAAACAAAAAACCACTATTAAAAAAAACCAACTATGAACCAAACCACCAAACCCAAAAAAATACAGATTTAAACCAGAAACCTGACACTATCATTGAAGAAGCTGGGCTGCCTTTAGAGGGGTTGCAGTCTTGAGATAGCAATCTGGGGTCTGCTTTCAGAAGACCTTAGTGATTAAAAGCTGTGCTTTCTGTTTTTGGGTGTAGGTTGGTTTTTTTTTTTTTAATTTGTTTTTCTTAAGAGGACAGTATGTGGCCTCTCAATTAATGTCTGTGTTGGGTAGGGCTGTGATCATAATTAGGAAGCGTAAAGATGCTTTGTGGTGGTTTATCTCTGCCCTCTTCCTAACGTATATCCGCATAAACTGCTCTTTACCTCACCTACAGCCTGCACCCTCGACAGGATTTTTATCACTTTATTGCTCTAGAGGTGTTAAAACCAGTAATTCTTTTTTTGTGTGATAGCCCTAAATTCCATCACCAAATCAATGGGATTTGAGTGCCTATGGCAAATTCTGTTTGAGGGCCCCATTTGTATGTCCTGTGTTTAACCCAGGTCATTGTGCCAAGCTTTCCCTGCTGGTTGGCTCCAAGATGCTCTGTGGGTAGGAGGCATTCAGCCTTAGGCAGTTCAGGAGGGCTGTATTCCTCATGTATGGGAGTTCATGTCAATATCCTGTGTGACTAAAACACTTTCTGGTTTGGTTATTGTTACATTCACAAAGATGAGATTGTCTTCTAGGACAGTGAAGTTAAACTTTGCATCCCTGAGCAGAGTAAGTAACACCAGGAAAGGTCCTGTGCATTTGTAAATGCTGAACTTTTTTTTTGTGCTCTGATTGATGCTAAGGAAATGCACTCCATGCTCCTGGCTGACATAATGATTGTCTTGGCACTCTGCTGTGTAGCTTTCACAAACACCTAAATAACTTCTGACCTTTGGTTTGTAAATCACTTGGGTGCATCTTGCAAGTGGTCTCCCAGTTTGCTTTCACTTAGTAAGCAGGTTTTTTGTGACCATGCTTTGGGAAACATTTTCAACCCAGAAGAGCCTGGCTTTGTTTATTAAAATTTCTACTGCAAAGATGACATTTTCCACTGTCTAGTGTCACGTCTGGACAGAGCAGACTACACTCTTTTATTAGAGGTGATGTAAATCCCAGTCATCCTCACAAACATATGGGAACTATTGAAATCCCTTCTGCCTACAAATCATTAATTGGCAATGATGTTCTGAATTAATCATCTTGTCAGCAGGGTTCCTGTTTGAAGAAGGCACTGACAGTAACAGCTGAGCAATTTCTCTCACTGGGGACTCTAAGGTTGTAAATATGACATGGTCTAATCTCCTTATATAATGTGCTCACTCTCTCAATTAATATAGGCAGCTAGGTAGTAGTTACTGTAAAAAACCCAAACTATTTGGATTTTTACACCTCTGTTGGTAACATAGCACATTTATCAGCAACTGCTAGGGACAGCTAGAGCTAAATTGTGACTGTGTTAGGACATGTTTGTAAGGACTAGTGTTAAGGTTCATTATTCACAAGAATATATTGCTGTGCTAGTTACTGAGAGAAATGAAAGCAGTTGCTCTGTGAATTTCTATGCTGTTTTCCAGAGTGGTGGTTTGGTACCACTAAAGGACTGGTGGTTATGGGCTTTGCCTCAGTTCAGCTGGTGCTTTCTAAATGGATCCTTGAGGAAAATGCCTGCTTTCAAGTCTGCTTGGCCAGTTTCAAGTCTCCTAATGGTGGTCTCTACCCTAGCAGGCAGTACTCAACCAAAGCTGAGGGACAGATCCTAAAATGCTGTAAAAATTGGTGTAGTGCCACTGACATTTCTCCCTTTACCCACTTAGGGGTTTGACCAAAAAAAATTGTCTGCCCAATATCTGCTTTCCTTCTTCCTGCACTGGCATAGGTGAGTTTTATTGTAACTTCAGTTTTAGTTGCTTACTGTAAATAGCAGCACTCACCACTGGGGTTTGTGTAGGAAATGAATACCGTGACAAGGGCACCTTCCGGCAGTTCTCTTTGTATTCATCCTCCCCTTCAGCCCAATATGTTTTCAGTGAGCAGCAAGAAGTACTTATCTTCATGCCTTTAAAGACAGTTGAGCCTGTGCAACTGGAAGAGGGGGGATGTTGACATGTTAAGCTAATGAGAGCCAAACACATTTGCAGCGGTGAGGTCCTGCTAGCGTCCAGTGGGCTGCAGACTTGTATCTGCAAATGTAGTTGATTTTGCAGAGTCTGATCTTTTTTCAGATGACTTTAGAGCTGAAGCACAAATAAATTAAATATTTGAGTAAAGAAAAAATGGAAGAAAAGAAAAACTGCACAGAAGGAGAGCCAAAGTGAAAAGATGAGTAATGAGTTCAGGAGGCCATGACACTCTCCTTTCCGAGAATCGGTGCATGCTGCCACTTCAAGGGACACCAAAAGGAGTTGGTTTACAATTGGTTTTAGCTAGTTAGCAGGTATAGACAAGCTTACAGATGTTAGAGGTGGACAAAATAATGGAGGAAAACTCAGTGATATCTTTCTTCACCCTTGCTGTCTTCTGAGGAAGAACATTGAAACTGGGGGCTGGAGGAAAGATGGGTTGGGGTATAGTTTGTGGTTTTGGAAAAGAGCTGCTGCCAGAAAAAAGACCTGGGTTTTTTTGGTTTTTTTGTAAAACACCTCTAGAATGTTCAAGCCCTTCTGCTGCCTTAAATATTGATGTTTGTTTGATTATTTTTCCCTTAATCAACTTTGCTGAACATACCTCAATGCATTTACAAAACCATATTTATTTTTGCTGATTGTTCATTACTTGTGTTGTGATTCAGCTGAGCTCTTGCCAAGAGAAATGAGTTTCTTACAGAAAACAAGGGCTGCAGAAAAATGTTGTGTTCATAGGTAATTTATTTTGGACTTAATTAAAACTAATTGACATCTAGCTTATGTAGTTTAGAAGTTTACCTGCTGAATCAGTTCCTGGATGATTTTGTTGCTGGCTGCTTGGGGGTGAAGCAGAGCTACTCATCTTCCTCCAAAAGCAGAGCAATCAGTGCAGACTGTTTGAAGGCACTTTCCCAGAGCAGTGATTGCCATCCCGTTGATGAGCCACTAGAAGGATATTCAGAGGCAATTGTTTATTCAGAGGCAATTGTTTATTTACAGCTGTGCAGGAGCCAGCAGGCAGAGGTAGTGACCCTTGGCTGGTGAGGAGCAGAAGGTACCATCTGTGGAGAGTTGGGAGACAACTGAGGATTTACAAATGTAGTGATGGCAGAGCCATGCTTTACAACTCTTGTGTTTCTGAGCCTGCACAGCAGCTATCCCAGAGGCCTGACGTGTGAATAAAACAGAGAGCTGATACCACAATAAAGAATACCCTGTGTATTTGCATATTATGTGTGGTTTTCTCAGGTGACACAGTGCAGGACCTCAGCCATTCCCCTTATTTCTAGAAATGGAAACATGCTGCTGCACAGGTAATCTTATTTTGAAACTTGGTCTTTTGCTCCAGAGCAGTGTTTCTGTTTTTACACCTAAGAGAGCTGCAGTAGGGGGGCAACTTTTCTTCAGTCCGTTCCACAACTTGCCTGCCTCTCTGCCTCATGTTGGCTGAATTCTCTCTCTCTCTTCTCTCTCTCTGCCCCTCTCCTCCTTGTTACCTATGCTAGAAAGGCAGCATACTGCTAAATCCTGCCTGTCTTGTGGGAGACTTCCCAGCTGGGACTCAGGTGGATAAGGCAAGTGTGCTTTTACCTTCGTAGAGGAGTGGAAAGCAAGCAAAGTCCAGGGATTAAAAAAAAAAATATAAAAATCTCTTTTTAATTGTTCTACTGGGAGATGATTACATGGCAAGAACAACAGTGATGGAAATATTTGGTATATGGAGAATACTGAATCTGGAAATGCAGTTGCCCCTCCAGGGAGTTCTTCGCCCATCATTCATACTTCTTGTGCATTTTTCTGATTAAAATCAAATTGGCTGGGAATATAGAATGCTAGGTGTTTATATAATTATGAGCTGAAGTACCTAGTTAATTTTAATTAGTCACAAACCCAGCCAGTGTTAGAATAGCTGAATTTTTGGCCACACAGTTTGTATTCTCTTTTCAAATGTAAAGAAAGTCACTTGAATGCAAAATGCAGTTGTCACTGGAGGGAGAATGGGTTTTATTCTGTAGAGAGGTGTGTGCATGTATATATTTAGATGTTTTGTTCTGCAGCTGAAATAATAAGAGCAGGGAAATGTTTTGCACAGATCAAAATTGTATTGCAGCAGGACTGATTAAATATTACTCTCTTTGTTTTGTTTTGTGTGTGTGTATTTGCTCTCCTTATTATAGGAGGCACAGTGTCCATCTGTGTGCAGTACTTTATGCTTTACTAATGAGCTGTAACTTTCTGAACTACCTTGTATACTCATAACCCCAATGACTGAAGACCTTTTCCTTGTTCTGCAGCAATGCTTTTAGTCTGCTGCTTTGACCAACTTAACCTTCCTGTTCTTTGCAGTCTGGCTGCTGTGCAGTCACCTTTCAGAAGGACAGTTAAGAAGTACTTTATTCCCTTCACAAAGTATAGATTGAGCAGTGCAAACAGAATAAGGTTTGGAAATGGCTTCAGAAGTGTGAACTGTGAAGGTCATGTTTGCTTCTTAACCATAAGGTATTTTGGGACAGATCTTAGGGTATGCTTTTTAGTGTGGTCCTAGATAACTGAATGATATTTACTTGAGTGGCGCCTTTGTTTGGTTTTATCATTCTTGAAGATACTGTATCCATTGGTAGATTATGGAATTTGTTAAATTATGGGATGGCAGAGGTGTTGCAGGACAAAAGGAGTGTTGGCCATGGTGTGGTTAGATTCCTTTGATTGCCAGCTTTGAATTTGAATGGTTTGGAAACAGCTCACTTATTAATTGTGGTTTTTTGAAACAATTAAGGACTCTGGAAAACCACTAAGGATAAAGTGCATGAATGCTTGTTGGCAGTGCAGTGAATTTAATTGCCTTGATTTAAGATATGGCTTTCCCCAGCTGCCCACTCTGCCCCAGTGCTGGAAGCTGCTGCTGGCTTTGTTAAACTGGATAGTTTGCCCATGACTGATGTGATCAATGGAGTGCTTGTCTTGATGTCCTGGCCTGGGGGCACTCTCCCTAGATGGTGATCTGTAGCAGAAGGGTGGCTGCAACCACTTGAACTGCCAAGGGTCTGCCAGAGCTCGTTTGTCAGAACCCTCATTCCACCTAATTTATATGGGGTATTAAAATGAAGTGGTACTATTGTTTTGCTCATAATTTGGGTTTTCAGTTTTGTATTTCTCATTTAGAAACACTTAGCAGTAGTTAATGATGTGTTCACATTTCAATAATAAGCTTTCCTCTCTGCATGCTTTACATCTTGACCATTTTCACTTGCTCTGGGTTAAAATTGAGGTTGAAATCCAGGCTTCACAAAAGCAGGCTACAATTGTGCCTTGTATGGACAGATTCACAGCTTATATTTTATTTCTCTAGCTGAATAAACTTGTATCCTTTACAAGGTAAGTGTTCAGTAGAATGAAGTAAGAGCAAAGAGACTGTGATACATATGTCTGTAGAAGGAGTTGAATCTGCTCTTCATGATAAAAGAGATACCCATTTATTTTGCTGGAAGATTGTTCATTTTCTGTCACTGAAGAAGTTAATCTAGTATAGACAGAATTGTGTGTATGAACAACACAGGGTTAAGATTGTATTGAGCATGATTCTGATGAGCTTCCATTTTTGGTTTCCCTCAGGGTGGTTAAGAGGTTTTTAATACTGGAGCAAACTCAGAGGGGTAGGTGTTACATAAACCACAAAATGTATACACAAAACAAATTAGAGGAAAAAAAAAAACAACCAAGACAAAAGAGGCAATTCAAGGCTTGTGGATGTCCCTTATTACTTTCATACACCTGTCTTTATAAATTTATGTTCTTAAAAATACAGCTGAAGTTTGAAGAACTGGGATTTAAGATGACAACTTTCTTCTCACTGTAAATGACAGTCAATCAATTTAATGCCAAGAAAAATTCTACTTCTCTTCTCCTGAAAACTCCGGCTTTAAGAGCTGCAGGTAAGTGGCAGTATCAGGATAAACTCCCTGGCTGGGGGTTGAAAGAAGACTATCCCTGCCTGCTTGCCTCCTCATGCCACCCACAATTATATTCCTGGAAGCAGGATGGGTGGGAGAGGATACACATCAGCAGAGCATCTTCATCTGCATCTTCATGGACCTCATGGAGCCTGCTGTGGTAGTCGTGGTGGTGGGCTCAGCTTCCCTGACAGGTTTGCCTGACCAGTGTGGCACTGGGGGTAGTGCTGACCTGAGATGTGACCCATTCTTGCAGTGACACTTGGAGAGGTATCCTGAGCCAAGTCCTCAGGTAGGCTTTGACTAGCTAATGAGTAGTTTTGCTGCCACTTGAGAAGTGAGTGTTTCAGTGTGAGAAAAGAAGTAGTTAATGCAGACTATTAAAGCCGCTTCCAGGTCATGTGAAGGGCTTTCCTCTGTTGGATCTTGAACTACCCACTTCATGAAGTAGGTCAGAGTCGCTGTTCCCGGTTTTACAAATGACAGCTTTGGGCTGAGTTATTCAATGCCACTCAGAGACTAGAACCTAAACCAGGATTTTGGGTATCAGTGCTGTGCTTGATCTCATGCACTCTTTTTATGCTCTTAAACTAACCTAAAACCCTTTTAAGATCATTCATCTCCAGGTGGATTCATTGGGAAATAACAATGAAATTAACATTCCTCTAGAGATGGAATTTGAACAGAAATTGTCATTTCAAAATGCTTGCTTTTGTACCTCAGTTAGATGCTTTCTTTCAAAAAACCACTTGGCCTGGATGTGCATTTTCTGAGCAGGACTCTCACATCACCTAGAGGCTCTGCCTAGTGTGGCATCTCTACCTACAGGTCCATTTCACTGCCAAAACATCAGCATTATTGACTACCAGATGCTCTGCATATATATAAAAAAGCATCCCCTGCCCCAGCAGACTGTCCAGTCCCTCTGCATGTGTGTGACTGGTGTTACTCGAATAAAGCGAGCCTGTCTAGGGAGCCAACATGATCTTTGTTGAACTCCAAGTGATGGTTGCTACCCAAGTGAAATTACTGTCTCCTGTGTGGGCTGAAGCGTTGCTCTGGTACAGTACTAATTCCACAAATAATGCATTGGAGGGCTTACACCAGGTTGGACAGTCTGTCGTCCCATTGCAATGGTGACAGGGGTCACAGAGTTGCCTTCGAAAGCTGCCTGGAAAGGAAGGTTTTTAATTACTGCAGAGCATGGGGAATGTGCTAATTTGTAATTTGGCGGAAGCAACCTGCAGGCTGCAGCTTCCCAGCTCCAAACTGCTTCTCAGATAGCTTGCAACCCAGGCAGTAATAGAGCTAGGACTGTGGGTTTCATTACTGCTGGGGCTCCATGCAGGTTCAAGAAGTGACAGCAGTGTTGGAATCTTGGGACAGGAGCCAGTGTTTTATTAGTATAAATCCAAGGCAATTGGGCATGTTAATTACTGGAAGAAATTCACAGCAGGGAGGAAGAGGTCCAGGATGATGGGGAGATGCCATATATAATTGCCAAGGTCCACAGATGCCCTGTGACCCTGTGCTGCTGGGATTTCCTGTGCGATGGTTGACTTGCAGCAGATTGAGTGTTGTCATTGCAGGCTGTAATGTCTAGAGCAAAGTGCCTGCAGAGGGAATTTGAGGCAAAAATAGCTTAAGGCTCACAGAGTACTGTAGCAAAAGTAATCATGGGACCCTCCAGTAGCAAGTCAGATGTTGGTCAGGGCATTTGTAGGCGCATGAGTGTGCTGGTAAGGGGTAAGCAGACAGGTGATTTAATTTACTCTTCCTGTCCTACCTGATTTTGGGTTTGCTTTTTGTTCGAGCACTTGATGCTCTTTTACTGCCATAGCAGATGATCAGCAAGAGACTCTTTATAGAAGTGAAATGCTACAAACCTATGAAGAAAAAGGCAGGTGTCTGTCTTGGAAAATAATCTTTCCCTCTCTGCCTACCTGAAATCCTCAGTCAGGCTCAGATAAAAGCTTTTCTCCCCTCCCTGGGCACAAGACTGGCCCATATTATTTATTTATTTGTAAATTTTTTTTTAGAAGAGATTTTACATTATTTTTCTTTGCTTTCACAGTTCAAGCATGATTTAATGTGTCAAAACTAGTTTGCTTAGCTGGCCTTGATTATCTTCATACTTCCACTAAAACAGGGCAGTCATCCTTCCAGGCATTGCTGCTGCCCAGACAAATGAAGTGTCACAGCAGCTAGAACCTGCTCTTGTGTTGTGACAGCAGTAGCATCCTTCAACAAAGCCATCAGCAGGGAATTTACACGAGGGTAATGCCTACAGATATGGCTTGGGTCAGGGCAGCGTGGGCCAACACAGGCAGATGCAGAGACAAGCTTATGCTCAAGAGACTTAATGGATCATTCATGTGCAAAGGCATTTTGGTCCAGATTGAGAGTCTAGCTAGTACTAGAGAGAGAAAGAAACCATCCTGTGGGTGCCTGCACTAGTGAGCCTGGCAGAAATAACACTGAGAGACCTTGCTGCAGGGTAGTGCTGCCAGACTGATACATCTGGTTGCAGGTTTCCTGGCAGAAATGAATTGCAGGGTGATCTTTTGCATTTTGTAGTCAGTGGGGATTTTGTCATTGATTTTGTTGAGATGGTAAAGGTAATCCTTTATGATATGTTAACTAAATGATTTCCTGGGTTAGATCTTTATTAAGTGTTGTACTGACTGCCAGCAGAACACAGCCTATAGGAAAGAAATTTAGTTCATGATAATTGGTACAACTCAGACCTATTTGTCAGCAAGTGGTCTGATCCTGATCTCCTCCAAACTTCCCAGCTATCAGTTTCTGGCATTTTGTGGTTGTCTTTTTCTCATGTAATGCGGGGGGACACAGGCTAAAGTTCATCCACCTGTTTCTGCACTCTTCTCCATTGAAGTGAGTAAGGAAGAAATTTTGAGTCGCTTCTCACTCTAATTAGTTTAAAATGGCATAGCAGCCCTTGAGCCTGGCTGCAGGACATGGCGCATCGTAGGAAGCCTTCCCTGAGGTGCTGCTGTGTGCTCAGCTGAGCAAGAGCTCTGCACTTGGCATCCTCATCATTGATGTCTTCAGGCTCTTGTCTCCTGGATGCATCAGTAACACAGTACTCAGCAGTCAGGTCAGACATCTCCTGGTGTGTTTTTGCTGGGGTGTGTGGGATGGCTGCCAGCTGGAAATCTGGTGCTCGGGGACTAGTGGAATCATTGTGTGAGTCTGTTATTGACTGAGCTCTGACCGTGGCTAATGGCATTGACGAGTTGTGTCATCCTGATGGTGAAGGCATTGGGTCATGCACTGGCTCTGAAATGTAGCACGTAAAGTGCACTGGTAGATGGGGAGAAGTGCTCCCTGCCAAATCCTGCCCTTCCAAAATATTGTGGGACTGTTTGATTTGGTGGCCTCTTCTTTTCTCCGGTTTTGTTTGTTTGGGGTTTTTTTTTATTGTAGGTTTATTTTTTTGTTGGCTTTTTTCCCAATAAAAGACTGTGCTAGACTAGACATTGGTGTGTAAAACAGTGGCCAGTGTTGCTGGAAACTTGATTCCGTGACTCTGTAAACTGACACAAAAAGTGTTTATCAAGATACCTGTGCATGACTCCTTCTGTGTCTTCATTCGTTCAGGTACGTGCAAGTCATTTTGCTGTTCTTTGTGGGCACTGTGCACACAGCTAAAAACATGATGCCTCTAATGTGGCATCTGTGTTTAATACCATGTGTAGCTCTGGGCTAAGAAGAAAAATGAGTATTTTACAAGAAAAGAAAAGCCAGCCCAAACTAGAATGAATGTTTTCAGATGGAGGCATTTGCTTTTAGGTTGGAGGCATAAATGCAGCAGCTTAAAGTTGTAGTGTTCATTTTCACTGAGCTTATGGTAAGTATTTTGCCACTCTGGTTGGGAAGAAGCAGAGGCAGCCCAACAGTGGCACTGCAGTTCTGTCGTAGGACTGAGTGTGCATTGTGGATTTAGTGGGAGGCACCATGTTATTGCTTGTGTACTGCTGGCAGGTGGGTGAGGCCCCATGGAAAACCGAGCTAGAACATTTCTGGTTGTGGAGTCACCTTCAGTGTTTTGCACTGCGTGCGTGCATGAAAACAGCATGGGCTGTGGATGTAGAGAAACAAAAATACTCCTGAAAGATTATTGAGCAAAGGCTTTTGGTTTAACAAATTCAAATTTTGCATGTTTCAAAGACTGGTTTCCAGATGCCATTGGGAAGAGTGTCAGGCCACATTCAGATTAGCCTTATTGTTCCATAATATCTTACTGGAGTACAAGGTTAATTAGTACCATAGGCAATATGCATTATTCATCACAGCAATCAGGCTTTTCTTCTGTTGGTCTGTTGTATGCTGCAAATGTTTTCCCTTCCAATAACAAATCCTTGATATATCATTTTCAAATTTAATCCTGCCAAATGACATTTGTGATATATAAATTATCTGGGCACTCTGATACTGAAAAATATTTCAGGTGTCAAAAGTATTCTAATTTTAATGTTTAACTCCTGGCATGCTTCGGCATAAACCTGAAGGACCATGGGAGCTACAAGATGATTTTATTAATGCCCATCTTCAACCTGCCCCAAACTGGGGATAGCAGTAGTGACACGAGTAGTGCAGTTGTTTGTAGCAGTAGTGTTTTCAGTGCTAATTATCAGCAGTATTTCATTGCAGGCATGAAGTGTTGAAGTTGTGTTGCTGCTATGGTACTGTGGCTGCTCGCAATACCCCAGCACAGATCTCAAGCATCTCGATTCCCACCCTGACATTTGTGGCTGGGGAAGGCTCTTTGTGACAGGGCTCCTTCAAGCAGGAGGGCTAAACGTGAGGTGCTCTTGGCTACTTTGCAGTGCCAGGGTCCCTGCCTTGCTCCAGGGTACCATGTGGGCTGCAGCTGTCAGCACTGGCTGACAGGTTTGCAGAAGGTCTAGCAAGCTGTGGTTTTCACTTGCAAGGTGTGTTTGTGGTGCAGAGGGTTTGGCCTTTCTTTTTCAGTTCAAGAAACCAGCTCTACCTCATCCTCAGCTGGTAGTCTGTCCACTAGAGGAGAGTCATGCAGGAGGAGGAGGAGTTACACAGTGAAGTGATTCATCTGATCCTTGCTCATTTTCCATTTTTCAAAGAGGTCCTGCTGCCCTCTTTGTCCAGCATTCAGGAGGCTGAGTCAATCCTATATCCTGAGATTACTGTGTTGAAGATGCCTGGCATAGCTTCCAGAGCAGCACTTGGAAAACGTGGTGATCCCTCTCTGCCACCACATCTACTGAAAGAATAATATTAGTCTGAAAGATCTCTGGGACTTGTTTCACTGCTGCTTTCAAGTTCTGATGTTTCACCCTGGCTGCCTTCTGGAAGAGTTTTCCAGCCTTGTGTCAGCTGTACACGTGTGCATTAAAGTGTGTGGATAGGTATTAGAAGGGAAAACTGGGACACAAAATCGGGTGACTTGCCGAAGGTCACACAAACCAGTTTTGATGGAGCTAGGAGGCTCAGGCTTCCTGCTTCTGCCATCCTTGCTTCAAGATCATTAGCAATTTTTCTCATCTCTCTTGCTGTCCTGGAAAGGATTTAGGCATGAACTTCCTTTCTCACATAAGATGGGGCAGCCTCCTTGCACAGCTGGGCATGTCTTGCAAAGTTATGTTGTGCTGTCAGGACCCCGGGGGAGTAACTTGAACGGACATGGCTGGAGGATAAATATGGCAGATTTCTACCTTAAATAGCCTGTGGCAACAAATCCACTGCACAGGCAAGGAATGCTTGAGATTCCTTTGTGTTCACATCTGCAAGTAAATATTTTCCGGCAACCCTGACTCACTTCCCTTCTGCCCCTCTTGTTTTGTATGTGCATTGTTCTCCCCTCCTGACTTTCCCTTTAGGAGGAGCCAGCTTAGGTGACTGCTTTTCTGCTTTCCTCCTCCCGGCTGGCATGGAGGGGAATTCCAAGGGCACGATTGTCACAGTGGAACGCAGAACACAATGTTTGATTTGTGTCAGATAACAGAAAAGGAACACATGCTTTGAAAGCGAATACCCCGGTGTGTCCGGGGCTTTCTGGGGCAGTTTGGAAACAGCTTTTTAGCAAAAACAGGCAGGTGGATAAGTGCCCAAACTACACTTATCTGTCAAACAACTAGCAAATGTCTGTGGTCTTTGATTTAGATGCTGTTGTGATATAAACAAGTGAGCAGTCACAGGGCTGTAAAGAGGTGATGATGAGTATTATTCTTTTCTCCTGATTATTACACACTGCTTTGAAACAAGTAGTTGAGATTCTTGTCAAGACCTCTGCTCTTGTGTAAAAGTGCATTTGTAGAGCAATCTGATTGCTTCCAGTTAAAAAGGAATACACACAATGTTTCCTTAAAAATTTGTTGTAGGCAACAGAATAATAAATAAAACGTACCTAAAGTATAATTATGTAGATCACCAAAAGTGGAATGGTGTTATCAGCTTAGTCTTTAAGAGTCACATCAATAACTTATGAGTTTTGATAAATGTGCAGTATAGATCCTACTTTGTAGCACATTGTTACAACATAATGGCAAAGGAATCTAATTTTTCGAATAATTTCTGAGGACAAACCCAAAAATTCACAGCATTCAGCTGTGTGTGAATTTAGTGTTGCGTTGTAAATCATCATGGTTAAAAGTGTTAATGAGAGGAAAATCTTCTGCAGATGCTGCATCCATAGATCTCTGAAATAGCTTGTGGGGGCAAACACTAGACTATGTGTCTGATAAATAATAGAAGAGTTTCACTCCCTCTCCTCCTCTCCCTTTTACATGACATGAGCACTGCTTGGAAAAAGCAGAATGGTGTTCAGGCTGTACCAGAATGTAATAAAAGCCATAGTTTTTCCAGAGAAAAGTTATATTTCTGTTTTGGAGCAGTTGGTCTATATGTGTGTGAGTCTGAAGGCAAGAAAAAGCTATTTATTGCCTCACCTGTCTGACACGATGAGTAAAGAAAGAACGATGAAATCAGGGACTATGCATGGGAATGGAAAAAGCCCATCATCTTTGCTTCAGCCACCCAGATATAACCTGCCACTTGAGAATCTGCCTCTGTTTCACATGTCCTTAAACATGCAAACAGCAGGTGTACCTGAGGCTGTGCCCAAAGGAGGGGAGGTCTCTTCCACTGAGCAGCTGCAGGTCTGGGACGTGGCACACCCAGCAACCTACTGATGCGGCATTTGGCACGCGTTGTGGATACTCTGTTGTATCTTCCCCTTGTATTTATATCTGATAAATGTTTTACTTGTTTACATCCTTCTTGTTAAAGAAGGATGTGGTGCTGGTGCTAGGTGGGACTAAGCTGTGATTTCCTGAAAATGACCCCATAAACTCAGGTTTATCCTTTTTTTTTTTTTTTTTTTAAAATTGTTTTGGACTCTGCTTTGATAGCTCATTTTCTAATGGCAGCAAGAAATTAAAGTCTCCTAGATGCTTTTAAAATGACCATGTTTGGAAATATTTTGAATCTTCATTTCTTAAGGAAAAAGTATCAGGTCCTGCTGTAAATAGCTTGTTTGTGTTTTGTAAAAGGCAATAAGGAAATGTAGGATTTCCTGGGCTTTAAACAGCAGCAACATAAATGTTAGTAGCACTAACACGTGGCTTCTTCAAACACAAGGGAGTTTTGTGGGTGATGATGAAGAAAAAAGGACTGAGCAGTCAGTCTCAGTTATGCCTCTTGTATACTTGCTTTTCTGAGATGGAATTTCCAGGGCTTTTGTCATCAGATCAGATATCTGTTGTACCTTGGGGATGTCATTATCTCCATTTGGTAATGGGGAGCAAAACAAAGAAAGGAATTGCCAAAATCGTGTATCATTCAGTGGAAAATCAGGCTTCCCAATCTCATACTGTACTTTCTAAACTGCATGCCTGTGCAGATACATGACTGCTATTCCTTCTCATTAGTGAGTGTAGGCATGTCTCTTCTTCTGTATTTTAGCTGATCTTAAGTGACTTGCTTTCCTGGCAATAGCTTCAGTGATGTGATTTGTCATTCACTGTTGAGAGGGTTTTTTTCCATATGTGTATGCCAGGATTTCAACTGCAGCTCAGTCAAACACTTGATTACATTTTGTATTAGATGTTCTTACAGTCTACAGGATATTCTCAACTAGGTTAGGAAAGCTAGAGGCAGGACAACATCATCAATATATAAGTATTTACTTTGTTATGTCTTAGGCTATTGGAGAAATAAGAGATCTTTAAAATGTAGAAATTCCACTACAAAGCACATGGTATTACTGAGCTGTCTGTATCTTCTCTTCTGGACAAGGCTGGATTAAATATTTTGCTCTTTGCTGATTTACTAAAAAGGGTAATTTGTGGCCTTTTCTCTTTTGCTGAAGCACCAGATCTGAATACATGTTCCAGTGTTTGCTTTAAAACGGCATGCCGCTGTGCATGGTGTTTCAGCATATTTAATTATCTCTTGAAAAGAGAGTGAAAGTGGATCCGTGCATGTTGCCTCTGTGACAACAGATCGCAGAGATCTCTCCCCCTCAAGTAAAAATGAAAACAAAAGCTCTTCCTGACTTAGTGCAAAACTGGCAATCTACTGTTTAGACAAAACCTGTCAGACTTGCAGCTTCTGCAGCCAAAACATACGAGTGCAAAGTCTCCAATAAGTGATAATTAATTAGCATGTAGAAGTGAATCCTGCTGTGAGCCTTCAGTCCCTTCAGTTAAACTGTTTTATAATGTAATGCTATCAAGATATTTCATTGTACACAGAAAGGAAAAAAAATCATAAAATATATGTTCTCAAATTCCCATTTGAGGGTGAGTTCCTTTCATTTATCAAGCTTGCTGGTGTGCCTCCAGAAATTTTCTCCAAAATGATGACTAGTTCTTTAATTACACTTAGATAGAGCTGTGTTTGTTGGTGGTGTTTGAAACTACAGATTGAATTTAGTACTGTAAGTGTCATTAATCTGCTGAAATAAAAATACAGAGTTTTTAATAGGGTCTCAATTTAATGTTTTTAAAAGCTCTGAAGAGATTTAATGCTAAAACAGCCAATATAAATCTGCTTGGCTCCTCTGTCTCCCTCAAGCATGTACCTCTTTTCAAGGGAACTTGGCTCACACTAATTGCAAAGCTGTTTACTGTCTGCATGAATTTGATGGACTCTCACTTTTATTGTTAAAAGTTGTTAACGTCAGAGGTGACCAGGAAACTGACATGGCAGAGCCTGTACATGGTATTAATTGCCCTGTGTTTTCTGTAGGACCACAGAAAAACCTCAGCCTTTCTGTTGTGCTCTAGATGTCGACAGCCTGTCTGAAAGAGTTCATGGGTTTGACTCTTACTCTCTTTTAAGCCTTACCTGTGAGTTTTTGGCTCCTATTTTGGTGGACTTGGCTATATCCTTGCTTTTTGATCTTGTCAACAAGGGTGTATCCATGCCCCTACTTGATATTGCTGGTTGCAAGGCATTGGGAGATGGAGCTTTGTAGCTGCATCAGCGCCATTGTTTTCTTGATTACAAATGTTTATTCTTAAAATAAGTTCCAGTCTTTTTTTTTTTTTTTNGTGGTATTTTATTTTCCCCTCTTTTTAGCCAAAGGTAGTTTTTATAGCAAGTAATCAAACTGGTAGGTTTCAAATGAGGAAGGGAGAACATTGCTTGATCGGTGTTCTAATTTATATATATGAAACATGCATGGAAATCTTGGTGACTTCTTTAATAAACTTGGTTCATTTAACTTCTGTGGGCCTGTCATCATTTATACTCAGTGCACAGTGGGTCCATCTTCCTCATCCCTTCATTGCTAAGCTTCCTTGTATGGGAGAGCTGAGGGGACCTTGCCTCTGGAGTCAGGATGGAGCTGCCTGCCTGTCAGTGAGTGTATTTAGCCATCCTAATAGTAAATATTGTAGTTGAGAGGCAGTGGTATTCACAGGGGAGCTGTATCACTGCAGTCGCTTCAGCACAACAAAGAGCGGAAACTGCACCAGCCTTGAAGATGAATCAGTGCTGCGGTGATTAAAAAGATATACATTTCCCATGCTCCACGTAGGAGTCGGCAGTGTTTTCCCGAGGGATTGTCGTCAGTCTGTAAATAAAAGATGCTGACAGTTTCCTTGGGGAGCAGCTTAAGGACTGAGAACATCGTTTGCCATTAGATACTCCTCATTAGTCAGTGGCTGACACAGGGGAAGCTGGGTGGGGTACTGAGCTTTGGCATTTTTCCTCTCCCTGGCGTTATCACCCCTTTCTTTTCAGGGTTTGGTCCCGCCATCTAGCTGAGATGAGGGAATACCTGTGGATCCTAAGATGTTTTGGGGCCGTGGAGGTGAGAAGTTTCCTTGGGGACTCAGTGCTGTGTGAAGTTAGAGAAGTGCAAATAAATACTGTGTCTCTCAGCAAGGGGCAGGGAGCCTGTGTACTTGCGAGCACGGGGCTGGCAGGGCACGGGTGCTCCTGAGTACCACAACGCAGTTAATGAGCCCTGCTGCTTTTCTTCCGTCGATATGTGAGCAGCTTGGCAAGCAGGCCAGGGAAGATGAAGGGCAGCTCATGAGCCCAGTTACTGTCCTGCTCTTTAATTATTACTGTTTTCAAATCCCTTTCAGTATTCACAGCTCAATTTATGTGCTAATTGGCCCTTTTTATAATCAGAAGACAGAGACTGCAAAAGTCGGTGTGTGCGTTCTCTCAGCAGTGCCACTGTGTAGCTATGATGAATTATCTGTGGCAAATGTTCTGTTGCTTTGTGGTGCTTGGCCTCTGTCAACCAGCACGTTTTCTGCTGGTTCTGGTGACCTCCTCTATAAAAAATCTGGTCTGGGAAGGAAAGAACTGAGGGGAGAGTGGCTACAAAATGCTGTGGTGCTGCTGGAGCAGAGCAACGCTGAGGCATAAGAGAAGGGATGATGCTTCAAGGAGGTTTTCTGTTTTGGGGATGGTGATAGAGGAGTGGAGACCATGCAGCTCCTCCCCCAGATGGTGTGTGAAGAGCTCTGCACCAAGTGCATGTTGAAGTGAATTACCCATAGCTCCTCTTAAGGTACAAAAATAGGATTCTTCATTTTCACCACCTCCCTTGGCTTCCTGTGTCCGCCTCCTGCCCCTGTCCCCCTTGAGATCCGAGGTGGAATGAAACTCGGCTTCCTCAGTGCCTCTGGCTCTCCTCTCTGCTGTCACACACACCACCGCGTTTTGCTGGAGCTGCTCGAAATGCAGCTATAATTGTCGAGTACATGTCTGCTCTCATTCCCTCCCACTCACCCTCTGGTACCTTGTGCCGGGCTCTGCTTTTTCCTGAAACCCCCCCACTCATTCCTAGCATTTCCACTGCTCCTCTCCCTCCTCCCTGGTGCACCAGGGTGTGGAATAAACCCCCTTCTGCACACCACAGCCCTTCCTATGCACTTCTGAGCCCCCACCAGTGCTGAAGTTTTCCTGTGGTAGTCACATCAGGAAGAGCTAATGTGCTGGGATGCAGCTTGCCTTTTGCCTTGGGATCAGGTTTACAGTGTCACCAGGGTCCCTTGCCAGTGGAATCAATGCCTTTTTTTTTTCTTTTTTTTTCTTTTTTTCTTTTTTTTCTTTTTTAAAATTTTTTTTCTTTCTTTTTCTTTTTAAATTTTTTTTCGACAGGCAGTTTTGTTCTGTGTGTGCGGGAAGAAAGGAGATGGAACACCCTTCCTGCTCCCAGCAGCATCCCAGGCAGCTCGGATGGGTGGAGTGGCAGGACCCAGCATCTGGGCTCCCTCCCATGAGCAGCTGAGTGAGTGGGACTGGAGAAAACTACAGTCTTCCAGCTGCTGAGGAGGAGGTGCATAATGATATGAGCCTCAGAGGGTGATCGAGGGAAGGGACAGCTCAAGTTGCATGGGGGATGGATTATATTGTAAAGCATGTGAATTTGTTTTTTCAGAGCTTTTTTGCAGGTACATGTGAGAGTGAGGAGTGTGGGTGTGGTCTGGGCCTTTGAGGATGCCCTGGCCTCTGCTTTTTTACAGAAGACTTTGCTTGAAATTTTTCCTGGAGTTGAGAAAGTATCCATTTGTACCTTTGAAAAAGTCAGCCTTTTGGAGGAAGCTAGTTTCGTTGGTGTCTAGGCTTTGGGAAATATTACCAGGTTGCTTGCAAGATCGTTAAGAAGCTTTTACTTACTGCGTGGTCTCCTTCCAGTGGTAACTGGTCAGTCTCTGAGGCCAGCCCTTTTAAAGAGAAGTCAGACATATCCTGTGCATTAATTTATTTTTAATCAGTTCTTTCATGTCATCAGCAAGAGACATTCACCTTGAAAGAAATACACAAACCTTCTTTTCCCTGTTCACAGCAATAGAATTTATAAAACAGCCTTGAAGTAGAAACTGTCTTCCTTATTTCTTGGTAAATTTGTGGAAAGGAAAGGGAAGGCTATCTGATTAGTTAACAAGGCTTGGAAAACTCCCTTGGGAGATGTTGCTATCCATTATGACTGTGAGTCAGTGAAAAAAGAAGAGTCTGCAAAATAACCAGATCCACCTAGTGCATTGAAAGCAACAGTCATGATACTGCTTTGAATAATACACTACTGCAGGATCCTGCTGGAGGTGAAATAAGATATAACATGGGAGAATCAAGAGTAAGTGTTGAAAACCAGAAGGTTGCTAGGTGCAACGTATAATTACTTAAAAATATCTTCTAGTTTATCTTCTCTGCAGGCTTTGATTGACCAGAATTTTCTGGTCTGTTTTTAAAAGCAGTAATTTTCTTTTTTCTTTGTTTTCATGGAAAATAACAAACTGAATACAGGCTGTTTTGTTTCAAGAAAGCCTACCTTATTAACTAGGGACATAAAGAATTCATGCTGAAAATGTTATAAGCCTGAGTTGCATATAGCTTGCAGTTTTTGTGTTAACCCATGCTCTGGCTTTATCTTTCTTCTGGTCGAAGGGATGTTGGCAGGAGGGGAAGATGGTCACATCCCTAAAAACATGTGTGGTGCTTAGTAGAACAAACCTGATAAATTATTAACAAGAAGTATTTGTCAAAAGTGGTCAGTAAACACATAGTTCAGTGGGTTTTCCCAGTCTCCCTGGAGGAAGGTGGATGTAGTGACTGGGGAAGGATTGGTGTATGGGTCAAGCAGCCAAAAGGGAGACAGCAACATCCGTGCTTGGTGAGAGATATGACTCCAGACATGGGCTTAGACATGTTAAATATAGTTTCATCTTGGAAAAGAGTAAGTTTCAGATGACATATTCCTTCAGTTTGTGAAAAAAAAGTGGGAAAATCCTTGGGATTAAGCAACTTGTGAGGCTTTTCCTTGCCTAACCTTTTTATGTTGGTGGTTTCACAGAACACAGTCTATGAAATAGTATGGTTTTAGGGGGTTGGTATTCATTTCCAGTTGATAGGTCCCAGTTTATCTCAAGCCAAGAGTGACCAGATGTAATTACCATATGATGGCTGTATATAGATGTGGGAATGTGGGAAAAAAGGGAGAGATGAGGAAATGTGTAGAGTATTGGCTGTGTGTTGTTGGTTCTTGCAGTTATCAGCATCACAGTATTGCAGATGTATGCATACAGAAGTTGTGCAGTTTGCTTGAAAATCATGAATTTTAAATCCTACTTATTTGTCGAATTCTTTGATTTGCCTCAGAGATTTTGAGCCTTTCGTTTTCATTTTAAAGCTTTGCTTGGCAAATGCGAAGCTTGCAAACCTAATTAGAAAAAGAAGGATGCAGATTTGTGATTCACATGGGTCATTTAATGTAAAATACAAAACAGGATGAAGATGAGATTCCTGTCAAGAGTGGCAGTAAAATATAAACAAACCTTTTGCAGCTGATACCAATTGCTCAGTGCTCTAACTGAGAGAATGGCTCCAGAAATAACTGGGTTAGGTTTTCTGACTTGAATTCTCTACTAGGTGAGGTGAGATTAGTGGAATGAAACCCTTTAACGTCTCAGTGCTTTGCTTCTACTGTCTTTTTCATCAGAGGGGCAAACAGGCGTACCCATCTGAAGATCAGTCCTGCTGTCTGTATCAGAGACTGTAATGTAAATAGGCTCTGAGAGGACTTGAAATAATAGAGGTGAGTTTTGGGAATACATACTGCTTTTATCTAGACTAAATGAATTCTCTGTTGGAAAAAAACAAATGTTAGTCCCTGGTGCTGCCATTCTGTCACTTCTCTTTCCCAGCAAATTAAGATATTACCCATGGTGTAGTAAATTATTTAAGATCAATACACTTGGTGAGTTCTTATCTTGTCCAGTAGGCTGAAGATGAAAAATTATGCTGCATGTTTCCAAACAAAGTGTTTCATACATCATAAATAGTCATTAAATTGTGCCTCACAGATGACATCATACAAAATAATACATTAGGGGTCTTTGTATCTATGCAGCTCCCAGGAGTCAATTATTTTGTCAGCTAGTGCTGCCTCATGAAAATAGGAGATTTTTTTACCAGGGCCAGGCAGCTAGCCATGAAGGAGTAACTAAAGCAGATGTGGTAGTAGAAAATGTGGCATTGCAAGGCCAGTGTAGGTGAAGTGAATACGTAGAAGTTGTAGAAAACCTCGAGGCTGACACATTTTTTTTCTCTTTACCTTACTGAGAGTATCAAATGACCAAAGTGAAGAAACAAATGTTCAGCTTTAAAAACAATGGGGAGCAACTGAAATTTTCTAAGTGGGGACACGCACCTCTAAGCTGAGCACAGGCCTTAATGCCTGTATAATGATGTGCCCAGAAGGAAACTTTTAGGGTTTTTTATATCTATTATATTAGTTACTAAAGCTGTCTACATGAAACTCCAAACTCAGTCCAGGTTAGAACCTGCTCACGAGAAGTTGAAAGCTGCCTCCTAGTTGTAGTACTATTATTTATATGCTGAGGTACACTTCATATATTTCAGTGTTGGCATTACTCTGCAAGCAGTCAGTATACCTATTTGTATCATATATGGCATGTATCATATATGCCTTAACTGGTTTAGCCTTGGCTTAGAAGTGGTTTTCTGCTTCCTGTGAATAATAGTATGAAACATGTCATTATTTTGGGAGTGATGAGCATGTGTGAATTATAACAATCCTGTATGGCCTTTCTTTGGCCTGACACAACTGGTAGTATTTCTTCATAGCTGTAGCTCTTCCCTGAGCTCTGATATATAAATGTTTGACCACTTTCTCTCCTCCCTTATTGAAAATTCCAGCTTTAAGACTTTATACTGCGGCAGAGGTGGTCTCTGACCCCTGTTCTCAAAGCTCACCTACGCCAAACCCTGGAGATGCCGACTCTTCCAGAGGTCTGTAGCACAGTCTCTCCTGCACCATCGGCATGATGGTGCACTGCAGCTGTTGGGGAGCTGCAGGCACTTCATCAGCTCAAAACCCTGTCTTTCATCAGTCTTTCATTTGGTGGGAGTTGTTTGCGAAGTTTTCTCCAAAAAGTGAACCTAAGGTTGTTTCTGTTTTTTTGTGTTTTCCTGAACATGGTAATTAAGGTGGTGGCATCCAGTGGATATTGAGAGAATGACGTTCTTTACTTTAAATAGATTCAGAACTTACTTGAAATCCTGAAAAAACTGATGGTGGCTGGATCTGGTACTGAACTGGCATGGGTGAAATCATGGAACACCTGCCTTCAGGCGATAGGGTATGGCCAGCAAATGTCCATGTAAAGAACACTCTAAAATGAGAACTTCTTATGATAAACACCTTTATTTAAGCAAGAATACCAGTTAAAAGCATTTCTGACTGTAATGACCTTAATCTCCAGACTCATTTTACTGTATAGAGTGTTTAAAATGTCTAAATTCTTCATGTCTTTCACAACAAAGGATGCTGGATGCATCAGTGATACTGGAGGCTACCCAAATCAGTCTTAAGACTGTCTTGAGGCTGGTTGTGATGTGACCTAGAGAGATCCTCTGCAGTAAATTATCTTTCTAAGAGGAACCCAGCAGGTTTTGCCAAAGCATCCTGCTGGCATGAAGGAGAATGAGGAGCATGCAGTGCTCAGTGATGCGCAGGAGGACCATAAGGTGATAAGGAACCACGCTTGTGGCACGAGCAGCACAGGGCGATGGGGCGATCGTGGGAGTGGGCATGACTAACCAGCGGATGCTTCTGGCCATTTCTGTGCCATGGTCTTTCCTAGTTGCTCCTGCACTGCTGTGAATTAATTTGGAGTAGCATTATGCTGTCTGTCTGATTTTGCTCAGAAGAACAAACTGGTAGTTGTGTTAAATTGACCTTGTGAACGGTGGGGAATGATGACTTCTGTTTTCCATCCTCCCACCTTCACCATCCCAAGACCTGTGTTTCTGTGAGGACTTCCTGAAGCCCTGACAGCTGTCACCCACGTTCAGTGAATTACCGTTTTAATAGTTTTGCCTGTTCCTTAGTGCTGTTGAAGGGTTTCCATCCTGATGGTTCTGCTCTTCGATGCTCTGTCAGCAGACAGCCCCATGTTCTGGTGATGAAGCCGTCCAAGGAGGTGATATTCTCCTGAGGGGTTTTCTTTGTTTTCTGTGGACTTGCAGGACAGACACAGACCATGGAAAGGAAGGACCCTCTGAGACTGTCCTTCAAGTCAATACTTGATGTTTTTATGGTGAAAGGGCTTGGGAGTTGGTGTGTTGGAAGTGCATGGTGGTTGTGTTGCTGGACATTAGCAATCACCTTATCCGTTTGTTACCTTACTATGTGTGACTGCAAAAACTGATCTATCGAGTCTTCTTTGCTTTAGCTGTCTGATGCAGTCATACTTACAAAACACTGTTAGTCTAATTCCAGCAACTTCCTTTTGCTCTCTCTCTCTCTCAGGGTTTTTGAGTCTTTTTGTGCAGAAGAAAGGGCAAAAAGAGGAGAAGGGGAGGGTGTGGGAGCTGAGCCATGATTGCAAGCCAAATGGAAGTACACTTTGAGGAGACAATTTTAGGCCAAGAGGTGGGACAGTCTCAAGTGACCTTAAGAAACCAGTAGAAAGCTACCTTTTAGGTATTTTTTGTTGAAATTTCAGGACTGTTAGGGAAAAAGAATGAGAAAGAGTGGCTGGTATGGTAGGAGTTAAGAAAGTTTTATAAAGCAGCTTTTATAAAACAAAATAAACTCACTACCTAAGAGTAAAGGTAGAACATCATTTTACCTGTTAAAACATTTCATTTTGAGTACCCTTGGCTGGATTTAGTTCACTCCAGTAGTGTTTTTAAGCATATAAGAGTACAGCCTTATAGGAATGTTATGGCTATCACTGAGTTTAGATAGGACATCTACTTTCTTGCAGTATTGCTGATAGTAATAGAAACAGTGTTTTCATCATGTGTAAACCCCATGATTTTTCTAGGTTAGTGTGGAAATTGTTTCTATTGCTTCAGTGCTAGCAATACAACTATGAATTGTGTTCAGAAAATATGTCCTTGAAATACCCTTTGTTCTACCTCTTTTTTTCATGCTTAGTGTGCTCTACTACTCTTTCTTTTCCCAATAACCTGCTTTAGGGAAATTATGTATAATGCTCAAGAGCACAGATATCACCATATTCTTCTTTTCCCTGTGTGCTTATTTTGTATTGCAATGCCCAAAGCGTGTCAGGATATTATATTATTTTTCATACTGTAATTAGTTTCTTCCTGGATGGATGTGGGTTGAGGTTATTTTTTTTGCTCATAGATGTAATAATCCTCTGTCTTTGTTCTGAAAATGTAGTGCAACAATTTGTAGTGTTTTGAGAAGGAATTGGAGCCTTGTATCTGTTCATATATTTGGACTTCATGCTCTGTCTTTTGAGAGAAATCACAGTGGACCCAAACCTTTGAGAGCTCTTCAGGATCCCAGCTGGAGGGTTCTTCCATGTGACCAGTCTCCTATTGCAAGCAGAATCCCCATAATCAGAAAATTGGAACTGTTCTCAGGTCCTTATGTTGGCCTCTAAAAGACATAGTTCACATTTTCTGCAAATCTTGCCTCTCTTCCAATTCAGCCCATAAAACCTCAACATTTTTTCCTTTGTTCTCTTCTGGCTAGAAATTACCTATACCAGATTGTTCCTTCTCTCTGCACCCAAAGGAAGCTAAGGGTAATTCGAAAATCACAAACCAGTGTTAGAAACTTCTTAGTATTTTGTAATGCTCATGGAGTTGAAGAGCTTGTTTCAGCATGTGCATTAGGCCTTTGGAGATAACTTCACTGTGCTGCAGGGAGGTCTTTGAATACCTGGGCAGAGGTTTGTATTGTCTACACGAAATCATCTGTGTGCTTCGGAAGCATGGACTGGGACTGGGCAGGGGCATGGGTCCTCTGGCTGTACTTGGATGTTTTGTCTGTCTGAACAGATAAAGCCTGTGCTGGGTACTCAGCCTCATCTTGTCCATTAAATTTGGTAAAAGTGGAGGTGTTCTCCCTTTTCACCAAAGGGAACCTAAGCCACCTTGTTCCCTGCCAGGCTGTTTAGGGAAGGGGAGATCATTATCTAAGGGGAGAGGAAGGAGGCAGATCATCATGTATTTGTGTGGTTACTTACACATTGTTTCCATATGCTGAAATGCAGTTAGTTATCTAAGTTAGTACTTAAAAGAAAATTTAAGTACTGCTGTGTGGGACAAAGAAAAAAATTCTGATCTTTTCTTGTCTTTGTGACAAGCAATTGGAGAAGTAGCTGGAGTATTCAGAAGAAATACTGATCACCATCAGGGCAAAATATTAAACAGTAGCTCCTCTGAGACACCTATATCCATGTTTCAGCTCCTGTACAACTGCCCTGACGGTCAGACTTGGTATTGAACTGAGTAGAAGTTGAGAGAGCACAAGGGCTTTTTCTACTTGGGTGTCTTACGCAGGTGCCCAAATAAGTGTTGAGAAGACTTTCAAGTGAATTTGAGAAGAATTTCAAGTGAGTCTTGCAAAAGGCAGTGTTGGGGACAAAATTGCATCTCCCTCTGAAAGTTCAAGCTTGTTCTGGAGACTTATGACTCAAATGTGGTTTTGAGCGTGCATTTTTAGAAAGACGCACAGCCTGATTTCTGAGGACTAAATAGGAAGTGCACGGGATTGATGTAAATCTGGGGAAGGCATTGCAGTGTCCTGTGAACACACCCATCTCTGCTCGAAGAGTAGAAGCTGGGATATTTAAAGCGATGCTTCTGACCTTAGGCAAGTCTTTTTTTTCTTCTTGTTTTCCACCTTCTTGTCAGTTCAGCCAGATTTTACTATCTTTTGGAGTAAAGTATACTAAATGGCACAGATATTTATCTGGGGCATATCAGCACTGCTGTATGACACATAATAGTGTGCTTGGCACTTGGTTTTTGCGTACCCATCTGTTTGCCCTTACTAATGCTAGCTATCAGCTGAGAGTCCAAGAGCATTTCTGCCTCATCCTGGATGTTTATCTCCATGAAAGAATTAGTGATAAGAAGGGAAAGGGGATGAGCTGTTGGAAAAGAAGGTTTGCAATTAGTAGGTAAACCTGGAATTTGCTGAAACTCCTAGGAGATGGTCTGACCTGCACTCACCCACGTGCTCCCCATGCGGAGCACACAAACATGTGCAGCATGGGCAGCCTGGGTGGCTAATATTTATTGAAAATGAACGGCCTGTGAAATGGCTCTGGAAACACTGCATTGTGGAAAGACTGTGGAGAGACCCGAGGGCAGCTGTTGGGACAATAGATCACAGATGCTCCTTTGGAAATGGGTGATTTGCTGCTGAAGAGCTGCCTGGCTTGTTTGTGCAGCATGCCCTCAGTGCTGCCCAGGCAGGACAATCCACCGTGCTGGCTGCTCGTGTTGCAGCAGGATAGTGCTGACAAGTTAATGCTTCCCCTTGGAGTGCTTACAGCAGGACGTCCAGGTGCTGCCCAATGCCAAATCGGTGAATTCATAGTTCTGCCTAACTGTGTTATGGAAAGCCACAATGACCTGAATTTCATTGCTTCTTATCTGTCCATAATGCTGAATTTTACAACATTTATAGATCAAAACTCAGGGAAAAGGAACTATTCAAACTTCCTCAGATTTTAGTGTAGTCCAGAAATTTGCTTTACTTCAATAATTTAAAATCGGTATAATAGACAAAAAAGCAATAGTTTGCAACTGGGCATTTTATGACTTGTTTATAAAGCCTTAGCTGAACTGGAAATCAAACTATTTTTTCCTAATCCTCTTGAGATACTTGAGTTTGAGAGTTTATAAGCCATAGCAGGTAGCTATGCTGACCTGAGCTATGGTCGTCAGCCTGATTGCCAGCCTGGTGCATTCTGGAGTCAGTTGGCAGATGGGGTCAAATCAAAAAATGGGTGTCACCATCTACAAAGGGACTTGGATTTCAGCCCTAGAAGACTATCCACTATTCCCCACACTTTGTCCATGTGGCACTGTCATACTCTAGAAAGACCAGACCTTGTTAGATACATCTGACTTAAACTGATGGGAGAATGGAAGTGCTGTTTGGGGGGCATAGTCAAAGGAACTTGGGTTCTCTAATTGTGTTTCCCTCCTTAATGTGTTAGGATTTCTTATATGTTTAAAATTGATATATTTTGAAATTTATATTTTTCAATCTTGTGTTAGGTTTGTCTCTAAAATAGCTCCCTCTCCTGTACTGTCTGAATAGCAAGTCACTCTAAATTGTAGGACTATGGGAATTTCTAGAACTGTGGGTGGTTGTAATATCTTTTAAAGATCTGCTTTACCAATCCTGGCTTTTTTCCTCTTTTGGTTATTTTGATACAAGAAGTTTTTTCTGGAAATGCTTGGCTCCTTTTGGCCATCTTGTAACTGTAACTGCCCAGGAAGCATTGATATTTCCTGCATTTTTGCCTGTCCTTGGAAAACGTCTGCGTCAGTTAGAAAGCACATTGCAGGTAACTAATACCTCTGCATATTTGCAGTCAGTGAGTGCCATAGAAAGTCTGCAGCTGAGCTACTGGATGAAAGAATAGCTTGTTTAAAAGAAAAAAAAAAAAGAAGATGAAGCATTTTACCTTTTACAGAACTGTGTTTCTCATTTATTTAGGTCATCTGTTATGGGGAGTGGGGGAACTATTACTCCTGCTATCTTCATGCTGCTTGTGATTTATTTTCAGCTTAAGTATCATGCTGGCATCACACAGGACATTTACAGTTTTGAACTGAGATGCCTCTCTCCCTGCCTGGTGGTAATGCCCTATCAATTCCAAATGGCAATTAATGCTGTTTTCCCAAAATGACTTCTGAAGAAATAAAGTGTAATTGGAAAGTAGTTGCCCATTACAGTGATTTATCTTGTCAGTGACTGATTTGTTATTTAACTTTAAAACATTTTATTGATGTCTTTGGAAAGTGACTACGTGACCCAAGTAAAAATGTTAAACTTATTAATCATGGTAAGTTTTCTCTGCTGGGTTTACCATATACATAAATTATGTAGCTTGTAAAATAGGCTGTTTATTATGCTAAGAAAATACAGTGCTGTACTACAGGCAGCACATAGATTTAGTTTTATTAGCTTTTAAAATAAAAAGTTCAGTAGATAAAAAGGTTAAGTGCAGGTTACTTGGTTCATTTTTTATAGAGTCCCTTTGAAGGTAAAGATAGTGGGTCCATGGTGAGTAGTCTAGTAATTCATTTCTAAAACCTGAAGTTCTTACTAAGTTGCAGCTGAGGGGAGGATCACTTCTTGGCCCTGAAAGCCCCAGGCATGATGGATTTCAACAATTCAGACACTTCTGAGCCTTATAGATTCCAAAATTTTTACAAACATCTTTAGTATAAGAAAATGCGTTTTATTATCCCTTGGATTCATTTACATGAATGGTGGAGTGCAATATGACTAATAACACTAACTCCCCTCTTTGCTGCAAGACTAAGAATTCTGAGGGTTGGTTTTGAAAACATAAAGCCTTGACTGAGTTGTGGCATTTCTCACAGAAGCAGGGAGAGTTGAAGAAAAAGATCTGGAATGTTTCTGTAGAAAGAAAATTAAGCAAAGGAGAAGAAATACCGTTCTGCTTGTGATGAATCCCTTGAGATGCCAGAAATGAGCAAAAAGACATAGTAGATTCCAGGAGGAAGAGTACCTGTGTTGTGGAGGAGGACCTGAAGGACAGGGTCATCCTCATGTCTCTGTTCTCTAAGATAGTGTTAAGCTATGAGCAAAGAGGATCATCTTAACCTTAAATCAATTTTCCCCTCCACTGTAGCATTTTCTAGGTCTGAGAGGAAAAGATGAACTCAAACCAATTCATTTTGTACATAGCAGTGCTTTGCAATTCATCCTTCTCATGATAGAAATACTGAATCTTTTTTTTAGCAGAAATCCTGTCGTTAAAAAAAATAGAGCAAAGTTCTTGATTAAAAGCAAACCCCATGGTGACAAAATCACTGTATCTTTCCTGGTGTAAGAGTTGCTCCCAACACTTGTTTTGCTGCATTACAATAGGAATGAACATCACGCCATACCAGAGTAAGATTTCTTTGATTTCCATGTCTGATCTGAGAACAGGCAGAAACTTGGGCTTTATCAAATTGGTATTTATTACCTGTTTATATTTTCCATTGCTAAACAGTTTATTTACAACACTGTCCACATCCTCTTTCTCCTGCAAGTCCCCTGTGTGATGAAAAGATGCTCTGATTTAGGTCTTGAAGACACATGTGTGTGTTAATATCCTGTTGAATAAAAATGCAGCTCTATAGAACTCCTTCTAATTTCCTTCTATGTGCAATGCCCAAGATATTCATTATATGATCTCATTTCATTTTATTACCTTACTCGTTTTAATTTTTATTTTATTCATAACAAAAACATAGGATAAGCAGAAAAGATGAAGATCAAATACAAGACTGCCAACAGATAAAGAACTCTGTCACATTAAATAGGAAATTTCATGCTATTAATATTCAATCACATGGGAAGCAGGTAGGGTGAGTCAGTCAGGGGGAAACAAATCTAAAAGATGTGGGATAAGCACCAGGCTTGGAAAGGAGTCTTCTTCCTGGAAAAAGATTCTGAATCATGTGATTATCCTTTAAGCAGCAAAATAGCTGGGAATGATGAAATTTACTGACATTTATCTTTACTATGGAAATCCTTTATCTTGTTTGTTGACTGGGATGACAGTCAAATAAACCTTTTCGTTTAAGAAATAAATGCCTGAGGAATTTGGTCTCCTGGCTTCCTGCTGCAGATCGGGGAGAGTGGAGTGTTGGCTGGACAAGGTTCACAAACTGCCCTGTCTCATTCCTCGCCCATAAATAATATTCCGTAAGGGGTGTTCTCTGTGCAAGGTGTGCATAGGAAACTACCAGCTCATATTTTGTCCAGACAGGTGCCAGTCTGTGATATAGGTGGGGAAGCCAAGCTGTATCCCAGCTTGAACATCAACATTGGGATGGGCTTGGAGCATGGTGTGGCTGGTTTTTGTCTGAGGGAAAGCTGTGAATGTCTAATGAGGAAGTAAATTGTTAAGGTTTTGCATTGCATGGAGCATTTGTGAGCTGGACAGCGATGATGTGAAATAAGTCTCCCAATTCCTGCTTCTCTCTGAGTTGTGATGTGATCCTGGAGCACAAAATTCATGGAGATTTGGTAGTGACAAGAAAGACTAAACCATATTATTACTCACATATCTGCATTTAGTGACACCTGCACAGACTTTTGACAGGAAGCCCTTAAGCCTCAATCCCCAAGTCTACATTTTGTGCAGTAACCACTAAAACAAAGGGATTTCAGGGTTTTTTTAAGTAGCATTGGCTTATTTATTAAATTCAGAACTGTTGCCCAAGATGTTGGAGGGAGTTACTGACAGCTGCTGTGGTTTCTGGCATTTAATATTGGTATGTCATGGCTGAGGAAGTCTTTTTTTGTTGTCTGTCTGTAGTGTGTTTGTGATGTTTTGCTTTATCAGGGTTTTTCCAGAACTGATGCTCCCTGTTCCTTGGGGCTCCTTATGGTCACCTTGTCAGCAGTGGCTGGCCCTGGCCTGATTGACTGGGTTTGAAGGAGCTCTTGGCTGTGTTTGAAGGAACTCTTGCCTGTGTGCCTGCTTTAGTAAGACCACTGGAGTCAAAGTCAAGCAGTAGTTGCAAGGCAGGGTGGCAGTGAAAGACTGAAGGACATTGAGATGGGTGCTTTTCACAGACTATTTGACATGCTGTAATCCACTTTTGTACTTTAGTAGTTCATTTCATTAGCTTGGCACTCCCTGTCTAAATATAAAAAATGCATGCTGAAAAATCAATTACTGTCACTTGTCAGTGTGCTTCATTTACCCTGCCTCAAGTGCCTGGGGATAATTGGCACCAGTGGAAAAGTTTAGCAGCCTCCAACTGTCAGCAAGGTTGCAAAGGCACAAAACAGGCACTCCTATCATGACATTGGTATGTCAGCTTTGTGGGGGTTTTGAAGGTGGGTTTGGAGGAGTGGTTCCCATTGCAAGCTAATTCTTGCTTGGAAAAGCCTCCCCTCTCTGAATTGCTCTCTGGGACAGACCATCCCTTTTTCCCTGCTCTGCAAACCTGTCTTAAACAGCTTTCTGTGAAAGTCAGTTCAAAGAGCTCGAAGTGCTACTTAGGGAAGAAGCCTTCTTGGGGCTTATAGCTCTGAAGTAAGTCCATATGTGTAAGTTTTCCATTTGGTTCCTCAGGTTGCACTTGCACTAAAGTTTGAATGGAGTCCCAGGACATTTTCCTGAGGGGAGGTAAACCCTGTGAGCCCGTGCTTCTTGGAGGTACTTAAATTTTACTGCAGCCTTTCTAGTTGAAGATATGGCTTTCAGAATAACTCCTGGCAAAGATTACAATCTCTCTAGAGTGCCTTGTATTTTAATCCTTCTAATCTATAATATTTCCAGCCTCTGCATATTGATTGATTTCTTTTCTTCTTTGGGGATGTTAAGGATAATAACCAGAATGAAAATCTTAGTACAGGGCATCTCTGCTGAATTGATACGGTTTTTTATTCCTAGTTAATCAGCGGTAAGTCTCAGGGTGTCAGTGGGTGGTCCTGCATATCGTCAGTTATTACAGCTCTGTGGACCAACCATTGAAGTCCTGCAGTTTAAAGTGTATTACTTGATGGAGTAGCTGAGCTTTTGCCCTGTCATTTTGAATGATATTCCATAATAGTATTTAATGTGATGTTAACTTTAAATGGGAGCATGACTAAACACAGAAATGAATTTTTTTGACATTTGTCTGTTGTTCATTATGGTTGATGTGCAGTTTGTCATCCTTTTAAAGTAACACTGCATCTAGCACAGATAACATGCTTGGAACATAATGAGCTGTCAAAAGATTGTAGCTACAGAAAGGTCAAATAATCACTTAAACATAGTTAAAAAATAATTCCTAAAAACACTGTTGGGCTGCTTCTTCATTGCATTTAATTAAAATATTTAAAGAAAGCCCCTAAGTCCTATAGTTCTGTTTTCCTGAGATAAATGTAACAGACATAGATAACACAGAGAAAGAAGAAAACCTCCTATGTTTTAGCATCATTTTAGAGAAATAAAACTAAGCAGCCTGACTTGACAGGGAAGCACTCTCTGAACATATTTGCAAGCATGTTTGTGTCTCGGTGCAAATTAATTACTAATTGCCTGTTAGGTGATGTGTTGAAATTAGCTCTTTCTTTCTTATCATAGCTTGAGACATCTTTGCCTCCTACTTCTTAAGGAGGTCAGGGCTTCAGCCTCCTCTGGAATCCCAAATGAGATTTGTCAGTCAGGCGTAGCAAAATCTAATCTTATCCAGAGAAAAAGAAAAAAAAAGACCAGAAAATGATCTGATTTTCCGATTTCATGGCCAAGGTTACCCCGGAAAGTGGCATTTAAAGCCCGTAACTAAGGTGGCATGCCAAACTAAGCACTAATAACAGAGCAACCGGGTGGAAAGATATCGCTTTAACAATTTTACAGTTGCTAAGTGTGAAAATTGTAGTGTGGGCAAGCTCCTGGAATCTGTGGCAATTGGTTCAAAGAGCTGGAATTGATGCTCAGTGAGAAAACACTCTCAGCCCCTGTAAGTCTTAAACACTGATGAGGTCGGCTCCTGCTTTTGCTTTTCAAACATAAGGCTGAACAGCTTCATTAAAGAGATTTTTTTTCTCTGAGAATAAAAAAAATAGCAACAACACCCCATAGTGTTGGTTGGTGACTTGATAAGATGGTGTTATCAATGTGATCTTGTGCCTCACAGACCTGAAAGAAAAAAGATTAGGTGGCTGCACTTAAAAGATGATGTATTTTTTCTTGTTCTAAGTGCTGTTCTGCTTTTGCTTCTCGGACACACGTGCTTCTCATGCATGTGCACGGGTGCATGCCCCCCTCCCCTGAGCTATGCCTGTGCACAGCTTTAGTCTCTGAAAATACCTCGCTGATGCAATACATGAGGCACTATCCATACGTGTCCCTGGGATGGGAACTGTGAGGTGATGTGTATAAGGAAGTGTTGAAGGAGCAGATTGAAAGGAAGCGTATGTTCATGTTTCTGACATTATCTCTGGGCTGAATTGTACTAGAGGTAGAAACACCTTGGAGGAATAATCTGTTGAATGAGTTTGTACATCAAAGGCTGACTATTATCTAACCAGATATTAAATGAGCCAAAGGTCACCACATGTCTTCTATAAATCATCAGCCAGCCTTCCAATCCCAGCACAATGAAGTGTTCATACCATGGACTGGATGTAGCGAGGGCTCCAATCCCCCCTGTAAAACTCTGTTGTCAGACCTCCCTTCTCTGGCAGCAGAGATGGCCCTTGCCAGCTTATGCAGCAAATGCACAGGGACCATCCCAGGCACCTGTGCAGTGACAGACCCACCCCACCAGAGATGGCCGGGCAGCCAGGGTGCTGCAGCAGCAGGAGGCTTTGCTGGGACTGCAGGAGCTTTGCAGAGGTCATGACAGCCCTTCAGAGAAACGCCCGGAAGGAGAGTTGAGGAGAGCATGAGGAGATTTCTCACCTCCTGTGGCTCCAGGGTGTGCCTGAGCTTGGATGAAGGCAGTTTGGGACAAGCTGCAGCTGTGCTGGTGGTTGATGGCCTGTCTCTAAAAGGTTCTGGGCAGCAATTGCCATCGATGTTGGGCAGGTGCCCAGAAGTTCTGATTGCAGTAGTTCTTTCTGTGGGCGCGGGAGGCCTGCGATGGTGCCTCCTCCTGGCTGATGCAGTACCAGCGCCTTTGCAGCTGAGGGCCTTTGAGCGCCTAAAGGAGGCTGCAGGGATCAAGCTCTAAGTAGCTGTTAGTTAAGGTTGTGGCTCTTAATCAGCTGGCATCAGTGAGGCTTGGGAAGTTACCCCAGTTGCTCTTGAGTTGGGGGTGGGAATGTTAAGCCTTATCTATTTGAGAGCGTATTTATAAGCTGCCATTGAAGAGTTTGTCCTGGCCTGTGTGCTGTGTGGAGCACACCTAGGGACCTCTTCAGGACCAGTGTATGTTTTGTGAAGACTTTGTCATTATGTTTTCTCTCCTCTGTATTTCTACCATTGTAAGCCTCAAGGTTCTGTGTGTCCTTCTCTCTTAGCTGGCTTTAACTCTTGCCTTTTAAAAGTGAAGATTCCTGTGTGATAGCACTGGAGAGGCAAAATGCGTTGGGGGTTGACTGGGCTGCAATAAGCTATTTTTGCACAAATTTCTTGTCTCTCCTCATGTTGTTGTCAGCATGTCATGTTTCCAGAAGCTGAAGTCTAAAGCAGCTTATATTTAACACTCTCCAGAGAGAGACTGGAGCCTGGCGTGCTCATGTGGAGTAATGAGTTCTGGTCTTTCAAGGACAACCCATTTGTGCCACGGGCTGCCTGATGCAGGCGATGAACATTTGGGTGAGTGAAACCCTCTCTTGCTGGGTGGGAGTGAACAAATGCTCCAGCACAGGCTTCTGCCTTGGCTGCAGAGCCTGGCAGCAAGGGCCAGGAGATGGCTGGCTTGGCCTAAAGGTTATGAGTTAGTATTGAGCAAGAAAGCTTAGAAAGCAGAGGACTGAAGAGCAGAGAGGACTTCCACTGTTCTCATGCTAGTCCTTGTCTGCCAGAAGCACTAAGTCATATAATCCTGTCCATAAACTCATTTTAGCATTTTTATTGCACCACCTGCTCCAAATAAACTGGAGGTATGGTTTAAACTCATTTGGAAACAAAAAGCTGAAGTTTAGACTTTCTCCATATGGAGACTCCTTGTGAAATGAAGGAAAATCAAGGGAAGTGCTGGTTCAGCTCTTTCTGTAGATTCCTGTCTCACTAGCCTCTCTATTTTGGAAGAATTATGAACCATAATTGTGAACCATCAATTCATAATTATGAACTGCTGCCAGCATGCCAAAAGGAGAAGGTTTTTACTGAGAAATTGTGCATGTGCAGAACTTGGGCCTCTGCTCTTGGGAACTATGTCACCTGCTTGTAATGGGAAAAATAAAGCAGTCCCACAGTGTGTCTTTGCAGCCCATCCCTACCAGCTCCTCCAGGCATGCTGAGGCTTTATAAAGAGACTGAGAGAGACAGAGAAAAGCTCTCTTCTTTTGGGGAGCGGCCTGAGCAGCTTCTGATATTAGGAGTGTCAGCATCCTGCTACCAGCAACCATAATGTGGCAGGCATTGGGCCTTGACTGGGATTTTTGAGGTTCAGTATGGGATTGGGGGTGGCGGGGGGGGGTGGCTTTTGGGTTCTTTTGTTCCTTTTCTTTTTTTCTTTTTCTTTTTCTTATTCTTAACCCAACACAAGGTTATTGATAGTATTTGCAACGAGGCTGTATTGTAGTTATAATCTATGACAACATTGGATGTAGACTTGTCAGATCCTCCATATTTATCTTCTTAAACATAAAAATTGTTTAGAGTTGGCTCAGCCTAAAGATGCTACAAATGCAGTTGTTGTTTCGGTACATTTCACAAGCAAGTTGTCTGACTGCATACTTAAAACCATATCCACCAACATGTACTGCAAGCTTTTTTCTGGTGCCTAGATTGCACTGTATGCATTTACCAATGTAACTCTGGTTTATAAAACATTTTGTAAACTTCAGCCTTCCACTCATGTGGTTTACTGCATCACTCATGTTTCTTGCAGCCACAGATACTTGGACTCCTGCCTGTCTACTTCCTAAACAAATACATGTGACCTCATACATTTAAAGGGACACATAGGAGATATTTCTGGGATTATCAGTAATAGAGAGCAAGAATTGCTTACATTTCTACCTGACCTGTTCGGGTCAGGGAGGAGGAGAGTTGAGGATAGGTATCACCATACTCAGTGATTCAAGCTGTCACATGCCTGAGTCTGAGATGTCACTGCTGGCTGACTGCTGGTATCTCTGTGGGTGGCAAGGCAGCTGTTAAAGGCGGTGGTTTTATATCTCTATTCACCTTCTAAACCATAAGGAAGGGCGAAACAGGAAGTAAATGACTGAAGCAGAAAAAATCTCCAGCCCTGGGAGAAGTCAGGAGTCCATTGGGTTCAGCCCTTACCTGGTTGGAGAAGAGGGGGAGGAAATGATGCTATTTCTGGAAGACACTATTTCACTGTCAGTAGGCTTTGAAAAAAAGAAGGCACCCAGGCTGCCCACTTCCTTCTCCAGTGAAGCAGCAGCACAGCCCATTCTAAGGTCTGGACTTCAGTTTCCAGCCAGGCAAGGTAGTTCCTCCAGGTTGTCTCCTCTTCTGAGCTGATGGCTAATCTACTAAATAACAAGCCTCTCTTTTTTTTAGAAACCTTCAAATGATGAAGCATTAGCTTCTAAACAACCTAGGGAAGCAGCATCTGGTGTGTCTATTAAGCCATATGCACTCAAATTCAATATAGCAACAGAAAAAGACAGGGTGAACATTAATTAAGAAGTCCACTGATAATAAGAACTGACTCCTGTAGAGATGATCTGTAGTTGAAATGCAGTTTGATTTTAAAAAAAGAGGAGATAAAAAACCGAATTGGCAGAAGCTGAACTTTGAATATCCTTGAAAACAGCCCACAAAAAAAAACCCTTCAAAAATATCCCAACACATTTGGGCTGTGGATGGATGTGTGTTTAGGTATGTGTGTGTCTGTGAAGCTATCTAGTATATATTTAAGACATGACCTCTGAATAATCTTTCACAACTAGGCAAGGAGATGAAGATCTAAATGTGGATACCTGGTTGATAAATAGGTGTTGTGGAGCAGTGCTCTGCAGGTGTACTGTGGATTTGGTACTGTGGGTAGAAGAGAGGGATTTCAGACCTGAGGTCAAGACCTGGTGGATTCCTGTACTGGGGTATGTTTGGTTCTCTTGGCCATTTCTGCAGGCCCAGCTGCAGGCAGGAAACCTCTCTGGACTAAGGGAGAAAAATCTACCAGTCTCAATTTAGATCACCTTGGCTAACAAAGGGAGTGAACTTCATTAGTACACTTGCACAAAAATAAAGAATCATTAATTTGCCCTGGTATCTGCTGCAATTTGATGGCCAGTTGTAGCAGAGTCAATTGGAGGATGTTGTGTTTTTTGTGAAGAAAAGAGGTTAATTTATGCCTTGTAAGCTGTTCTTATGATCTGGCTTTGTTTCAGCCCTTGTCCCATTCTCCCTTCTGATCTGTTCTCCAGAGGAATTTTGACCAAAAGTCCCAGATGCTGCTGTAAATTAGCCTAGAAAGGCAGCCATGGTGCTGTATGGGAAGAATGTAACTAAATGTTTTGAGGGTATATGAAGTACGTGCATCATCAGCAAGGCTTAATGCTGTGGACATAATTATTACAGCAACTACTAAGTGTTTTCCATTAATGTTTTCTAATGGAATTAGAACCTTTTAAAAGTCTTCTCATAACTTTGACTAAGATACCCTTTTGCAGAATGAAAATACCTGAGCTTTGGACCAGAAGTGGAAGTTATTTAAACATGTTAATTACGTAGCAATTCTTAGAGGAAAGATCATTTAGAAAAAAATAGTTTTTTCTAAAAAAAGCAGTGAAAAGTTTTTAGCAACCATAATCATAGGTGCATCTCACTGCTTTGCTGTAAAAGAATCCAGATGATGAGTAACTGGAGTGTGTCAAAGTTCCCCCAGTGCCCATTGTCCCTCTTGGCAAAATAAACTCATGGGTTCTAGTAACTATTTAATAAAAGTCTAGCAATTTTACAGATATGTTGGAGACCATTTATGCCTGCCTTTTCCACACATGGGAAGTCCTTCTGTGCTAAGCAGATCCTTTTTTCCAAGTGTTGCATTATGAAAAATAGTCAGTCTGAGTTTCTTGTCATACCAAAGCCAGGAACAAAAAGCAGGAAACAAAACCTTCTCCTCTTCGAGCACAATGAGATACAAAAAGATGTAACTAACATCTTGAATGGGAAAGGAGTGGTATCTGTTGCATGTTTTTTAACATGTGCATATATACATGTATGTACACTTGTGCATTTGTGTAGGTATTCTGATTTTCAAAGGGAGGAATCCTGAAGGTGAAACAAACCTAGAAAAAAAAATGGAACAGGGTGTTTTTTGGGTTTTTTTACCCATTAGCTCATTGGACTGTCTTAATATAAATCTGTGTTATGAGTCCTCAGGTTTGAAACGGATGCTTTTGCTTTGTGAAGTCAGCATAGTGCACCAGACTACTCCATTCTAAACTCCAAAAAAAAAAAAAAGCAGAGGGAAAATAAAAGTATTTTTAAATAGTCCCTGTATGAAAATGCTTCAGCAGCTCTCCCTTGGATACCAAAGATACCAGGATGCACATTTCTGGCAGTTTTTGCAGCCCATGGCAGAGAACGATTGCATGTTCAGTTGCTCACATTTTCCCACACATGAACAGGATCAAAAGAGCCTCTGGTTTGTGACTGTAACTGAAATCATCACTAAGTCTGAGTCCTGATGCTTGGAGATGTGCAGGATGCATGCAAACTGCGGCTTGCCTTGGGATGCAGGCATGTGTTCTTGCTCCTGAAAGGTAAATGAATTTGTCTCAAAGGCAGGGCTGTCCTGTAAAGCAGCATACATTAAAGGCCAGGAGCTCTGACCTACTCAGCAGGAGTAGGGTTCAACGCAAGTGTGATACAGAGGTGGCCCATATATTGGCATTCAGACTGGGAGCTGGACTACACAGGCTCAAGGGACTAAGCCAGCCTTTCTCACTGCATTGCACTCATGGGAGCTGGCCAAAAACTGACATCTTGAATTTGTTTGCTTTGATTTGTTGTCTCTTGTCTTGTCTCTCCCTGATGTGCAGTGGTTAAAAAGCACAGCCCTTCCAAGTCCTACCGTGGAGAAGTCAGGAGGAGTCTGCAGGTGGTGTTTCAGACTGACATGGCTGCAGCAGAACCATGCAATGAACCCAGAATGACTCGTGCTTAGCTGTGGCTGGCAGCAGCTGCTGCCTCACCAGACTTGGTAGCATTGCCTGATGATGTGAGCCACTGACTTACAGACTGCTGATTGTCACTTTTGTCATTATTAATCTTATTTTGTGATTTCCATTGCCACAGGTGTCTTTTGCCATTTCACTTGCAGAAATTAATGGAATAGGTAGTTTTGGAAGGGTTTTGTCTTTGCTTCCAGTAATAGGCTCAAATACACAAAAATAGTCCTCCTGCATTGTAGAGAAATACACTCCTACCACAGTGCTGGAGTTGCCAAGGATAAATCTCTGCATGACTTTTCCCTGCCCAGAAGGCTTACTTATTAGTCAGGTAAGTGGATTTGCCTTGAAAACATCCAGCAAATTCAACTGTGGATGGTTTTAAACTCCACGAAGCAAATCCATGCACCTACAGGAGGACTCTCCTGCTTCATTCACCTGGAAGCAAGGTTGAAAGATTAAAAAGGGTCAGAAATGTATTTGACATCTGTGGCACAAACACACTCAAATCTTCATCTTGGGGGAGGGAGGGCCTCTAGGTAATGGGATTTGGGAAGTTTCTGTCCTCTTTAAGGCCTTGTTAGGTGATGTGATTGCCTTTCCACCTAGTAGCACGCCAATAATGAGACTTTTGATGGCTGTCACTCAGCAGGGAAGTGAATGAAGTTAGATGATGGTGATAAATTGCTTGCCATGTTGGCTGCAGAAGGGGTTAGGACAGGGCAATTGTCTGCCTGAAGCAATGCGGAGCAGGTGCACTCACACCTTCGCTCAGTAATGGGAAGTGCATTATATTAGACCTAATCTATGCATGCATGTGAGAGCGAGTGCTGCAAGGTATTCTGGGGTTATTATTGTAATAGAATCCTTAAAAAGCAGGGGAAAAAAGCTAGGTAGTAAGCAGAAATATCTTAATTTGTCTGACACGACCAGTAGAGTTCTAGAGAACAGCACTGCCAGCAAGTTCCTGGCCCTACATTCTTTTTCTTCTACGCTTAATTTTTTTCCCTAGTTTTCTCTGTGGAAAGTTCTTTTGGCTTTCTCAAGCAAAAGCTTCACACCTTTTCATCATGACTTTCATTCTCTCTCACTATGGATTTTTTGCTCTCTTCAGTGGCTCCTTGCCTGTGAGTACCATAGCTGACTTTTGTCCTGGTCACATCAAGGGTGGGCATGCGAAGCGTTGTTGCTCAGGATAGGGTGAAGCTCCAGAGAAAAACATTGAGGAAAGAATATTCCCCTGAGGATGTAAAGTGCACATAGTGGAGAAAAGCTTACCAGAGATGGTTCAGAAAAATTATGAAACTATATAAAGAAAATGCATCCAGATGTTTTCAACAGGAATTATTCTTGGGGCTGGAGTTGGAGGATCCAGCTGAACTAGTCCTAACTGAATCTCTCTTATCAGTAGGATTTTGTTTACTTCCCTGATTTTCATTGCTGGACAAATTAAAGAACAGGTTATTTCCCATGCTGCTGAGATACCAGAAGTGGGGTCTTTGAGCTACATCCCTGCCACTCTCAGGATGAGCTGAGTAAAAGTACTCCTTGCTTTGGGTGTTGGCTGTAGCACAAAGAATGTAAATATTCATTTGTTTTCAGTTCAGTTTTGAGCAGAACTAATCCTGAGTCAAACAAAATTATAGTGCAAGCCTTAAACCAGCAAATCATCTTCCAGGCTTTCATGCTGACTCCTTAGAAGTAGCCACTCAGCTGTCTGTATTGCTGTATAGCTACACAAGTCTGACTAATTTTGTTTTCCTCATTAAGCCCTTGTTGGTTGTTTTGAATTTTTCGAGTTAGATTTCCAAGAGAAGCAAATTAAAGTTAGGTTTCTAAACCTATATCCAGGCACATAAGTGAAAGATACAGAGTAAAACCTCTATCCCATTGAAGCTAATGGTGAGGCTTTAATCATTCCTGGTTTTCCAAGAGCATTTATTAAGTCCCCAGGAGAGACTAGGCACTTACAGCACAAGACAAAACCCCACATGCATTTCTTGCTTAAGTGTAGGACTTTTCAAAACACTTAGTGGTACTGGGAGTGATTTGTACGTTGCTCACTAAACTGTTGAAGATTGGGCTTTTATGAGTGTACACACAGGACTTTTGAAAACCCAGTTCTGGCTTTGGAAGTTTTCACCTAGCATCTTGCTGGAATAGGTTATTGTTTGCAAAGGATGCTAAGTATTTGCTAAATGGGAACCTTTTTAGTTTTTAGAGGCCAAATGTTGAAATTTTCTGGCTAGGAGGGAGTGAGCTCTAGTAGCAGCCCAATAACATCCCCTCACTGAATCAAAAGTGATCCAGAGAAATTTGCTGGACTTGGATATGGAAAATAAAAACCCTGCTTAAGCAGTATCCTTGATTAAATTTGAATTTGTAGCATGGGATAAAAAAATGTCTCTCTTCATAAGGGGTATACTTGATGAATCAATTCTCTGTGCTGGTGGTTGATAGAGACTTTATACAGAGTGTATGCTTGGAAATTTAGTTTGGGCACAAACACAGATGCAAAAATTCTGCCCAGCAGCAGAAATTTCCCCATGTCTATGTTTGTGCAATTGTTGCAGGAACATATATGTGCCCTCATACCTCAGCAGCAAATGCTTGCATAGAAAGGAGGTGACAGAAACAATTCTTCCCCCTCCCGGCTAGAAATATTAATTCCTCCTAGAGCTAGAGGCAAATAATGGAGAGGGTGAAAAGAGAGAGGCTAGAAGGGAGTCTGAGATCCAAATGTGGTGTTGTGCTGAAGGCACTCTTAAGACAGAAAGCCATGAAACCACAGGTAGACAGCCAGTGTCCAATAGCAGATGTTGTCACCATGCAACAAAACCAAAAGGATTTTGCATGCATATGTCTGGCTAGGACCCTCACTTGCCTGCAGCCCCTCAATTTCTCAGTTCACCTGAGTGCCAGTGGGTTGGATCCTGGTTTTGGGGCTCAGCCAGGGGCTGTGGGGTGCCAGGACTCAGGCACAGAAGCCTGGTCTGCAGTTAGCATTGTGTATCTCCTGAGATGTACCTTGTGATGCTCAGTAGATCCAGTAACACAATCAAACAGTCAGGATTTTAAAAATACCTTGATTTCTGAGTTAGAAATTGCAGTGAATTTTTCTTTAAAGCAGGTGTTCTTACAGTGTGAGAAGATGTAGCTGGAGCAGCAACACAAAATCTTGCAGTGCTTGTAGACCAGCACGATTTCCCATGCATATGGATGAAAACAGAGGAACCATTCGTATTTTCCCCAAAAGACTCCACCAATGTCTGACATGTTACCGCAGGTCTTCCAGCAGAATAACAAAGAAAACAATAGTTTTCCTCTGTGGTCTCATCAACTCTCTTTAAGAGTTCTGGCTTGGTATTAACAAGTAAACAATGTTTGCTTCTGCTAGATTGCCTTATGCTACAGAGATAAAATAAAATTACCAGGAAGGGAAGGTTCTATAAATGAGTTACTGGGTTTTTTTCCCTTTCTGAAAACAACCCAAACCAAATGCTGCCAACCGAAAGGAACAAGGGGAGAAGTCACTGAAGGAGGAGGTGATTAGATATATATTTATTGCATTTGTAGGAGTACATTATTGCTGATTCAATGAAATAAGAAAATTGTTTAGGCTTGCCTGAATGAGCATTACTTTATCTAATCAACCTTTTCTAAATTGGTCTTAATGTACTTCTATAAATACATTATTTCCAAACCCCAGGTTGTGTGGGCAGTATCAATTCTGCTCTGGCACTGAAATATGCCCACCCTTTTGTTCCATGTTGGAAACATTATACTTTTCCCCACACACACCCCAGAAAGAGAGGTTTGGAAATTGGTTGGAAGGATAATGGACTATGTGTGGCAGAGAGGAATGGGTTATTTAGTGGTGGGGTGCCAGCTTCTCTGTAGGCAGGCTGCTGAGCACAAGCCTGGGCTGCTGTGTGTAGGGCTGATTTTGGTAACCTGCTGGTAGCTTTCTTACGTCCTTCAGGCCAAGAGGACTTGGCATCCTTGTGCCCACGAGGTCTCCGGAGTAAGTTTCTTTTCCTGGGGCATGGAGGCCAAAATGCTTTGGCATTTAAGTCCTGAGAAAACTCTGGGGCTTGGGACTCAATTGCTGCCAGGCTCAATTTGGGGCTTTTTACAAGATAACCTCGAAAATGTGACCCAGAAGGCTGATTTCATGAGGAAAAATAAGGATACTCTGCCAGAGTTTAGCATAACATCAGAAGGAGCTGTGGTGGTATTGATTTTGGTGTGAGAAAAGGAAGAGCTACAGTCAAACCCTGAAATAAGCCATGTGGACTTTGCCCTGAGGAGCTGGGATCAGGGACTAAGCTCTCATCCTGGTGCTAGTGGGCAGGGAAGTTTCTGGCTAAGCAGCTAAAGGAAGGTTTGAGCACAGGCTGATGGTTTTTGCCTTGCTAGCAGAGCATGCTCCTACCGGAAATTAAGCTGGGACTGTTCCCTTAAACACATTAAGTGGTTGTAATTGTGTTGTTATTAATCCGAGGTGATATATCTAAATGTCTTCATGCATGGATCATGAAAAAGCTAAGTAGCGTTACGGGGCTGGGAAATAATAAACCATGGATTCATGCAAAAAAAAAAAAAAACCAAACCAACAACCCTTGTCAGTTTTGCCTTTGATAAGCAGTTAATTTATCTCAGAACTGGCAGAATTCCCTGTAGTTTGTGCAGGGAATTTCCAAGTTGTGCTGTGAATATCAGAGTAATATTTTGTTATCTGAGTCAACTGACAAGTGTTGGAGCATGACAGCTATTGGGAAAGCAAATTCCAAAGACAGGTTGAGTCTGAATATGTAATAAAGGCTGGTATAGGTGTGTATTATGGCAGAACAAAAGGCACGATTGTTGTAGTTAATGATAGCAGAGGCTCTTTCTACATTAGCAGGTGGGATGATGTCTTGGGAATGGATTCATAGGCTGAAGCAGAGTGCTGTGACTCTTTCAAGGCCCCTGTTTTGTGCTGGCTGTAGCTTGGCCCCTTTGAAAAACCTAGAGCAGGCACTGTGAGCAGCAGTGCACTCCCAGGACACAACTTCAGGTCGAGTTTTATCCCCTCATGAGCTGATGGGCTGTGTTCTAGGTTTTAGGTCCATAGGATGCTCCATGGTTAGAGAGCAGTCCCAGGTAAAACTGTGGGGGGACAAGGTATTGGGGCACACAAGGACAGCTCACGCTGCTGGGGGACCTGACAAGCAACACAAAATGAAATCTGTAACTCGGAAACTCCAGCTGAGGAGCTCCTGACTATTTGTTTAGGTGTTAAAATGCTTGTGAGGTTGGGGATCAGAAGGAGGGGTGCTGCAAGGATGGCAAGATAAAGTCTCTCAGGGGCAGACTGGTGTGCAGGGCAGTGGAAGCTGTTGCACTGGGGGGCATGGCAGAAGAGCAAGCTTAGGAAATCTGACATCAAACAGACTCTATTTTATCCCTGCAAGGCAATAGGAGAAGTTTAATGCGTGTCCTTCTGCAAAAGCAAAAACAACATCATTTGTATCCTTTCAAGCAGCAGTCTCATTGAAGGGAAATAACAGATCGCAATCTGAATTTTTTATTTATTTGACATACTTTAGAATAAAGACGAGAGCTAGTTTCTACATTTGTTCATCTTTGGAATGACGTACAGCTCTCCAAGTAAGCCACACATAAGTTTCACAGACTGTGGTGGTCTGTTTTAGTTTTTTTAAGAGCTACCAAGTAAATCCAGAGACGAACAGATAATATACTCAGCTTGAAAATGATAAGCATGGAGATATGAAAGACATTCCTTTCTGTGCTGTTGAAATGGAAAGATTAGTGGAAATGTCATGGCTTAGAATTCATGAAGCAATGTTTCCCTAATCAAGTATCAGAATAAATTGCCAGAGTAGAGTATATTTCTTTTACATGAGAAGACTCTGTCTGAAGGCATGCTGAAACAGGTGCTATAAATATATGTAGAAACCCTTATACATAATGTTCTGCATTACAAGGCTTATCTCCTAATTGTGTTATGCCTGTGATTAGCTGCTATAAAACAGCTCAGCATACAACTTCATAAATACTTGCCATAACAGGCTGTGCAGGAGGGGCCTGCCCAAGCGTGGTGCTGCCCATTTATCTTGGCTGGGGGTATGGCCCGTGGGTGTCTGGTGGTGCTGCGTCCTTTGACTCTGGAGCAAGGAGGACCTAAAGGCTTGCTCTTGCTTCTGAAGAGGTCTTGGCAGTGCCTGCAAGTGATTTGATGCTTTCAAATGGTGAGTGGCCATATCCATATTGCTTCTGCCATTCTTGGGAGATGTGGAAAATGCCAGATTTAGGAAAAATGGGAGATAGAATTTGCATAAGCATGTTGTATACATATAAATGTAAAAATATGTATACACACACACACACATGTCTTGCTGCTCCTGAGCTGGAGGTTTCTGCCCTGTCAGGTCTGGACAGTAATTAGAATGAGTGACTTCTCAAAAACCTTAAAAACTTATTTAAATTAATGAACTTGCTTCACTGAAGCAAGTGAGGGTGAGGAAGTGATCACTCCAAGTGCTCTGCTGAGAGATCATCTGACCAGGAGCACAGCTGGGGCAAATAAACTCTTACCCCATTAGAGCCAAGTACAGGAAAGGAAACAGGTGCCCCCAGCACTTCCCAGGATGGTGTGATCTTTTTGCTTCCCTGTTCTGCAGGGAGCAGATTGGAAAATAGCTCTGCTTTCTTCTGAAGATGCTGTGTGACCAGAGAGAGGAGGCTGCTCCCTGGTAAAGAGAGGTCTCGAGGTAAGTATGAGATGAGGGACATAAAGCAGGAGAAGCACAAAACCTGACGGAACAACATAGGATAACTCCCTACTTATTGACCTTGTAATGTGAAGCCCATGGGCCCAGTAAGTGTGCCAAAAAATATTGCATGCTATTTTGAGGTTATATTACCTTTTTTTATCCAGCTTGGACAAAATTCATGCTCTCTGTTCTGGGCTGAGATTTATAGCAGTGGAGGATATTGGTACTTTTCTGATTACAGCGCTCTGGCGGAAGGAGACTTCCATGCATCCCTCTTGCTGCTAGAAGGCTGACAGCCTGTGCTTATGCCTGCATGTGTATTATCAAGGGTTATTCATTTCTTTTGGATGCAAAACTAAAATTAGTGTCCCTTGGCTTTTTCCTAACTGAAAATGGCTTTTTAAATATGTAGGAATCAGAAATAATTTTTTTGATACCTGGGTCCTTTCCTGAGTCTATCATTCACATGATCATTTGTCATTAGGCACAGCGGGCAGGAGGTTAATTGTAATTGCATGGTCATCTGGACCATTGTGTGATTTGAAGCAGAGTTTCTCTGCTGTGTCAGGTCCAGCAGTATATTATTTGAAAGCATTAGTGCCAGGTTGCTCTTTAAATCTGCCAGGGGGAACTGAGGAAGAAGTGATTTAAGCCTTCGATTTAGTGCTCTCCTCTTGCTGTCCGCTTCAGGCCACTTTACTAGCGATTGCAGAATGTGAGCAGAATTAAAATACAGAATTTTTAAATAAAATCAAATCCAATGTAGCAACTGAGGAGGTGGAACCCTTCATCACGGTAACTTAATACCATGTATCTTTGTTGACAGCTCTATATGTAAATCACTAATTATCCTAAACTATTCAGTTCCCCTCCAGGAAATCTAGGCTTCTACATTAAAGGCTGGCTATAAGGAATGAAAGCGTTGCACCAATTCCCCGCAGGTTTTATTAAGCTGCGGAGAAAACCCAAGGTTTTTTTGCATTGTAAGTAACAGTGATAGAGAGATCAGCAATTTACCTACATCAGTGGAGATTACTGGGTTTGCAGCAATAATTGTAAGCACTTTACAGCTTCAGTAATACATATTTTCTACCTCGCTGGAGCAGCAAGGTAAGGAGGACACGACTGGCTCTGCTCAACTGAGATCTCCTTTCATCACTTTGTGCCAGAGGTGATGTACAGGAGTGCTATGAAGGTGCAAAACTGCTCTGGGATGTCTGTCATGGGTTCTTTTTGACACAAACTTATTTCAAGCCTTCCCTTTTTGGGGGATGGCAGGTCATTTGCAGACATGCCTGATGTCTGGGACCAGGTTTGGTGGCTTCGGAGGTGTCTGGCCCAGCTGTGGGTGTTGTGGTTTGGTCCTGCTCCCAGGCTGAGCTGTAGGTTGATGTGTGTGTGGTGGTATGGTATGTGCCCTCCCGTAGCCATGGGGTGCCCAGCTCTCCTGTCCATCAGACAGCACCCAGCTGGTCCTGTGTGAGCTGGGGAGTGGCTGGGTGCTGGACTCGTCCTGTGGTCTCTCATATGTGCTGGACCATGAAAACTGTGTGTTCATCTGCATGGCCTTGAGAGGACAGGGCAAGAGGAAGATGCCTCTCTGCAGCCTGGTGTAGATGTGGCGGGAGCAGCTGTCATGCATTCTGGAGGAGGAAGAGGCAAGCCCTTGCCTGGTTGTGCAGCCTGTAGGCAGCACTGCTGTGGCTGATGCTTTGTAGAGGTACATTTTGAAAGGTAAGATATGGTTACAATCCCACTAATTAACACTTCTTTTTTTCTGAATTGTAACTGGAGTTGTGTATTCAGTGTTGCTTTTAAACCATGCTTGCAGAGATGCAGGAATCACCCAGACTATGAAAATCCCTTTCTTATCTTTACATACCAGCCAGAGACCATACATCTCTAAACTCTGAGTACTGTCTTGTTTAATGCTTCATTCATTTTCTGTTGTTTCATCTTTGTAGCTGTTTTGTACTCTGTTTCATTGTAAATCATTTGCTTGCTTCTGGTCCAAAGTTCTTTGCAGGGAGAAACAAGCTGAAGGCTTCTAAATTCCTACATTATCCCTGGAAGAGACAGCTTCATCACCTTCTGCTTCTTTTCTCAGGCTGGAAAAAGGCAGCCTTGGAAAGCAAAACTTTCTATTTAGATTTATTCTTAAATCTAATTTCTCTCGAGGAATGAAAGCATCCCTTTTTTTATCTTTCTTTTTAAAAGATAATTAAGACTCGCCAAAAATCTTTCTGTGGATGGGTGTACAGTGATCCTATGCCTTGTCTAGCTCTCGCCTTTTGTCTTCTTTCTCCTCTGCCATCTATTTATGTTATTCTTGGCCACCTTTCTCGAAGGAGCTATTGATTAAAGGATGCAAACTGTCTCAGATCCTGCATATCAAGCTGCTCTTTTTTTTTTTTGGGTTGCTCTGTATGTGAAAAGCATCCATTTTTGCACTGCAGTGCAGCTTTACCCAGATACCTGGTTTCTCCATCTCTTTTTTCTTTTTCCTTTGCCCTCCCATCCTGCTAAATGGACATCTTGTCAAATCCTGTTTGTACAGACTGACAGCTATAGAGGTCTTGGAGAAAAAGCCAGATCCCTGCACATACACTCTAATAAACAGAATCAAAATGTCAAGCCACAAATGAAATATATCACTGTGCTTCCCTGTCAGATTTTGCTAATATCACCTGGCTAAATTGACAGAGGAACACCTGCAGCAAGTTAACCTGGTTTTATTAGCTGTTGTTTCACATATTTATATTTGGTTATGAATATAGAGACTGCTGGGGAGAAAGCTTTAAGTTATTTCCTCACAGGATGAAATACCCCCCGTTTTTCATGCCAAATACAGTCGGGGCAGTGAAGTCACTTTCAAATAGCACAGCAATTAATAAAGAAAGAAAAAATAATTTCACAGTCTGTTGTTAAATTAGCAATTCTTTAGTGTCTGGATTTTCTGACAGAATTAGTATGTATGCAGAAGCCTTGGGCAGCCTTGGTGCATAGCATTTACCCAACAGCTGTAAGAGCCAAATACAGAGACAAGGAGTGGTGCTTGATTTCAAGGGAAATACTGGAATTATCTGTCTGGTAATCATTTAGCAGCCTTGTTCACAAATAATCAAGAAACACTTGGATTTAGATTACATCCCTCATTCTTTCAAGCCAAATGTAGGAGAAACAGTGGCTGGAAAATAATGTGTTAAGTAACACGGGTGAAAAAAAGGCAGGGAGCAACATACATCTGAGTAGAAGGGAGAAGAAAATATACAATAAAAGTGCAATAAATTTCCTATGGATTGAAGGGGAGTATTTTTATAGCAGCTTTCTGCAAATTGAATGCATCTACATAAATAACGTAGCGACACATTTAATTGCAACTATTTATTTTTAAATTTGGCTGGATGATGAGAGAATTTCTGCATGGAATAATGAACCTTGTATTTTTACCACTTGCACAAATTTGAAAAAAAAAGAAATTGTAAATGGTATTTGGGCTAAGTATCAGAGCCACAGAAGTTTCTAGCAGCTCTCTAGTGCATCTGAAAAGAAACCAACATCCAAAAGTGCATCCATATGGAATGGATGCTAGATATTGGGGAGGCCAAGAGATGACAGGGAGAAAAATATTACCAGTCCATACTTCAGTCCAGAAACTCCTATTTGGTATTTCAGTGCAAAGTGTTCCTCTTCAGATAAAATAGTTAACACTCAATGTTTTACATTTGCCTTCTGCTGGCATTGCTGGTGGTTTTCTCATTTTCAGGCTTTTTTCTCAAAAAGGCTAGTAACCTCTTTTTCCCTCTTGGATTTTTTTTGGGCCTTCTCTTCCTCATGACAAGACTGATTCTTCATGTTCTCCTGCAGTCTCTACATTTCAGGGCCGCTGAGAAGACAGGTAGCACCTTCCTGTGCCGCCTTTTACTGCTGGGTATCACAGGACAGATGCCACAGCACTTGACAAGGCTTTGGAAACAAGGTGTGGAATTGGAGCTGGCAATGAGGAGTGGCAGGCTGTCAAGGATGGTTGTATATGAGACATAAGAGCAGCAGGTTGCAATCTTTTTTCTTGCAAGGCATAGATATGCCAAACCAAGGGTGCAGTGCCCTTTTGCCCATGCCAAATGCCCCCTTTTCTCTCCTCTTGGTGTCTTCCAGTCTTCCCTTGAAGAAATTCAGCATGAATGGTTTCTGTAGAGCAGAAGGTTTGGTTTGGGTTTTTTTTCCCAAGCTGCCTTAGAAAGACTGTTCAAGTTGATGCAATGCAAGGGTGCAGAGATGCAGCAAAAATTACAAATGAATGCAGTGCTGGATTTCCAGGGCAAACAAGCTCATAAAGGCAATGCTTATTTCTTTAGATATAGCTGGAGAGCCGTGTGAGCTACATGTGAGCAACAGTATTCCTTTATAATAGTTTGAGAATTAAGTCTCCATAAATCAAGCTTTGGCAGCTCACAACCTTAAATAAAAAGCCTGTGAGAATGCCAGCACTGCTGCTGCAAAGTGTGCTTCAGGCTAGTACTTTACAGTACGGGGAAATGGGTTTGGCAGGAAGGACATCATGGTATGGCTTCATGTAGAGAGAGGGAAGGCAGTGTTTGCTTCATATGTGAAGCAATGAACTTTTTGCTTAATATGTGAATTTCTGGAACAGTTGCATATGTCAAACAGCCATTTTTGGGGCAAGAGCAAAGCCTTTGAGAAGAGGCAAGACAGGGCTGCTAGCAGGATGTCTCCTCCCAATAGATGCTTTTGTCTTAGAAAAGTACTGTTTGTATGCAAAGTAATGTTTATGTTATATGGAAAGTAATGTTTATATGTCTGATAAAACATCATCTTGGGATATAACTGCATTTCTTTTTCCCTCTGGGCTTTTGGGTTTTTTCTGACTGGGCTGGAGTCATGGCAGTTCTAGCTAGTTCATGGCAAGGATGACCCAACTCCAGCATCCAAAAGCCATTAGGCTCCCTGCCCAAATAGTGTTGAGATTGGCTTCAAAACCACAGGGTTTAAAGTGTCAAGTTACATTGTTTTATCTTGTGTTTGATCATGTTTTATATGCGGCAAGCTTTCCTCCAGAAACAGGAGAGATGGTACTGAAATAAATTCTCTGATGGATTGCAACACAGAAGAAAAGCTCACAGTATTGTCCGGCTGGCATGGGAAGAGTCAGCAATGACTCCAGTTGCCCTTTGTTGAACTTGTTCCTAAAGAGGAGCTGTTTGGTGGAGTTGCTTGGCAAGGCAGATGAGCTGTAAAGTGTTGCAGTGTTCATCTGACCCAAAGGGGTAGTTTAATTGACTTAACAAATAATATCAGTGTTTTTAAGTCTGATTCTAATTAACCAGTCAGTCTGGTTAATTAAACTGAAATGATGAAGCAGTCTGTCTGTATGTGACAGGATGACTGTTTGATGTTTCTGCACTTGGTTGTGTGTTTAGGGCTTGCTCAGCTTTCCTGGTTAAATTTCTCAAGGTATTAATATTTGCCATGTCTTCCTTGTACACACTCCTTGATTTGTGGCCTTCTAACAAGCCAGAGCATCTTGTGGTATGCATATCAGGGCAGAATTTAGCTCAGTGAGACCTCCTTCTGTAACTCCAACCAGCATGCTCCAGTGGAAAAGCTCATGAGCTTCTGTGGAAGGAGGCATGACTGAAGGGAGGTGTTCCCCAAGAGATAGGTCCATGTTTCTTTCTGTGCACCTCTCAGCTGCCTGCCCACAGCAAAATTGGCTAGCATCACCCGTACCTTAAATTTGCAGTGACAACAAAATACCCCAACGAAAACCACACGCCAAGAAACATCACTTCCCCAAAGTCGTTGTTCTGTGCAAAAACCCATTCAGCACACTTAGGTCTGTCAGCTCTGGATAAATCCTTCCTATCTTTTTTTGGTCAGGACTATAAAAGATCCATCTCCATCGCCCTCTGATGGAATTTGAATAGATGTGTCTGGAGTGACATATGTTCAGCCATAAATTACAGAGGAACAATTTTAAACCAAATTGTCTACAGCCAATCCTGCCGAATTTACCTCCTGAGACAGATGATCATAAAGCTAGAAGCAAACAAGCCCTTAAACATTTGACGCCAGCTTTGAAAGGATCCTTTTGAGTAGGTGTTAGCATCGCTGTAGATTGGTGGGATGCTGCCTATTTTGGACCAAATAGTCAGCAGAGGAAAGGCTGATTTTATAACAGCAAGAAATCTTGTTCACACAAATGAAGTTGAGCAAGGTGGAGCCAATTGGAGGGAAACATTTTAAGGATTTTTAATTCTCTTTACTGTCTGCATGTGTACAGTTTATTAGTTCAGGCTAAAACCTTAAAATTTTGGTAGAGTAAACACACATGGTATAAATCATCAAAATAAATCCTCCCAATCATCATATTTCTTAACCACAGTGGCTTGCAGTTGTCCAAACCACAACATAATTAAAGAATGTTTTTTTCTTTGTGGGTTGGGCTCTAGATCCTTATGGCAGACTGAACCATAAGACTAAAACTCTTTCACTGTTGTATTGTTCCAGCAAACATGTAGCTTTGAAGAGCCCTATTTTGCAGGAGGTTTTGCCAACTGATCTTTGCATTACTGTCTGTAATAGATGTATACAGATGGACACAGGGGTCTTGGCTGCATCATTTTCAAGTTTGATCCTGTCCCCCCGGCTGCCTTTAGGGACGATGCTTGTTATTGCTATTCAGTCAGTGCTGCTGTCGAACTCGAGGGAGTTCTGTGGCTTGTCCATCAATCCTCCCCTCGCTTAGCACGGCACTGCAGCTTGAATGTTTAAGTCGCCATTCGCATAACAAAGGATAACCCGGGTGCGTGTCTTTGTGTGCAGAAACCCCCAAAATAGACTCCTGTGCCTCTTGGATTATGTGTGGAGCCAGGCATCTTAAGTTATGTTTACGAGCGTGCGGAAACAAATGTGTCTCTGCTGCCTTCTGTGTCTTAAATTGTATTTTTCCTTTAGGTGCAGCATTGTAAATCATGGCTTCCTCTGTTTAAGGGAGTAAAATTATTTCAGTTTGTCTTCATTAAAAAAAACAAAGACAGTAATTTAGGAGTAATTTAAGTGCATCTTTGTCCCACACCTCAGAGAACAAAGTGAAGATACACAGGTGGATTTTTATGGACATAGAGATTAGTGAAGGTACATAATTTATAAATATGATAGGCAGAAAAGCTGCAGCAACAGGATGTGGACTTTCTTTTTTTTATTGTAAGCCAGATAGTTGGGGTTCAGTGAAATCAACCTGGATCTGTCCCTTGTAGCCAGAGAGCAAGGAAGACTGGAGGTGCTGCCTGTGCTGAGAGCTGAAGGAGCCCTTGTACATGCTTGCAAAAGCACGCAGCTGCTGGTCACAGAAATTTTGCGTTTGCTAAGAAATGACACTTGATGTTAAGTGCTTTCTCTAGAAATGTACCAGTTTCTCTCAGTTTTTTTTTGGACAGGTAAGTTTGGCAAAAAGGAAGACCCCACAAAACCAAGGCACAGCTGCCTAGCCCTGCAGTTGGCACAGCCTGAGGGAGCAAGCCTGTGCAATGCTAAATGCTTTTGAAAAATCTTCTATTTCCCCTAAGAGCATTTATTTTCCATAGCTTGCTTTCCTTCTGCGAAATCAACCCAAATGATAGTGTGGGTTTGCATATATGCCAGAATAAATCTCTTTCCCTGCTCCTCCATCACACTGTTGAGAGTTTAGGCTTGACTCAGGTTTTGCCTCATTGATTGCTTTAAAATCTTCTTTAGAGCAAAGTCAGAATGTGCAGAAATATAGCCCATTAAGATACTAATGTAAGCATGAGCGTTTTCAAATGTGTTGTATTCTAGGTATTTTTATGTCTTGAAAATGTAGTTTACTTGGGAATTTGATGAATTTTTCAGAGTGATGCCATGTGATGAAGTTTTATACCATTTAGAAGAAAGACATTAATGTCATTAGTGGCAGTTAATTCTCTGTTTTCTAGCAACTACGGTTATGTCATAAATTGTTGTGTGACAATTTAGTGAGCCACGTGATAGAAAAAAGTGGTATTTCAGAGGAAGGAACTGAAAGCACTAACTTATTTATATTCTAGTTTTTAAGGTTGTTTTTGTATTCAGAGCTAGAGCTGATTTCAATGCAGAGTGGAAATAATTCAGCCTGAGTTTGTGTGGGGTTGGGCAGGACAACATCAAAAGACAATGTTCTCTTAGAACAAAAGCCAAAAAGCTTTAAAGAATATTTCCCATTTGAGATACATGAATTGGTTGAGATCCAAGCTAGAGGCCAAGTCTCTCTTTTCACAGTGCGGAGCCTGTAGATGCCTCACTTGTCCGCAAGCTCCAGGACATCATTTAAAAGGACCTTTAGCAGCTCTTGGACTGCAGCATTGGGTGCTGGACTTCCTGAAAGATGCTGGCAAGTCTGCTGGATTGAAGTGAACTGGCAGCTTCGAATTACAATGTTTTATTAGTGGGTATTTATTTAATTCCCTTCAAATCCCTAAGGCATACTACAGGAAGCAACATAGCAGTATTGCAGATAGGAGAGACCAAGCCTAAAAGAGATACAATCAGGGCATTTTCCACATTTTTCTGTAGCTTTGTAGCTTTGGCAGCAATTTCAGTGTCAGCCTGCAGTTCAGGAAAGCTTATAGGGAGGGCTGGATTAGCTCTTGGGAGCCTGCTTGTAAATTCTGCAGAAGGATGCTCTGTGGTGGGTGGCTGTAGTTCTTGAAATAGTTTTTAGAAGAGCTTGCCATTCGTATGTTTATGCTTGTTGGGAGACACGAAGACAGTCCGTTGTGGTTTTCTGTTTTGTTTTTTCTTGTAAGTAAAAGAGCGTGTCAGGAGCACAAGCTGAGGCTTGGAGCCTCTCAGCATTTTAATTGATTCCACATTGTAAAGACTGTACCTCGCTAAACCCTTTTATAGGTTTTGGACACATCTAAGAGGCAGCAGCACCCTCTTCTCAGTGCAAACACTTCAAGGCATGGCAGCTCCAGAGAACAGGGGTTGATTTATTTGTAGCTTGTTTTTGCTCAGATCCTTCAACTCTCAAGGCATATTCCCTGCACCAGAGCAATGTGCTAATGAAAGCAGAGCTGATGAGCTACAGAGCTGAAAATACACACACACACACAGCCCTCCGTATCCTGCTTGAGTTTCAGCTGAGAGCTGCCTCATTGTGGACTATGGGTCTGTCCATGAGGCAGAGAGTTTTACACTGTGCTTACTTTTAAAAGTTGTGACAATTTGAGCTGTGTGTCCCTGTCTGAAGAAGTTGGCAGTCTGGAAAGGTAGATGGGACTGAGGATGTGAAGGAGAAGCTGGGGCACTTTCCAGGCTGGGGAGGAAACCTCAGGTTCAGCCAGATAACTTGTGCTTCATCTAGGGCAGGCATCCTTATTCTCATTAATTTTTGTTGATTTAGTCCTTTAGCTTTATTTATGGATTAGTGCCACTACCTTATGAGTTACATTTGTGGTTTCTGATTACTGTGGAGACTAATTTGGTGCTCTACAAGGGAGACAGTGTAATTCCTGTTTGAATTTTATGTTCTGGGACATATGAAAGGTCACTTTACTGATCCTAAGCACTTAAGTACTGTGAGCTTATCCTCCCAGCATCACAAAAGTGTGAAGAGAGTAATAAGTTGGACCTTTTTTATATCTCCTGGTGTTTCAAGGCTTATAGGGTCATGTTTCCTAGCTTCTCTCTCTGCAGGGACAAAACTGGAATTCCCACTAATTCTAGTTACAGGATAAAGAGACCGATAGAGTATTCTACAAGCAGCTGGCTGACGTTTCACATTATCCCTTGTTCTTGTGGGACACTTTAACTTCCTGGATATCTGCTAGAAACTCAGCACAGTGGAGAGGAGGCTGTCTAGGATGTTCCTGGAGTGTATGGAATATTAACTTCCTGAACACACCTGGTGAGTGAGCCTACCAGGGGCAATGCCCTGCTAGACCTGCTGCTTATGAAGAGAGTAGGGCTGGTGGGAGTTGTGGTGGTCAAAGGCCACCTTGGGCATTGTGACCAAGGAATTATAAAGTTTCCAATTCTTGGTGAAGTAAGGAAAGGGGTCTACAAAACCTGCCTTGGGCTTCCAGAAGGCAGACTTTGGCCTGTTCAGGACACTGGTTCAGATACAGTCCTTTATAACAAAAGGGTCCAGGAAGGCTGGACATACTTTCGGAAGGAAATCATCTGCCTGGCAGCTGGTGACAGGATGAGAGGAAACGGCTCCAAGCTGCACCAGGCGAGATTCAGGTTGGACATCAGGAAGAATTTCTTCACTGAAAGGATTTTCAAACACTAAAACAAGCTTCCCAGGGCAGTGGTGGTATCGCCATCCCTAGGAGTGTTCAAGAAATGACTGGGTGTGGCACTTGGTGCTATGGTTTAGTTGACATGGTGGTGTTCAGTCAAAGATTGGACTCGATGATCTTGGAGGTCTTTTCCAACCTTAATGATTCTGTGATAGTTGGGTGGTTTTACTGACATGGTCATGTGAGTAGGGAAAGCCTCAGATGTGGTCCCTGCTTCCAGCATGTGTTGCCTTGGATCAGCGTGCAGTGAAGGCATGGGGCAGCTGGAGAGGAGAGTAGCCCTGCCTATTGGCTGCAGTCTTCAGCCAAAGCTCAGGGAAGGGATGGTTACAAGGATGTAGCCACAAATCATTTGATGTTAAGGCTTGCAGAAAATAGTCTGTCAAGTAGTCCCAGCTGGTTGGTGTGACTGGCTTGTTCTCCCATCGTTTTGTTTTGTCTCCTCACCAGTACTCACTGTCCCTAGTACTGGTATAGCACATTCAGCATGTTGTTCACAGAGGTCAGTTTTCATTGTAAGAGGACCGGTGGTTCTACCTCCATCCACCCACATTCCTTCCAGGAGCTGGTGTCTTTCAGCATGGCTCTTGTGGGCTCCCCTCTGCAAGGTACAAAGACAGTTTCTAATCTGATTGCTGTTAGTTTAAAGGATCAGCTCATGCTACTGAGATCCCAAGATGCTCTAGCTGCCTTCATCCTTCACCACGGCCATCTCTCTCTGGCCCCTTTAAAGTGCAGCAAGAGGCTGCACAGATGTTAATGCTCTGTGCATGCCACATTTTGTGGTTGCTATTAAAAATAAAGAGTGAAATTGATTTGCTAATAATGGATGTGCTACTAACAGAAACACATCCCACTTGTACCTAACACTAGCAGGTTGTTTATGGCATATTTGCTGTCTCTAAAAATAATAATTTTTTTCCAGCTACCAATTTAATTTAAAGACTATTTTCACACATCACTGGCTGTTAATCAGTTAAAGAGTTTTAATATTAAGAAGAAAGAAGCAGATCTCATCAACAGCTTCAAACTTGATTTCATTTCTTTTCAGCTGGTTTGCAGCAGATTATGGGGAGCCTTAAGCTCATCTTATTTCTCCTGTTTTCCTATCCCCTTTAAAAGAGAGATAGCACCATTATCTGTATGACTGTACTGTGCTAGTTCTGTGTGTCCTTTCAATAGCTAGTGAATTGGAAATACTGAGATAAAAATATAAGAAGACTAAAATAAGATTTAATTAGGAATTAAACAGCAGACACCCATGTAATTTTAAATAAAGCCATGTATACTTCATGAAGAGATTATAAGACTGACTGTCAGAAGAGGAATGGTAAGATAAGAGACCAAAACCTAAGTTACATGCAAGGTAATTTGGTTTTGGCCCTGTTCTGCTCTGAAACAAATTTGCAGAATGTCTGAGACATTGCCACCAGTGACAGAAAATGGGCAGGGTACCAGCTGCTGCTTTTGGCTGTTCAGCTCAGCAAAGACTATGCTCCTGGGTCAGTTTTCATCTAAACAGGGTCCGTTCCATCACAGCATCTCTGTCTGTTAAACGATTGCTGCTTGAACCATCTCACAGGCTGTCCTCTCCTTTGTGTTGTGTCCAAAACAAGCACAGGAAAGGGTACAGAGGGAAGTGTCATAGTAGATACAAGTTGTACCTGAGACACCCATGCAGCTACAGCTCCTTCTGTTCTTGAGCATGGTAGTGCAAGCGTGGCTTCCATCAGGAGCTGCTGGTCATGAGAGCTGGTTCACAGCAGCCTGTGCTGGGGAACCCTGAAAATCCCCCTGTCCTCCCCAAAACATCTGTTTCAGGTGTGTGAATTCAGCCAACACCATTCACTGTGGCACTTCTTGCATTTGTTTTGATTTTCTATACTCCCCTTTTTTGCATAAACCATCTTCTTTCCCTGAATTCTTCCTTTCTAACTGACACAGGAATATTTCACCTCAGTCCAACAGGATCCTGCTCTGCTGCCTTTTGGTTTTGGGAACTCATGCTGAAATCTTCAGTGTAACGTAATGCTCGTGGACATTCCTCCTAATACTTTTTGAATATAAATGGGACTTACCTGACCCATGAGAGCCTGCAGTTTATACAAAAATTAGTCTAGTTCAGTTCTATTTCACATCTCTCATTAAAACATGGGTTATTTGCCTTGTGCATCTCTTGGCTCCATATTTATTCATGAAAACCACACATTCCCTTTGAGCTGAGCTACATATCGTACCATCATCAACAAGCTACACCTCGTTTAAAATCTGTCAAGGAAAACTGACTTATTTTGCATTTGCTGCTTGCACAAAATAGAAGCACAGTAAACTCTTGTGCTGTAATGATTTTCTGTCTGTCTTGATAGAACATAATGAGATAAATTCAGGTCCTTTTTTGAGGGCTAATTACATTGAGTACACAATAGATGTGCGCTGCTGTCATTACGTGTTGCACATTTTCGTGCTTTCATTTCCCCACCTCTGTTGTCTGCGTGTGCAAGGGTGTTTGATTTGGCCTTGAAATACAAATTGTGGGCTAGAGAGGAACCATTTGGTGGTCTGCTCTCCCAGAAGACTCTCCAGAGACTGTATAACAGTCCTTGCTGTAGGTAGGGCAGCATTTGAAGGTGATTGTAAAGTAAATAGAATAATTTAAGTATGTGCTGGAAACTGAGGGATGTGCCATTAAGCATGAGGGCAGCTTGTGGCAAGTCTGCTAAAAGGCGTCAAGAGCAGATTCAGCCCTAGATCTGTTTGCTGGTCCTGGTGTCTGGGCACAAAGCAGAACAACTGCACCCTGCAGATGGATACCACAGCCTAGGAATGGAACACTAGTTGGATGATGAGCAATTTTGGAAAACGGGTTTTTAAAACCTGTAAATCCCTCCAGTCCAACCAGTTGTTCTCTGCCTGTGTTGTGGGAAGGAAGGGAAGCTGTGGCATAGAGTGGGAGGGTGTTGGTTTGGGGAGGTCAGAAGGGAGATGATCACCCCATACAGCAGGGTGGAGAGGCTGCAGATCCATGGTGGTGACCTGGCAGCCTGTGCTGAGCTCGGGACCTGCTCAGGGCTGTGTGGTGCCTGCTGTGAGAGGTGCGTAGCGCAAGCGAGGCTGTGGAGGTGGGGTCTGGGGGAAGTCTGTTGGATGCTCTTGAATCACACATTTGATGCATGAGTGATCTTCATCACCAAAGACTTACCATTCAGCTCTGGGAGTTGGGAATTGATGCGCAAGTGTCTCACCTTTGGTGAAGAAACTACTGACGTAAAAGGGAAGATGTCAAGGGAGTTTCTCTGGTACTGCAGGAGGTAGAGCCAACTTTAGAAGCAGTTGTCCTAGTTGGTCCATCAGAGGAAAGGGATCACTAGTAAAAACCTATACTTCACCTACAATGAAGATGAATTCTGTCATCACTTGCTGAGTTTTAGCACATGCTGTGATTGTCTGGGACATTCCTGATGGGATAATATTAGTGCTTTCGCTGTGAACTCATTTCCTGTGCAAGCTAATTACAGCTGGGAGAGTTTGAATGCAGATGGAAAGGCTCTGGGATTTCCAGGTAACTTCTTCAAGTCTGCTAGCAGATCTGTGCATCGTTAATATCATACTGGGCAGAAATATTTTAAAACAATTCAGAAGGAAGAAAGGTAGCAGCACTTCAGAGCTGCTTTAACATGCCTCCATGTCTCTGCTCTTTGAGACAAACAGAAAATCAACATTTCCTCCTTTTGCTAAAAGTGCATTTGTAATTCTGTATATAATGGTATGATACAGAGCCAGCTGGGTTTTTTCCCTAAAAAAACACTTGCAAAACTGTGGCTATCACTGCTTCTGGCCGAGTGTGCACACACAGGTGAAGTGCAGAGAGCTTTGCATAGGTGAAAAAGCATTTGTTTCAGGAGGATGGAAACAAGATATTACTGTATTCATTTCAAACTACTTAAAAAAAATCCCAAGCTACCCATAGCCATGGATTTGTAAGAAAAAAAGTAGCTCTCAGATCAAGTCCTTGTGCCTTGTCATGCATATGTATTAGAGCTGGAAGAAATATCTTGTATAGTTAGCATGCCTGGTTCAGACTATACCCAGAATAGCCTGTCATATGGAGCACTTTAAAATTCATCACAGGTTTGCAGGGGGAAAGACCCTAGGGAAGTAGCCTTATCACAATGTCTTAAAGATGTCGATCTTGAGATCCCCTCCACCACTGTGTTGCTGTTTGTTTGCTGAGACATTGATTTCTGAGTGTAGAACATCTTAAACAAAAAACCATGAAATGTATTTTACCTGTTTTCCTAAGACTGAACAAAAAAAAAAAATCACAGTAATGTTTTCTAAAGCAGAGCCCAGATGATGTTACCTCTAATGCATTCAACAAGGACAATAAATATCCAGCAATGGCAGATGCTAGGGGAAAGAAATAATCAACAAATTCACATTCTCTTTTCCTGCAGATATTTAAGTATGCACTATCTGCTAGTGGCATAGACTGTTTTAAAATATGCAAACTAAATAGCTCGTGAGTATTTGTCTGTTTTATAGCTGAAGATATGGGGGTTTTTTAAAAGGAAATGTGAAGAGACTAATTTTATGATGGGAGAGCTTAGCCTGTGGTTCTTCTTTTCACAGTATGCAGACCTGGGTTCTTCAAAGCTTCACCCCACAGTCCATCCTGCAGCAAATGTCCCCCTCACAGCTACACACTTGATGAAGCATCCACATCTTGCCTGTGTGAAGAACACTATTTTAGGAAGGAATCAGACCCACCTACAATGGCCTGTACAAGTAAGCATGTGCTTATAGGGTTGTTTTTAATCCTTTCAAGCTGTTCCTGTACTGTGACTGGACATTATGATACTAACTAATGTGCTTTTTCAGGCTCTGCACTGGAGTCTGAACTAGTCTTGACACACTTATAATGTCACTGTCTTTGTCCACCGTACTTCCGGTTACACGTGAAGAGACTTCTCAGTGCTCTTTGCTTTGAAAGCTGGCATCCAAGCCAGGAAGAGTTTTTGTAATGAGCAAATGCTCCATCTGTCCCCCTGCACTGCTGGGTGGACTCAGCCAGCAGCATGGCATCGGACATCCCTGTCGGTGTGTGCGTGGGTGCCAGCGTGGGGCACGCGCGCGGAATTAACTACAGGTGGTCCTTGCCAGCAGTAGGCATGGATAGAATCTCCATGGTCCTGCTTGGTGTCATCCCCTAGCTCGTTTTCAGGAAACAAGCTGGGAGAGAGCCCTATCTTTCCAATCTGCCTGGAGATGGTCACTCTTCTCAAAACTCTGTGAGGGAAACTGCTTCTCCAAAATGTAGAACTTATCCCCTGGATGTAGGGGGTGGGCAGTAGAACAGGCACATTGGGCTGCTGGAACTCCGGTGGAGTTGATGTAATCAGAATCACTAATTTTACCCTTCTCCTGCCATCCATGAGCTGTCCTGTCAGCTGTACCTTGAAAGTCCCTTGTCCAGTTTGTGTTTCAGATAGTTAAGGCCACAATTTCCATGCCCCCAGCTAGTCCTGCTGCGTATAGCACTGATCTGAGCTGGGACTGTCATGCTCCAAATGTAATTTTTGTGGTGCAGAAGTGGTTGAAAATTACTGAAGTGGAGTTGAACTACTGGTGCAGGAGTAGTTGGGGCTTCCAAGAAACTTAAACAATGGAGGAAAAAATAGATTTATGACTCCGTACATGCTCAGAGCCACTGGACAATGGTGCAGTGGAGATTTCCATGCTGTAAGGAAGTACTTTGCATCGTTAGGGATCGTAGCAGCTTTTGTGTCTTTCCCAGTGAATACAGATGTCCTTCCTAGCTCCCCAAGTTTCCACTTCAAAAAGAGAAAGAAAAAGTCTGTTCCTGTTGGAGACACACTCTCTCAAAGGAAACTGCCCTTGGCAGCTCTCTGCTTGCCTGCAGGAGGCACTTGGAGCAGAATTGGGCCCCTTGAACTCTGCCTTTGATTTTCACCAGGCAAAGGAGCATGGCTGTTGGAAGGTGTGCTGCAGGGAAGGAGAAGGCAGCCTTAGGCGGCATTGGAGTCACTGGTGCTGTCAGATCAAAGAGGTCTGGGGGGTGAGTCATGCAAGCACTTCCCAGTTTATTAAATAGGTGTGCCAGAGTCTTTTGGAGGCATAGCCAGGGTAGGTTATAGCATGAAAAATCTGATACCAGCATTTCTTGATGTTCATTTTACCCCTTGGCCTGACTTAAAAAACTCAGATAAATGTGGTCCAGCATGGTATTGGGAAACACACTGAGCTCTGGAACACTCATAAAGTAGGCTTTTCTGTGCAGACAGAACCAAAGCCAGCAACTGAGAGAGATTTATGCCAGACTGGTGTCTGCTGTGCCTCCTGCCCACCATCAGTGGTGTTGCTCTCTGCCCTTCTCAGAGTGGAAGGGTACACATCCAGTCTGTCCTGCTGGTGCATTAGCCAGGGAAGGAGCTGCCATCCCAGAGGAGGATGTTTATGCATGCCTATAGCCTGAGCAGCATCGACAGGGTTCGGAGAGGCACAAGCAAGTTAGGTGAACAACTCCTGTTAAAAAGAAATGAAGTTCAAGAGCCTGTCTCTCCCAGGTTTCTGGTGCAGTTCAAACCCTCTAGGTGAAGGCTGTAATTTCCAACTCTGCAAATGCCATGGGATTTTCTTTTTATGTTTGTTTGGGGATTTTGTGCTTAATAATTGGTAGTGACTGTCTAAGTTTGTTGGCTTTTACTGTTTGGGTGGTTTTCTTTCAGTGTGGGTTTTACTTTTGTTTTGAGAGCTTACTGTAAGCTAGTTTAAAGCCCAGACATGGTGCCTGAAGCTGTGTTAGAATATGGCTTGGCAGGGTACCAAGTCTTTCTGGGGCAGGTGAAAAGTTTAATACCTATCAAGGTGCAGCTCAGCTTCTGTTTCCCTCTGCAAACCCCAGAGCCACAGTTGAGGACATTGCCGCACCTCTGCTGGCATTCACACCTACCATCCCAAAAGCAGGGTGGAATATCTGAGCCTTCTCCATGTGCTTCTGTCACCCTCACCTTCCCCATTCATCCTTTCTTAGGATTTTGTCCTAATACTGCTGTGTTTGTGCTGAAGGTGATGAGGAGGGCTCCATGTGCTGCGCCAGCTCAGCAGCAGGGGTAGAAGATTTTGGCAGGAGCCATAAAGAGTAGGTAGCAACACTGGTGTTTTAAACCAGTCCAGTTATATCTGGAAGGCAACAGCTCATCATGAACTAAAACACAAGTGAGAGAGACTTGAATCATGAGTGGTAGGAAAATATTGCAAGGGGTTTTTTTAAATGTTTTTATTATTTATTGCCACAGAAGTTAATAATATTCATAGGATTCCTTCAACAAGAAATGCAGTTAATTTTAGAGAATACATCAATGTTTGTTTTCACGTCTACACCTGCAAAGTCCCCTTGCCACTCAGTATAGCTGTAAAATCACATTTTCCTAATTTAAAGCAAGTGTTTTTCAGTTCCAAGCTGCATGAGTCTCCCCACCACCAGCATCACTAAAGAAAACTAGCTGCTATATCACTGTCACTTGCTCAGTTAAGTACAGGGTGAGGGAGGAATACATTTTTGTTCAATTTTTCCATTCTCTTAAGTATGTTTTATAAGTAATGATTGGTAATTTTCAAACTAACAGTGCTGTGATACAGTCTCTGAAATAATTAGTGCTCTCAGACAAAAAGGAAAAAATTTTGGTCCTGATGAACATTTGAGAATTCTCTTAATATTATTATGTATCTTCCAGGAAGTAATTGCATTTTATTTCTTCTTAACTAAGTAATCCTAGCTTCAGTTCCTTGCACAACATCTCTTTAAAACCAAAACTGTTCCACCCTTTTCTTTTCTCCTCATGTCTCTTGCAAGTAGCCTTATTGTTGCTCAGAGCATGTTGGGGAAATATTTGTAGTATTATGACACATGGGACAAATTTAAGACTTTATTGTATTTACTGTAATAGTCTCCTTGCAAAAAGTTTACAGTTAACTTCGAGTGTTTACATACGTATATTTCTATCTTCAGAGTAACTTCTCTCTTAGGTTATATTTTTAAAATATGTGGATCAGTAAGCAACAGGTTTGCTGTCCATCAAGGAAAATACCAATATTTTTGTTTTCAGAAAGTGTTTGCCTCTTGTCAGAAAACTGTGGTGCAAAAGGAGTGAATCTGAGGGTATAACATAGCAAATTCAAAAATTATATATATATCTTTCTAAAAGTCAGTAGACTAATATCTGTGCCCTCGCCAACATGAGCTTGGAAATTAAAGCAGACCACCTTAGCAGATCTAGGGGCCCCCTATTCTGAAGGTAAAACACCTTTTTGTTCTCCCAGCTGGGATTTAGCCAAGTTTTATTCAGGTACAGCTTCAGGATTCTACTAAAAACCTTTCTCTGAGGCCCTGTGAGCACACTAATTTTATAGGTTACAAAAGCCAGTTTTAAAGCATTTTCACTGAAACTGATGTTTTTAAGCCTTCAAGAAGAGTAGCTGACTTTTCTGTACAAAACAAGTAAAAACCTCTGGTGACTTTACAAAAGTAATAATTTATCCCCCATTAAAGACACATTGTCCAGTAAATGTTTCTTTTTCCTGAGTTCTTTATTTTTCCCTAAAGTACTGGCATCAGCAAAAGGGCATTCATCCAGTGGAAGAAAAAATAGGGCAATTTAACCAGTAAAAAACATATAAAAATCCTCAAGTGCAGTACATACAACTCCATACAGCTCCGGTGATGAATTCCATAGTTTCCATTATATCAGTACGAATATGACACTGCAGAAAATAGTCTTGACTTGGGCTGTATGTTGGTGTCATTAGCTAAATAGTGCTGGATCCCTGGGGTGCAGCTTGGGAGTGGATTGCTGCCAGTTCATAGGGATCTGAAGGGATCACAGAACAAAACAAAGATGATCTGGCATTTTCTAAGCTAACTTAGCTTTTTTCTTCAACTGCTTTTCCTCTGAAAAACAAAAACAAAACAAAACAAAAAAAAACCCATCAGGATTATTTATTTCCTCTGGCAGCGAGTTTCTCATTGAATCAGAACAGCTTGAGTCGAAATTATTACAGTGTTTCAGTTTATCAGTGTTACAAATTTTATAGACTCAGAGAAGGAAATAGAAAAAGGAAATGGAGGAGAATGCTTCTGGTTTATAAGGTGATTTCATTTTTGCAACACTGCCTGTTTTAAATAACGAATCGAGTTTAGTTATCACAACAAAATGAGAAGATGACAGCCTAAGTCAGCCTGTTAAGATTCGTATGGATGTCTAGCTAGTGAAGCTACTTGTTGGACCTTTTTCAAGGAGCTGCTCATGGGTTTTGACAACTTCATTCAAACTGTAGAGGAGTGTGTTGTGTTGCCTTCCCTCACAAAAATCCCAGCCTTTGCTGTATAGTCTCTGGTGGTGCTGTGACTAAAATCCATCCTGGCTTGCTTTGATAAATTTCCTCTTTCTTCCTCATTCATTAGCATTCCCTGAGTACTTAACACAAGGATATCTTGCATGAGACTCCTGCTTGTCCTTTCACATTGTCTTCAGGGTGTATCTGCAGCTTGCCCTTCATCTGCAACACAAGCCTGTTCAAAACAAAAACCTTGCAGCACCTTCTGCGAGGAAGCAAGTCTTGAAGGTGCCTCCAGGTGGGCTTTGCTTGCCCAGCCATGGCCTTTCCCACCAGGATGAAGAAAAGCAGCCCACTTTTTGCAGGTGCTCTGGTACCTCTGCAGCAGCTGCTCCTCCTTGGATAGCCTTGCCAGTGCAATGCTGGCATCCTGAGCAGGGAGGCTTGGCAAAGGAAGCAAGTGTGGCATGGGTAACCAGCAGTGCCACAGCCTGGCAGGGACCAGAAGGGCTGCCATGGAGTGGCTGGTCACAGCCGTGTTTCCAGTGGCCTGTGCAGATCACCATCTGCTCTGGGCTGCATCCAGTGTCTCACTTAAGTGTGATTTGGATACCTAAGCTTTGGTTTCACTGCTGCCAAATGGCTGATGGGAAGAGGTGGCTCCATACAGAGAAAAGATTTGGCATCTGAGTTGAGTACCTAGGTGGTGTGAAAACCCCAGTGTGTCTCTTTTTTTTAGGACCTAGGGGTTAGTGGTACAAGGGCAGTGGGGTGAGGAGGAGCAATCTTGCCCCTGGTGAAGCCAACAGGAGCTTGGACAGGGCAAAGACTTGCTAATCCCTTCGCAGGAAGAGCAAGGAGAACACCAGAGACAATGCCCCAGGGTGCAGTGCTCCTCCTCTTGGGTTTGAGCCAGCCCTGTGTCCTGTCCTCCCACGCAGGTGACTCCATCCCAACACAGATCTCTTGAGCGAGGTGGGAGTGCTCAAAACAAATCCCTGTTTTCCCAGTTCTTCAGGTGTTGTTGCAAATGGTCGCTGTGTACTTTCTGACACGTGAGCAAAGGGGCATCTCTTTTCAGCCTAGAGAGTAGTAGTGAGCAGGATGACTGATGATACTGTTTTTACCATGTGTTTTTCTCACTTTACAAACCAGGACCCCCCTCTGCTCCTCGGAGTGCCATCTCAAATGTTAACGAGACTAGTGTCTTTCTGGAATGGATTGCCCCTGCTGATACTGGTGGAAGGAAAGATGTGTCTTATTATATTGCATGCAAGAAGTGCAGCTCACACTCGGGTCTGTGTGAGGCGTGTGGCAGTCATGTCAGGTACCTCCCCCAGCAAACCGGCCTGAAAAACACCTCTGTCATGATGGTGGATCTGCTTGCTCATACAAACTATACCTTTGAAATTGAGGCAGTGAATGGAGTGTCCGACCAGAACCCCGGAGCCCGGCAGTTTGTGTCTGTAAATGTAACCACAAACCAGGCAGGTAAGTGGATCTTCAACCTGGGGGAATGTCTGGGGTGGGAGCCTGAGCCAATCAGATTGACCCAGTGCAGACCTCCCTTTGGAATGGGTGGAAGTCTCCAGGATGGAGGGCTGGACTCTGGCCTCTTCAAATATGGGCGGTGGGAGGTGGGCAGTGCTTGTCTCATAGGTTATAATTACTGCAGTCTTCAGTATGTTCCTTTCAGCAGGACACATTTTTAGGATTTGTGACTTTTTCCTTTTACACTAAGCTATTTGGAGATACCTCCACTTCTTTGCATTTGGTGTATATGTCCACTAAACCAGGAAAAAAGCGGCTGTCTTTCCTGTTGGGAAGGGGAAATTTCTAAGAGTCCATTTTGATTAAAAATGGCTAAAACATCTAAACTTTACAAACAGTTACCCTAAGAAAATTGCTTTTAGTGACTTGGGGAATGTAATCCCTCTTCTACACTGTGATGCTAAAGTGACTGGGCTCAGGCTGATGAGCTATGGTATGTTGTCACTGCTTCTTCAAGAAGGTAGGGCTAGGATTTCACTCATACTGTTATACTTGATTTTGCACTGTACAGACAGAGATCAGGTAGACTGGTTTATTCCTTTGTCCAGGACTCTGATCTGTCTGCCCTTCCTTTGCCCAGAAGTTGAAATGACCTGTCACTTTGGACACAGGCATGGAATTGCCATTGTCCTCTGTCACTTGGAGGTATGATGGGAGGCAAGAACATGATTACATCTCCTTCCATGTGTATCAACACACCAGGCACATCACACAACTTCTGTAAAGCCCCAGAGACTGACCTATCCTTCTCTTGTCCCTCATGCTCTGTGGTTTAGGGTCTCTTCCTTTGCCTATCTGGCTTACTTCCTGCCATTTAATTCAGGGCTCCCCAGTGGCATTTATCCACCATGAAGCCCTTACAAGACTGTTAACAGGTGGCATTTGAGACTGTGAGTACTGTGCTGCCAGATCACTGGAGCCACCCCCTGCCTTCTCCAGACAAGGTTCAGCCAGGAAACCCGGTGGGCAATTCAGTGTGACAGCTGGATGTAGATTGGCAGATCCTCACTGTGGAACAGAAAACACTAGCTGGAGCAGGGCTGCATCTCATTCCTGCTACCCAGGTGTACGTGCACAGGCTTGGCAGCCAGCAGCAAGAAGTGCGGGTACCTGTCCTGGTAATTAAACTGGATTGTTGAAGTGTTGGACAGATCATTCATATGTTTCTTGAGGAGAGGAAATAAAGGCATGCTGGGAATGCTGCTGATAGATGTGGCATGGAATCTGCTGGAGGAATATTAGAGGACAGCAGTATGACACCCACTAAAGGCACCTGTTTAGTGCAGATCAGTGGGTTTCACAGTCCTAATGCTGTTTACTGTTTTCCTGTTGTGAAGGCTGCTGCCAGTAACTCTGCTGTTGGAAGAAGTGTATTTTGCTGTTAGTGGGTTTGCATTGGTATTTCATTGCTGCCACTGGATTTTCCCTGATGTGTGGCGTTAAATCCACATAAATCTCAGTAAATGTAGCTGTGCATGAGGAGATGATACCTTGCTGATCAGTGCAGACAGTGAGGAAGAGGTCCTGGTTTGTGACTTATGTCCCAAGCTCTCCATAACTGCAGCAGAATTTACCCACATAGCTGTGTCTCTGCATCAGGGCAAGAATAACCCCCTTGCACAGTTATCACTTGCAGCTTTGTATTGGAAGGTCTCTTAGAGGAAATGGGAAACCTGTGACAAATGAGTCTCATGCTAAGGACAAGTGGGTAAGTGTAGCTTCTGATTTACTCTCCCTGTTTATCTTAGTGGAGCCACAATCACGAGAGATACTAGTGGGTCAAGCCGTGGATGTTTGATACACCATGTGGTGTTGAAATTGCATCTGTGTGCTCTCGTGGTTGATTCAACAGGAGGTCCAACCAAACTGCAGTGTAAAGAAAGCAGAGGTGAAGGTGTTTCCTTGTCTCTCTGGCTGGTCCCAACATGTGTTTGTGAGGTGAGCCAGGCCTATCTGCTGGAGCTGTAGCATCAAATGGGCTTCCCAGTAATGTGTTCTTTCAGCCCTCCCCTGGGCCATCATCGGTTTGCCCATGCCAGAAATAAAGCAGACGGAAAGAGGGACTTTGCAAATCAGACTAACTGCCGAGCATGGAAAGTGAGTATCTGGTTTTTTAAGGTGCCTCCAAAAAATGTCCTTTGAGGGAAGTAATGGAGTGCTCCATACCCAGTGATTCTGGATATAAAGACTCACTTCAACAGTCCTTTCTCAAGTAAGAGTAGGCAGGGCACATCTGGCTTCAGGAAGTCTCAGACCACCCACCTTCCCCCTGGAATTACCTCCAAGAGGTGCAGCTCATGTGTCTCATCTTTTCCCTTGCACAGGTTTTCTGATGGTGATTATATTTTCACAGAGGCTGGTTAATGAAGTTGAATCAGTGACAGAAGGCCAACTGCAGCAGTAGGAGAAATCCTGCTACAAGATCTGTTGGCTGCAGGAAATTGAAAAATTGCATGCCATGCGATAGGTCTGGCTGCTGGAGTCCTGCTGGCACATACTCAGTAACCCAGCACTGCAGAGAAATGCCGGGGTCTGTTTTGTTGGTTTGGCTTTTGTCCATCCCAAGAAGACCATGCTCATTTCAGAACTGCAAACAATGTGCAGGCAGTGAGTCCTCATGTGCTCCACCTCTTCTGGGTATGGCAGCTTTTGGCAGCAGAAACTACCTCTGGGTTAGACTCTCAAAGGGATTGCTTCCTGAAAAAAAAAAAAAAAAAAGGTGTTTCTCTCCAAAATAGTTTGTCTCCCTTCCTCTCTCCTCTATTTAAATAACGAGTAAAAGAACTGGTGCTCGCAATCCATCTGGCATTTTCAGACTGATGTAATTTTACTCCAAACTTTTGAAATCAAATTTGGAAATACAGAGAGGGAACAGTAAACTTTTGTGCACAAGAAGAGGCTGATTGCTAATCTCCATTGGTGATCCCAGCATTCTTCTGTTCCTCCAGTCCTTGGAGACCTGGCAGTACTTGGGATGGGGCTGATCCATGGAGGACGCAGTGGCCTTAGGCTCCAAATACAGGACTAGTTTTCCTGTAACCCTCTTGCACTCTGCAAACCTCTGTTGTTTCTGTGGGATTTTGCTGGTGTTTTTCTGCTGGAAAATGTGTCTAGAAAGGATGAGCAATGCCACAAGCCATGAGAGATGGAAATTATGCTGGCCTCCATTGTGGCTACCCTAGAGGTGCAGCAGGCAGACAGAGGACCTTCTTCCCTTCCTAGGCACAGGAGTTGACCCAAGCATGGTTTTTCCCCATGGCATTGCTGCAAAATACGTGTCCAAGGGACTTCCCAGCACAGGTGGCCGGGAGCCATCTGTAATGCAGTCTCACAGTGTGTTAAAAAGTGTGCCTCGTGCACGTGGGCTGGAGCACAGTGAATAATTCATAAGTGGCAATGATAGGATCGAGTTAGCCATCCTTCCCTTGCTCATGGTTTTGCTCAAGTTTTCATTTTTTTGAAACCTCCACTTATTCAAATGGTTCCCAGAGAGCAGTCTGTGTGTGTACTGCTAACACTGAAGTTTGCTTTTCAAGTGACAACTTCATGACTTTTTTTTTTTCCTCAGCGCTTTCACCACGCTGGATGATTAAGGTATGCTGTCACTCTGGACAGAGATGTGCATTTCCCTTGAGATCTTCCATCTTATCTGCCCTGTGTACTACCATGACGTCCTGGTCAGAGGCGTGTCTCGTAATGGGTCCATAGGGAGCAAGCAGTCTTGATTCATGGTTGCCTACGTGCCCACCCTATCATCGCAGGAGCGCACTGGAAAGATGCAATGTTTAAAACCTTTCTAGGCTTACAACCTGCCAGGAACATTCACTTTAAGCCAGCCTAAACAGCCGAGCAATTTTCTTTGCTTTTGATGTCAGCAAGTCCCATGCTGGGTATGGCTTCAGGCACAGAACTGGCCTGGAGGTGGGGGGTGTGAGAGTGGGGCAGTTCTCCTGACGGCATCCCAGATGCCACCGACTCCTTTGCACTTTAAGACCTTCTCTGTGTGTGTCTTTAGATAAGCCCCCTGCCTGTTTTCTGTTTGAAAAGTCAGAAGCCAGTGTTCAATCCCCTTCTGTGACCTGTATGATATTTTTGCCCTCCTTCTGGGCAAGGAGGAGAAGAAGGGTACAGATGTGCTTGCTAACAGAGGAGGAGTTAATATGTCTAATGCCTCAAGGAGTCTGGGTGCCTGAGGCCAAACCAGAGATAGAAGTTGCATCCTGTGGAGCAGCAGTGCTTTTTAAGCAAAGGTGGTGGAGGACAGAACCTGGCAACCTGTAGTGCTGTCTAGGAGGCATGGCTAGGTTCTTACTTGAGCAAAAACCACTATATGCTTGGAGCAGCTAGAAGGCTCTTGGAGCAGGGAAGTGTGCTGAAAACCATGGTCCTTCCTTTAATTGCGCAGGCTGGGATGCTGCAGTGGAGGGCAGCAAGGGAGGAGGTGTTTTCCATAGCAGTCAGGATGTGTACATTCTTTGAAAAGCAGACAAGGGCGATTTGGAAAAGGAAACCTGCAACAGAGAGCTTGCTGCAGTCTTACAGTAATATCTGCATGCTCTTGAAACCAAGAGACTGCAGCCCTGCACAGTCTGGGAAGAAGACATCAGAAAATGAGGCAAGAGATGGGAACCACATTTCCAGAGATTGCCTTTGGAAACTGATGGGTTCAAGTCCTGTAACATTTAAGGTCTGATTCTTCCATCTTTGAAGTCTTCATAGGTTTGTTTGGTTTGGCATGGGGAAGGGAGCAGTTTACTTATTTTCTTCAGGAATAACAGAAAATTTTCAAGGGGATGCTCCAGTAGAGGCAGCATGTTCCATCATCTCACATAAGAAGCAAGACTGGTCTTGCAGCTCTACTTTTCAGCCAGAATTGCTGGCCCAGGGTCTGCAAAAACTTAAGCAGATGCTTTCTTCTGGAAAACTGCCTTTGCACAACCAGCATGTTATGCAGGGCTTGCCTTTAAACATCCATTGTAACCGTACTTGATCCACTGGGCTGCATCACCTTCCCAGCAGTGGTCACTGGTGGATACTGTACAAGGGATAAGAGCAGGAAGCACACACATCCCAGGGCTTCCTTAGAGCGCTCTCCAGCCTCTGGGGAACACCTCTCTGTGCTTTATAGCCCTTAATGGATTTTTCTCACATGGATTTGTCTAATTATTTTATGGACTCTGAGAAAATTCTAATGGCTGCAGGCAATCCTTTATGAATTTGGTATGTCTGGTAGTTTAAACTCTGCTTTAGATTCACACTGGCCAGAGAGGAGCTATTAGTGGCAGTTGTAGAGGTTTTAAGGTTTGCAATTGCCCATCTCTGTGGAAAGCACTGCCACTTAGAGATGCAGCACTGACTTCCAGTGTGTTAACCCAGGTATTCCAGCATTTGACCTAGAACAATGTTATCTTAAAAGCAAAGAATGTCTTCCATACCGGTATGGGTGAATACAGGGGTGTTTTAATATGTGCAGGTAAACTGTACTGCCTCAAACACCATAGTCTCTATTTAAAGCAGAGTGCACCCTGCACTGCCCCTTGCAGCAGGATCTTTCTTCTGGCTGTGAGCACCCTTCATGTCCAGGGAGGTGTGAAAATTAGTGTTGAGCTGCCAGTGAAGATGCATCCAGAAAGAGAATAATTTCACTTGTGCATATGCTGGTAATCAGCTTCAAGAGGTATTTTGGTATATTTTTGAAGCACGGTCTCATGCAATCTGAGCATACAATCGCAGGTTGTGGAAAGCAAACACACTGGCAAAGTAAAACCTGAAAGCCAGTGCTGTACAAAAGGTTGGTTGTTTGAATTTTTGTTGTTGTTTTTTGGTGATGGCTGCTTTTATACTGAATGCGGAATCTTCATCCAGCTTCCTATTCCGGAGTCATGAGTTCACCCCAGCCCAGATGGCTGGATGTCTGCTACCAAATGAATTATGGATCAGATTAATATTTTACAGTTTTATTTATAACTCCCCTATCGGTAATTGCTACTTTTTCATAGTTGTTGTAAGTCTTTTTGTTTTACTTCACATATTAGAAATACATGCTTGAATACTGAGACAAGTCTTTGGAATAGGAAAAAAAATCCCCAAATTACAATACAACTTTTAGTTAGAGGTCATTTTTTTTTCTAGAACTAGGTGAGACAACCCTGTGGCTGATATATAAGGACATTAAAAGATGAAATAGAAACCATTTTCCTGCATCTGCAGATAGACCTTTCAATTTTGACATGAAATTAAAACATCTTACTTATATATCTTACTTATATACTTTATAGATGAAAATAAAAATAGTAAGAATAATTGTCTTTATCCACCCTCCTCCTGTAAAAGGGAAAAAGAAGGATGCTGAAGATCTCATTATGAGATTCAGCTGATGACAACCATTGTGTATTGTGCAGAAGGGTGCAGGTTTTACCATCTCCCAGTGGCAGTGAGACAAACATCTTTATGGTGAAGCAATTAGTCTTCTTCAAAGTGTGCTACTTGTGAAGCATGAGGTACAAAAAGAAAATGCTGGGTTATACCTAAGGAAAAGGAATCCATGGACTGCACCCACATGGTGCCATGCAGATGGGTGCGAGGGAGAAAGAGCTGCCCAAATATTTGGCTTGAGATGCTGCGACCAGCAGGATTGACACCGCTCTGTAACATCCCCAGCAGCAACATCACCTCAGGCTTGGGGTAAAGTAGCAGATACTGGGCAATCTGAGTCCAGGTTTTTAGAGGTGTATGAGTAGCAAATACTGACTTTGTTTTCCAAAAAGCATAGAGCAGGCCATGCTGCAGTCAGGTGTAGTAAGAGCTTCACAAGGTCAGAGTTTTAAGAAACTTGTGTTTTTGCAGGGTATTACTCATGTTACATTACAAGAGTGATAGAGCTGGTTTAAAATCATATTTCCCATTTTGCTGGCATATTTTTAAAGGATTGCCAAGTAATCTTATACTAATCTAATTCTAATCCCCTTAAAACACATTCTTCAAGGCCAAGGAGTTCTCTTTGTATTGTGCTGAGCACAGTACCTGGCAGAGAGCAAAAGTAAAGCATCTGAAGTGGTTCCACTGCCCAGATGACATCAATTTATAGATTTTTTTTTTCCCACATGAATGTTGCTTTTGAATTTCACTGCTGATAAAGTCCCATTCAGCTCTTTAATCTCAGTCTGCTAGCTGGTAATTCCATTGTCTCCTATATTACTTCTCTGATTTTAGCATTAAAATTAGTTTTACATTTTTAACAGTCTGCATAAATGATACTTCTGAGAGTACTCTTAAGACACTAGGACTCAAAAATAGCCAAAAAAGAATGTAAAAGTACTTCCAGTATTTTTCTGTTAAAGAAATAGCAGTGGACTTGCAGGCATTTCATAAACAACCCACTTGTTCTCTGGCTGCAGTACCAAACCAAGTAAGCTTTTTACAGTAATCTCCCTCAAAACTTAAGCATAACAGTGGAGGAAACAGAGGAGTTTGAACATTTGTGTTTCAGTAGTTGTGCACTGAGAGAGCTCTGCTGGAGAAACACTGCTCAGGGTATAGCAGCTTCACAGGGCATTTCTCCTTTCCCATGCGCCCATCACGCTGATAAAATGAGTGTGAAGGTGTAGGTACATACATGGCTGTGTGTGTGCCATGGTTTAGTTGAGGTTGCCATGGTTTAGTTGAGGTTTTAGGGCATGAGTTGGACACGATGATCTTGAAGGTCTCTTCCAAGCCAGTGATTCTGTCATCCTGTGTGCGTTTGTGTGGGTGTGTATGAACATGCAGGACAGAACACAGAGGTTTCCCACCCTTGTTTTATGTGAGTATCTGTGACAGCTTGGTAAAGCTCAGACACTTCAGGTGCCTTTCACTCTTCATGTCCTTGTGCCAAATTGCTGCCTAACTGGGCCCACATTTGAAGAGGGTGCCTCTCTGTGCTGCAAGGCTACCCAGCAGTTCTCTGGTCCCTTCTTCCTTCTGTCTGTTTTCTTTTGCTGTGAGCATGACCCTTCTTTAATAAGCAGTTTGTAATATTTGTTTGTTCATATGGCCAGATTTTTTTCCCTTCGTTGCTGTTGTGCCTGGTGTCTGCACCCACACAGCAGGCTGGCTTCTGTATCCCAGGAAGGATTTTGCTGTATCAGAATTGAGCTCCAGCTCTCAATGTGCATGAATTACAGGTTCCCAGTTAGTATTTTATAGTATCAGGTTGAAATGCTTTTCTCCCCTGGATTGCTTCTCATTGGAGAGGTGTTGTTTCAGTGAGGCTTGGAATGTTTTTCCCTGTTTTCTGTTGTGGTTGCTATTACAATATATTTCGACAGCAAATCCCTTGCTCGTTCCTTGAAAGATTTCCAAAATGCTACTTGTGACACTTGTATTTCTTGCAAACGGCTAATGTAATAGAAATAGTAGGGCTGGCTAGTAGTTTTTTCCAGATTACTGCCCTTTCTTTCCCCACTGTGGAGAGGACATGGGGACAGGGAGGGGAGAGCTCTATCTGAAGAGCCAAGAGTAGCACTAAGGTGACAGACAACCCAGCAATAAATGGTATTTCTTCCACAGCAGCTGGACTAAAGTTCAGCTACATGCAAATACTACAAAAAGCTCAAGAGCTGGAAGGTTTTAATTAAAACACACTTCAGATGTGCTCTTTTGCCAGCGTGATGGAATGCTTGCTGCATCTCCTGGTCCTGGAGGAGCAGTCCTGATCAAAAAGCAAGTAACTAATGGGATTTCCAGCTAGATCAGTACAATAGAAATCACCAGAAGGAAAGTGTTATTATTTATTTATTTTCCTGTTTTTTCAGGCTTGGCAATTTCTAAGAATACAAGCTCTGATCAAAAGGCCCTGTACAAATCGATGTGGAGCACCACTGGCTATGGTGGTGCTGGGTGAGGGTTTTTCTGCTGCCATGCAGGAAACTGGAGTGAGTCACTGCTCTTTGTGCAGGGGGGCCGACCACGCTGGACTGATCCTCTAAGTGCTTTGGGAAGCCTTGGAGAGAGCACTGGTCTGGGGAAATAGATGATAAAAATGGCAAATACTCTTATGCCTTTGACAAAATCTGCCCTGTGGGTTTTGGCTAGAGGTGGTGGGTGTGCAGAGTGGTACAAGGAGCCTTTTGCATCTGGCCCCTGGGCTCTGCAGAGAGAGAACGATGCCTCAAAAGCAGATTTGGAGAATTAGATGGAAAATGCCAGTGGAGGGCACTAGCACTGTTTACTGCCTTCCCAGGAATACACAGCACAATTGCCACCGACTTCTGCATCCTGCTGTGCAAATCTTGTGCATCTTTGCTCTCTGCCCCTACAGGAGATAAAAGGAAGCAAAGATGAATCAGGTAAAAGCAGAAAACTGGGCTTGCCCTCCCTCCTTCGGTTTGCAAGGGTTTATGGGACCCTGTGTGCCATTTCTTTGTAGCTTCTTTCCAACTTTCTGCAGTCTACCTCAATCCAAGGAGGGAAAGTGCTGCTCAGCCAAGTAGATTATGAATTATTCTATTTCCTTCCACACAGTTCAGCATTATTGTGGCTTATTATGGGGGGGCTGATCTGCACCGCACCATTATCCTGTCATCTCCAGAGCTCTACCTTCCCCACAATGGGCTCCTGCTTTGGATCATTAAGCCATGAAGCTCCATGGTTCTGCCTTGTTCTCCTGAGAGGTGGCACCAAGAGCATGAAATTGTTTGCTGTCCTTGTTGGAGACTTATGGTGTGATCCTTTAAACACCTGGCCATGCAAGGACAGTTTCCACAGAAAGGTGCTCTCACCCAGTTCAGTAAACTGGAAGACTATCACTGCAGAAATGACTGGATTATTTAATTTATTGTACATTCCTCTGTCCCAGGTGCAACTCAGTCCCTGCAAGGACATGGAAAGGAACTGGAGGATGACTGGGTAGGGATGCACATGAGGGCACAGACCCATCTCCACCTTTTCCAAAACTGCAGACAGCAACTAGCAAAGCTGAGTGTGCATGAAGGACAAAATGCCAGGTGCCTTCCGCAGAGGTGTTGCACCAAACCCTCTGCTACATGTTGGCTGAAGCTTCAAGGGGGACTTCTGCCAGAGTCAAATAGCCCTGAGAGCTTTGAGTGCTATTTGCAACCCCTGCAGAACATCTCTATAAAGCAAAACAAATCCCCCGTAAAGTAGTCAGTTTGTGCTCTAGTAACAGTTGTGCATCTGTTGTGGCCTCACATTCTTCCTCTATCTTCTGATATTGGTCAGTGAATCAGAACTGCTATTTTAAATTCAGTTTGTACAGTGTCTCGTTCTTCATTTAGGACAAAATGGGGAAGTTAAATACATGGTAGTTATGCAAATTAATGCAAGTTGGCTCAGCTTTCTTGTATGCAGACCTGATGGATACAGCATCATTGGAAGGGATACCTAATGTCAGTAATTTGCTATTTCGATCCCTGAAACTTTATGCATTATCTTCATCAGGGAGCTTTTTCAGGCATCTGTTTCATTGATGGGGGAACTGAGACGTGGAGGTGTGGTGTGACAGGCTAGAGGACACACACCAGGACTTTTTTTGCTGCTCCTTGCCCGTGCTGAACTCTTCCCATAGGGCTGGAGCCCTAAGATGCATTGGAAATGCATTGGAAATGTTTCCTAACCTGTTTGCCAGACTAACTTAAGAGCAGAAAGAAGAGGCTGGCCAGAGGCCACTGAAGATGGGCTGTCGGGTTTGGGGTTGCTTTTTCTGAAGCAGTTTCAGTATTATTGTGGTTTCAGTTTCACTGCAGCGTTAGAGATAGAAATGTCAGACAATAGTGTATTTATCCAGAGCATTTAGTGAGCTAAAGCGTGCTGAATAGCTTGGGGGAATGTGTGACAGGGGGCCGCTTTGCTCCCAGTCTTAATTGCTTGCAGTAGTGAAAACTTCCTCCTTTCCTCTTTTGCACCTTCTGTCAGGAGAGACAGTCTTTGATCCAAGTCCAGCTGAGTGCAAGGTGTTGCCTTCAATACATCTGCTTGGTGAACTGCGCTTTGTCTTCTAGAAAGGGAGCTGTTAATAATGTGACAGTGTCCATTCCAAGCTGTTACAAATTCCTGTGCCCAGGTGATTAAATGTAACTAAAATCCTGATCGTTTTGATCTGGTATCTAGCAAGAGAGCAGTTGCTACCTGTTCAGTAAATACAGTTGAGTTTTATTTGGCCTCTGACAGTAATAGTATTTAGAGTGGCTTGGCAACTGTTCACTGTTGAGGGTCCAAAAAAAGCACTTAACAAAATCAAGTGATAGCAGGAATAAACTGCTAAAGACACTGGCACTGTGTTTATCCGCTTGAGTGCTTTAGCAAAGATTTCAGGGGCTCCTCCTGGTTTCTCTGCCTCTCTTCAACTTTTTAACCCGGATCACGAGCCCATCTGCCGGGGGCTGGTGAGATGGCTGCCTCCTAGCCAGGGGCTGTGTCAGGCTCTGGAGTCACACTGCCCTCTGCTACCTGGTCCCCACGGCTGAGCCCCAGGCAGGGGCTGTGCCAGGGGTTGGATGGGTGAATATCCAAATACCCAAAGTATGGAACTATCAGGTCTCCTGCCTCCCTGTCTCCATCTCCAGCTACTCTGCCTCTTAGAAGTTATGATTCTGGGGACGAGGCATGCACATGGCTCATGAACCAGTGGACCATGGAAGTTCTGTGCACTTTGCCCAAACAGGAGGAATAGCTTTGGCGCACACAGCAGCCGCCTTCTCCCTTTACCATGAGGGTGCTTGAAAACTTTAGAGATGCTGCAAGTCAGACAGTTTTACAGCTGCTGTTTGGCTGACTATAGGAGTGTTTTCCTCTCCAAGAGAAGCAGCAGCTATTTTTCACAGAGCAAATGAAGCCACCTGTTGGGTTAACTGGGCTTTATTCAGTCCCCAGGCTGCCTTGCACAACCTTTAGGGCCCATAGGAGTCTTTGAAGTACCATTGAATTTCATTGTTAATGTCACAGTCATTTACTGTGAATGGAAAAGGGTATTTTTTTTTTACTCCCAGGCATGAATAAACTCTGTAGATTGCAGGAAATAATCCCTCTTAAAGGAGAGTTGAAAGTGCTGTCTTCTAATAGAAGAAACCTGTACTGAGCAGATGCCTAGGACTGCTCCAGGTCTTCTCGAAAGTACTGGATTTTGCTCAATGATTAGAAACAGAATAAATTAAATGAAAGGAAAGCAGCTGATGACAGGGTAATACATGTGTCAGAGAAGGGGAGTGGTGAAGGAAAAGTACATAATGTGGATGACTTTAATTATGTGGAAGGTGGGAAGATTGACTTCCCTATCCTGACTGGGGTGTGTGAGAAGATACATTAGTCTATATTCTAGCAGAGGTTGATGAGGTCTCCTCCGAGATGTTAGTAGCTACTTAGATGAAAAAGGGTGCACTTGCTGGCAGTATTTATGAGATCTTTAATTACATTTCACAGACTGAGTTCCAATTAGAAGGGAAAGTAGGGGTGAGAAGATGAACGAAAAGATGTACAGCATGTTTTAAGAGCACGGTGATAAATCTGTTGCTAAGGATTATGGTAAACAAGATAGTCATACATCATGGCATCATTTGCACACTTATATTTTTAGATGCTTACTCCGAGTTCCCTTCCACCTCCCCCTGTCACAAGCAAAATGTGTATAAAGGGGTCAAACACAGGCCTCTGGTACTCCTCTTCCAAGATGGAAGTCAAAGATCATTTGCAATTGCTGCAATACAGGGCTGTTACTTTTCTTTTTTTTTTTTTTTTTGCTAATTCATTAACTGTGTCATAAAACGGCACTCCAGAAAAGGCAGAAGAGACAGATCACAATATTTGTCTCCATGCCACATGAATAGTGGGAAAATATTGCTGTCATCAGCGCATCCTTTCACATTGCTGTGGATTCTCGCGTTTAGAATCATGGAATGGTTTGGACTGGTTTGCATTATCCTTGATATAATCTCACCTAACCAGCTTCTTATGCAGATGACTATGATGCCCATTTATTTTTATTTCAGAAGGTTAACACTTAAAGAGGAGATATATCAATGCCTCAGCACTGGCTTAATTCCCTCTGCACTGTAGTAAACCAGGGACTTTGCCACTGACTTCACTGCAAGGACAGTGCCTCCATGTCTGAGTGGCATTGGCACAATTCTCTTATTACATCCCTCAGAAAGAAGCGTCTCTGTACTCTTTACTTGTGGAGTAAGCTGTTTGCCAGTATCTCCACAGATGATGCAGGTAAGGGGTTTTGTCTAACAACATCAGCATTAGACAAACAGGCAATACTTTGGATCTTGTGGTACTGGTAATTAAAGTAAAGGTAAGTCTGCAGACAGTTCATGACAAACACTGAAATTCTGGCTGGAGAATAGGAGTGATTAGCTAGTGAGATTGCTTTTGTTTCCGGTAACACTGTTCCTCCCCCTGATTCCTAAAAGGGTTAACAGTGTTTCTTAAACAGCAGTGAAATGGCTTCAGTGAAGCAGTGGCAGTACTTCAGCAAATGGAATTTTCTTCTCTTCTTTAATTCCATGATCACACTTGATAAGCTACAATAAAGCAAAGGAGAAAAATCCTCTTTCTTTGGTGATGCTGAAAACAAATCCTTGTTTATTTAAAAGTAGCTGTGTCAGGAGGAAGGTATGATGGAGTATAATTGCCAAATTCTTATTTGGTAATTAGTATCTTGCAGCCATCTCAATGCTGTTAAGAGACAGGCATAATTGCACATAGGATGCATATATTTATCATGGAAGTTGGCACTTCAGACCATTAGGAAGTATCTGTTGCTTTGCTGTATGCTGCATGTAGATTAATCTAGTTTAGGAGACTTAAGAGCCTGTCAGAGATGCTCCCATCATCCAAGCATTTGTAACATCAGGTGCTAGGAGAACACTTGGAGAAGCACCAGATGGTTTCCATAGCCCTGCTGCAGTAATATTGTGGGTTCCTGATATTTGTGCGTTTCCAGAGGTTTACCTGTTGCTGGCTGCAATATTCACCTCTGCCTGTTTTATTTACACACATTAAAAATAAAACATAAAGTGATCAGGTCCAGGAGGGAGGAGTGTTGCTTGTGTGCTCTGTTGTGCAGGGTATTTTTGCATGCCAGCATTGGAGGAGAGAAACCTTGACTCTTGGGAGCCCCTGAGAAAAGGCCTGTGAAGTAACCCCAGATACACATCACAGGCACAGGGCTCTGCCAGCTTGAATTAAAAAAAAAAGGTTGTTTGGAATTAAATATGTTCCCTTGTCAGCCCATCAAAGAAAGTATAGGTAGAAGTTGCATGTTGCAGAAATAAGCAAGTCTGGAAGTCATATCTAGGAATAAGATAGGAGCAACTTGCCAAGGGAAGATGATTTTCAGTAAAAGATCATAGCTAGAAACTCATCACTTGGGGCTTTTTAATTAAATATTTGAGAAGGGGTGGGCAAATAAGATCTCAGGGGAGAGATTGTTTCAACCACAGGCCTAAGGCTACCACCAAAGATGGGAGTGTACATGCTGCAGTAGAAGATGTTAACTGCAAGCCTTGTAGTGCTTTGTGAGCAGTGGGAGTGTCCCTCCTGCACTTGCATTTATAGGCTGCAAAGAAGAGTGAAGTGATTTTTTTCCCAAGGTCTCCCATCAGTTCATAAGCAGGGCTAGGAAGAGACCAAAAGTCACCAGGGTCTAGTGGCACTATGTGTTGCTGGATTCAAGGTGGAGATATAAATGTAACTTATTTATTTATGTCCTTCCTTTAGTCCCCATGTTTCTTAACTGCTTTTTAGAGCTCTACACAGGAATACAGGGTTAGGGATTGAATCTTGGTGTACATCCAAGTCCTTCCCGATGAAGTCCTGAAGTAGAAGACTATAAATAGGATCCCTTCCAAAATGGAAGGGCAGATTTTCTCTGTGTTAACCTCCAGCAGACCATAGGTCCAAGTGGTCTTCTGTTTCATTCATTTCTTTGGCTAATTCATACTTGGAGGGATGTATTATATTTTGCCTTCCCATAGTGGATCAAATTCTTGTCTTGCTTGTATGGAAGCTACTTTTGATGCAGTCAGTGGGTAGTCTCTCATGGAGACAAATGCAAGGAAGGGCCTGATGTCTCAGGTAGGTTTGATCACCACACTTTTTTCTCTGGATGTCTTCACAGCTGCTCTTGTGTTACTGTTTGGGCTCTAGAAATTTTGGTTCTAAACATAATTTTTTTTTTCCCGGGTATTGAGGAAGCAAGATTATCTTGTGCATGAAAGTACCATCATTCTGATTTTTGTAATTTTATCTACAGTGTCTTCCCCACATTCTGAAAATCCTTTTGCCCAAGTCATTCAGTACATAGTTGTAGTATATGATTTGACATGCCTTACTGAGGAAGAGATGAAGCAGAGAATACCAGATTTATTATTGGGTCACTGACTGAGATATTTTTTGAGTTCCCAGGGCTTTATCATAGTGGCCATCCTTGGTCTTGTTAGTAAAGAGATGATCTCAAGAATTAGATCACTGAGACCATAATACACTGCTGTGTTAGACAAGATTCATGGTTGAGAGAGGATATGGCATTTACTGGACCTTTTAAATGTCACATCCAGACTTTAAAGGCCATAGTCTTAGAATAAACAAAAGAGAATGCGGCTAGCTCAAGCAGCTTTAAAATGAGCAACATCCTGGTGATCCAGCAGGAACCTGTGGTCCATATTTATGCAGAAGATACCAGACTAACCAGCCACTGGAAACCATGCAAGGATGATAGCAGTGTATTTCTTGAGATGCAAGGTAAGATGTACCTATGTGGTCAGCATTCCTTTCATGTAGCTGCAGAAGGAAGTAAGTAATATGAAGTTCTTATCAGAGTGATGCACAAGAAGTTAGACTGGCATTAATGGCTTGAGTAATTTTGGTTGGAGTACAGTAAATGAAGTGATTGAATACCACAGGAAGTAAGCAGTCTCTGCAAGCAGTTGCTTGGCAGTTGAATGACTGGAGGGAAATTTTTTTTTTCTGTTTTCTTAGCTATGTGATAGTTCAAGTGGATGATAACACTGGGCAAAATTTATTTCTTTCCTCAGATGCGTTCTTCACTGATAGAAACAGGCCCATAGGAGGGTAATCCACAGAGCTGAATTCTGTACACTGCAGTGCTGTAGAGCATAAAAATGCATGTGGGCAGTTCCCACTGATCAGGTGTGATAGTTCAGTATCTGCAGGCCCTGTAAAATTGGGCTTTTCTGCAATTTTTATGAACTGATAAGTGTTGCCAAATTACTTGGAAATTTACTGGCAGTCTTCAAGGGACGTTCAGCTTTAAAAACTACACTTGAAGCATACATCCTTTCTTCAGGCTTTTCTTGATTTTTTTTTCTGTGTGGCTTATGGAGGTGTGCATGTGTGTATATCTGTATTTAAAAGTGTCCTTTTCTCTTTTGTTTTTCATGCTCTCAGACAGTAACTGTTGTATTGATTTTTTTAAACAAATTTTTTTCTTCAGGACTAATTTCTAGAACAAAGTTCAGTTATCTCTTAAAATGTTTTATTCTTATAACTAAGTGGCATGATGGAGCAGCAAGTCACTGCATGGTGAAGTTTGGTAATCTGCCCTCAGGAGTGAATTGTTATTGATTTAAAGGAAGATGAAAAGTCAGTGATGTTTTGTGGGAGGGCTAAATGATCTCTTTTGGCCTTAAGATCTAGGTATATTGATTTAAAATTATCTTGCTTTACCTGCTGCCTATAAATTTACAAATTCAAGTTAAATGAACATAAAACACATTCTGTTTGAGTCCACTGTATTTGTACAGGGTTTTAACAAAACCATTTTAAATGTTTTTCCTTTTATTAATTCTGCTTAGCTGTGTATAGCTCTGTTAGAGTACTTCTCATTTTGGGGGGGCAGTCTAGCAACATTTGTATACTTCACTGTAATTGAATCCTGATGCAAATCCAAGTCTTTGTTATTCTTGCATTCACTGCAGTGACCTTGATAATGTGAGTGCTTCACCTTTGCTGCTCCTTGGAAGGCAGTCCTGTGAAATGGGATCAATTACGTGCATTGCTAGGATCCCATTTTCAATACCACTGAATTAAAAACAGTTAGAGCTAGTTAATGGGCTTCCCCCTTGTGTGAGGGAGGGGCAGGGGGAATGAACAAAGGAGCATAGAAGCTGAATTGTTTGAGAGGAGGTAATCTCTATTTTGTTTCTGCTATAGATTAGGAATGATCAATTATCATGTCAGAAGGCAGAGAAGCTAATATGCCCCAGAATCTACACATAGTTATTTAATCATCCTGCCTGATGCATAGCATTCGTCATTCACGTTTTTAATGCCACTTACTGTTCTAATCTCACATTTATGCAGGGAACATTTAGGGAGAGAGAGAGCCATGCTAATAGGCAGCAACCTGGGGAACAGAATAGTGGAGAACCCGTATGGTTTGATTTCTGTCTCTTCAATCTCAGCAGCCTGAGCCCTGGACCCATGCAAACTGTTGTACATATCTGATCTCGAGATGATACCCCTGTGGGTGACTCAAGGCATCTTCTGAAGGAAAACCTTCATGAGCTCCCATCTGTACTGGGTGGGTAGTTCTCAGTGGTGCTGGAAGCTGCTTTTTTCCAAGTGCAAGTGGCAGCTAACGTCATCACAGTCCTCTGAAGGAGACAGGCAAATGCCTGTGAGCAGCTGGTGTTGGTGCAGTGAGCTCTAGTATCCATGCCATCCTGTCATCTGCTGTTTGGACTACTTTCAGATGTCTTCAAGGCACAATTTCAGCCAGCCACTAGATGCAATGAACACTTGCAGCGTGAAGGTTGGTCAAAGGAGAGTCACGAATGTGTAGGGTGATACCAAACAGGGAAGTGTTTTATGTATTGCATCGATGAAGACATACATATATGTATTTTAATTCTCAGTAAATTTTTTGAATAAAGATGAAGATGAGAGAATTGGGAGGACTAGGGCACTTCCTTAGGTCTATCCAAGTCATTCCCTGGTCCAAGTTGGAGAAGAGAGCCAGGAAACCCCTCAGAAGGAGGTACCCACAGTGACTGATGTTGAAATGCCCTTTTCTCTTCTAACAGTCACAAAGCTGAGGAGAAGTGAGTGATCAGTATAAGGAGAACTTGCCAAAACCAAATCCTGTTAGAGTGGTTGTGAACCCAGAGAGGAATCTGGATGCAGTGAAACCTGTCTTTCCTCCATCTTCATACAATGTCATGGGAATGCTGAATGAGGCGATGTCACCAAAGCCTCAGGATACGTTAGAGAGTGCATGTGCAGCTACCATATGAAACAGCCAAAATCTCTGTTGGGACCATTAGCTTCTGGATGGCAATCCCACTCTCAGATCTTCAGGCTATTCTTCTGGTACCGTTGCATTGCCCTGACCTCCAGCACCTGTGGTGACCCGGTTAAGTAGAGAAGGGCTTAGGACATATCCTGTCAGCACTAAGGGGAAAAATTGGACTAGGGAGTCCCTGTGCAGTCCCTAAATTGGATTTTCATGTTAGAAACGTTCTGGCATATTCTTGAGTTTGTCTCTAAATCCTTACCAACACCTTCAGAAACTAACTGGACTGAAAAAGCCTGCCATATTTTGTCAGAAGAGTCTGTGTTTGCTTCCTGCAGAAAAGTGATGCCTCTGCAGGGTGGGAGAGTCAAAAGCCATGCTTTCATATGCAGCTGCATTTATCCTGTTCTAAAGGTTGATGTTCATCCTGAGCTTGTGTTGCTCGGTCGTGATCTCTGCAGTTTTCCCTCAGCAAAGCAATTTTGCACAGTGCTGGTCTTTAAGCACAGACTTGGAAACAGAAGTTGGAGAGAGTTACTAAATTATGAAAGCAAGCCTTTGCCACAAATTTCCCCACAATTTTCCTCTTTGTCACTCACATAGGGGCTTTGTTCCGTGTTTGAGCTCAGTGTGACATCACCAAGTTGCTTGTGATTTAAATAGAGGAAGCCGGCTGTCAGGAGTAATGCTTGCAGGTATTCCTTCTTTTCTTTATTTGCCTTACAGCAGTGCCTGCAGGGCAAAGCAAAGATTGTGCTGGCAGCACCTGAATAGTTAGTTCCTGCCCCTCAAGTCTATACAGATAAAGGAATTATCATTATCTTCATTGCACAAGTAACAGCACGGAAAGATAAAGTGACTTGCCCATGGTCCTACTAGGAGTCTCTGACAGAGCCAGAAAGCAGAGTATTGTTTCCTCTGGTCTGATGTTTTTATCCCAGTGCCATCCTTTTGTGTGACTAGCCATTTTCAGTAATTTAGATTTTTCCACAACATCTCCTAGCACAAACAAGCCAGCTAGTAAATGGCACTAAATATGTGTCTCTTGGATCTCTCCCTTTCAAGATCCTTTATTTTTTTTATCACTGGTCTTGTGATAGCCAGATGTCTGTGCAGAGCCTTGTGTCTGGAAGGATCTCAGGATGTGCTCATCTAACCTGCTTTAAAACTTCCACAGATGCCCCAGGTTCACTGGGTGATTTTTTTTCCAGTGCTTCATTATTTTTGTCCTTAGAAAGCCGTTCCTAAATTTAATACTGTGCTTGTCTTGCTCCAGAGACAGCAGCCTTTTACTTATTTGGAGACTCATATTCTCTTTTATTCTCCTTTTCCCCAGGACAGAACAGTTTCTGTTCATAGCTTTCTTAACTTGTGGGTTTTCTCCAATTCCCTCTTGGATTCCGTAAAAATGCACTGTGTTTTTCCTGATATCCTGAATGGGGCACGGTCTGGAGCTCCCTCAAGTGCTTCCTCCTTCTCCTCAAGGACCTGATCAATCACTTTGCCTACTGGGAAGCCGTGGGTTGAAGACTTGCCAAAGCAAACAGCATGGACAAGGTGCATTCCGTAGCAGAGCAGGGCATCAAGATGTACAGGAAGGTTTACAGAGCCAGGGACACCCTCGAGGATTTCCAAGACCCACTAGAAGCCCACAGCTTGTACAGGAGCGGTTGATGAGTTGGTGGGGCCAGGAGTAGCCACTGCCAAAAAGAGCAGCCCCAGGGAGAACTGCGAGTGACCAGGAGGGGAAGCAGGGCATGGTGTGACAGTTTGTGTGGGAGGGTGCACAGGGCGGTCACAGTCTGCTGACTTGAAGGGGAGAAGAAACTCAGTTCATCCCATTCCTACCAGTTTGATGTCAGAGCCAGCAAGAGAAAACCTCTGGGAAGACCTTACAGCACCATCCAGGGCCCAAAGGTAGCCTACAAGAAAGCTGGAGAGGGACTTTTACAAGGGCCTGTAAGGATAGGACAAGGAGTAATGCCTTTAGACTACGAGAGGGTAGGTCCAGACTAGATACAAGGAAAAAATTTTTACTATGAGGGTGTTGAGGCACTGACACCAGCTGCCCAGAGCACCTGTGGTTGCGACCTTCCTAGAAGCGTTCAAGGCCAGGCTGGATGAGGCTCTAGGTAACCCAGTCTATTGGAAAGTGTCCCTGCCCGTGGCGTTAGGCTTGGAACTAGATGATCTTTAAAGTCTCTTCCAGCTCAGACCATTTTATGATTCTGTGAAGCTGCATCTTCTTCCTTCCTTCCAAAGGGGCATTGCATGCTCCCATGTTTCACACTGCAAAGGTTACCCTTTAGGAAGCTGAAGGTACACAAATTTCACTTGATAGTATGAAGAGGTGTTTCCCCAAGCACCTGTAGTAAAACTTGGATTTGTGCTGACTTTGGTGGTTAGCTTCATCTCAGTGTTTGGAACCTGAGATTTTAGGACTAGCAGTGCCCGTGGTCACACTTAAGTGCCAAAAGACTGGGCAGGACATCGAGCTGGCAGCAAGGGTGAGATCTGTTAGATTTTTTTGTCTGCCATATCCCTTAAAAACAGTAGGAGCCTGAGCAGCATTTGCTCTGATCCAGAAAAACCACTGTCAGTCTCAAACCAAGGGTTTTATATAATCACAGGTACATAAACCTTTCCATTTCAGCTCTAGTAATTTTGAGGTTTTACTGATATAGGGGTTTGATCTAGTGTTACGTGTTTGATATATTTTTATTTGTTTTTAAGAATTTTATTTCAAGTCTTCCAGTCTTCACTGGGGAACTCACTTATGGAAGAGTTCTGGATTGTGGTTCTGCAAAGCTGTGACCAGCTCAGGGTTCTGTGACATGTGGTGAGCTTATGCTTTTCTCCCATTTCTGACTGAGAGGTGAGATAAGAAAAGTGGTGGTATTCAGAGGGACCAAATACCACAGGAAATCCAAAACAAGCTACAGTGGGAGTTAAGGACTTTGCCAATTCTTCACTCTGACCTGATGCACCTCTTCAGTAGCTGTTCTTCAAGTGGAAACATAAGGAATTAATTTGCCTGCCCCTAATTTCACTGGAGTGTTTAGTAATTTGGCTTTAATGTTAGAATTAATCAGCAGGACTGATTGCTGTATCATACAGAGTGGCAGGCTTGGCAGAGAAGGAAATTTCCCACACAATTTAAAAATGGTCTATGAATTTGCCAGGTTTAGAGTTTGATAACAGCTAGGAAAAGGACGCAGCAAGTCTTGTACAAAGAAAGGAGCTAATTTAGGAATTAAGAAGGTGAGATGGTAGGGAGCAGGAACATGCACGTTTCACATTTAATTCAGTAGCTGTGGTTTGGCTTTGTTTTGTTCCTAATGGCATGTGGTTTTTAAAAGGAAGTTTTTGCTTAAATGCAAATCAGATACTAAGTTACTAAAGATAGGGAAGGCACTCCTTGGTAAGTGTGGTGGAAGCTAGTCTGATAAATGTACTCAATAATGAGAATTCTACAGCAAAATGCTCAGCCCTGTGGCTACAATCCAGCAAAATGCTGACAGTAGTGGTAGCGCTCATGCACTTAAAATTAAGTGTTTTCCAAAAATGCTTTGATGGATCAGAGCTGGAGTCCTTATCACCTTGCTAGGAGTGAATTTATGAGAGTCTTGTAAGTCAATAGTATTTATTCTTAGGCTTCACAACTAAACCACTAATGGAATATAGGGAAATTACAGCTTTTCTGTGGTGTGAACAAATCTGGCTCTGGTCTTAACCACAATCTGTTCCCCAGCTTTCAGAAGAACTTACTATCTTCATTTCCAGAGGCGCTAGAAAAACAAAATCAAGTATTGGAAATTCCTGTGGATCTGCATCCTATAGGAAGATATTTCTTCATGCTCTCTTCCTTGCTCTAACAAATATTTGTCTCAGATATACATTGGCCTTGAGTGCAAGTACCTGCTAGGAACATCAGGGATACCTCTTTTTTCCTGAGCCCAGGCAACCTGTGATGCCCTAATGTCTCCCTCTCCCTTCTGAGGATCATGATAAATTGCAGCTTAATAGGAACTGGCTGTGCAGGACACAGGGCTGATGCTGCTGTAAATACAAATGAATGTATGTTAGGCCTGGCAATTGAAAAAAGTTTCTGAAACAATGAGTTATGGTCAGGGCCAGTCTTGTCAGGCCAATTTTTTGAATTATTTTTTCTAAACAGCCTGTATCTGTATGACAGGGACTTTGCACCCTGAAAAATACAGGTGAGTGTTTGCAAGCCTCCAGGTTTCAAGAGAAAAAAATCACCTTGATTGATGTCACAGATCATGGTGTCCTTCGTAGCCTTCATTATACAGAGTCCTTAAAATTCCTTAAAACTGTTGTATACCAAAATTCCTACTAAGGACTTGAATGTGTTTGTTGATGAACAAGCTGGAGGTAATACTTCCCCTCCTTTGAGATGGGTGTGCTCAATATTGCACAACTTTCTCTTGTGATACCTGGTCATGTTTTCCTCAAGCCTCGTGCTTGCAAGTTCTGTGGGTCTGCAGGCAGCTTCCATTCTTTAAGAGTACACATCTCTCATCCATGATTGGCAGGAGCCGAGAGCATGTCTGTGCAACTCTGTAAACAGAAGGCAAATGGCAAGAATGCAATTTATTTTTTGAAACCATGTGCTTTTAAGAGCCTTGCCAAAGGTTATGTATTTTTTTGAGATGGGAGTGATGTATGATAGTTATCATTAAATATTCTGGCTCTGTTCTATATGGGGTGGTGTGCATGAGGCACATGCAGTCTTACCCCAAAGGCTCTGTAGTTTAGTGCCTAGATTTTGTGGTGTCTTTAGGCTCTGCTTGTAATCCTGTTGCAGTTTTAACATATGATAGCCCTGACACAAAGTAACTTCCTTATGGTAGATTTTTTAGAAATTATTTGCTTGCTTTTGGTGTAAGCAGTGAATTTTGGAAACTTTCATGCAGTCAGCAAGAGAGAGGAGTGCCAGAGGTGAGATGTTGCTACACCTTCCTGGGTTTCCTCCACAACAGTAGGCACTTATGTAGGTGAGTCTTAGCAATATTCTGTTACAGTAAAAAATTTTGTGAATGGCAAAGCTTTCACTGGTTGCATCCACTGTCCTTAGAGGAATATGTGTTGAGTCCTGCTGTTTCACAATTAGCAATGTATTTTAATTAAGAGGAAAACACTACATACAAACATTTAAAGCTATGGATTTGTTTTCGTAATTTATATGTCAATAATCAGTACTTGGTCTTAATAGCAAAGAATATTTTATAGACACATTTTTATAACAGATTATTGCAGGAAGGATTTAAGCAGTGATTTTTCACAAGCAGCAAGGCGTTTGTTGCTATTTGTTCTTTTAATACCATTTTACAGGAGTAGCATAATATCACTGAGTGTTCATCTAAAGATTTACCATAAGAAGCAGTAGGTCCTTATGGGTGGGTCAGTTGATGTTAGCTTGTTGCTGTGGTTTCCTGTATTTTCTCTCTTTGCTGATTCTCTTGCAAGCTCTTTTAGGAGATACTCAGAGCAAAGAAAGCCTTGAATTATTGAATTTAGTGTGCACACACCTCTCCTTGCCCTAAACACACTTCAGTTACTCCAGGAACACTGAGTATTGGGGCACAGTAAATCTTGAGGCCTTAGACCACATTGGTGCCTAGCCACACAGATCTCCTGAGCTCTTAACAGAGATCAGAAGTAAGAGATGAGCCATCATCCCTGCACTAATGCAAACTGCATGCAGATTACTTCTGTTATTTCTCTAATGTGAGTATGAATAAATTTTTCCTGGTTTGTATTTACCAACACAAGAGCACTTCCTGTAGTGGGAATTCTGGTAATTAAAAGCATTGGGTTAATAATGTCCACAAAACCACAGCATCCCCTCTGCTCTCTTTGCCTTTAGCAAAGGGACTTCTCTGGTGTCTTAGGTCCAAGGATTAGAAGCCTAGAGAGAAGTTATCTGAGGAAAGCTTTGTCAAAGAAAGAACAGGCTCTTCAATACAATTAGGCACCAGTTGGGGTTTCACTTTTCATGAACCCAGCCTTCTGTCCAGCTGGGAGGCAGCAAGGTCTTGGGAGCACTTTGTCTGTGACTAGCTTGGGTGTCAAGTCATGTCCTGGTGTCGAGCTTAAGGAGCTGTGTTGAATCTTAGAGGAATGAGGATGGGAACCACCTGAAAGATCACCACTTTTCAAATGAGATAGATCCGGTTGCTTGGGTTAGTCATGGATTCATATTACAAAAACAGGGCCCTGCCTTCTGTCAGGGCCATGGAGTGCTTCATTTGGGTTCCTCTTTTTTGTTTGACCTGTTTTGTTTCAAGGTACAGATCAGGGCATCTCTGATTTCAGAGGCATTAAAAATGTCCATTCAGACTGCAAAGAGGTCTAAGACCTGGCACCTCAGGGGCTCATCTTGGAATGTAGAAGTTGTGAGGAAATAGTATATATTCCTTGCCAAAGCAGTTTGAAGATTGTGTTTGCATTTTGATATTTGATGCGTGAAAAGGACTAACATCATGTCCCCATCTACACAAGAGATACTTTGAAGAATCATTCAAAAGAAAATGATCTCCATATATGAACAATGTTTTAGGATTTGGCTCCTACTTGGCAAGGTGTTTGGATTTAATCTAATCCTGGGGCTAAAATTTACCTCTTTGCCTTATTTAGGGCCTATGCACCTGACCCAGGTGTAATATTCACAGTAAAAGTACCCTTAAGAGAGCCACTGGATGTTAAGCTGCCCTAAAAGTTCCTATGTAGAAATGCAAAGATAATGCAGTGAAAGCATTTTTTTCCTTCCCCTTTCAGAGTTTCTGTTTTAACTAACGTATCTATATTTTTAAAAATTACTTTATTTTTTAAATACTGCTTGAAGCCACCTGCAGTTTCACAATGCCTTTAATGTGACTTGGTGAATAAGGCAAGTCTTTCTTCAATCTCTGAAGTCACCAAAGGCCTGAGAAAGAAATTAGAAACTGAGTGAAAAACTACAATATGCCAGGCTTTTGAAGTGAAACCAGAGTTACTTGTCTTGTGGTTACTCTTCTAATACAGGTTTTATTTTCTTCAATTATACCTGGTTTTATTAAGTGCATTAATTATAAAATAACTGTTTGGTTATATAATAACAGATAAAGGTTATGTCTTTGGGACTGAGTGAGATGGGGAGCCATTAGCTGTTGTTTCTGCCAGAGTGAAAAATACCAAGGCAAAAGTAATTGGCCTGGAGAGAGCATTAGATAGACCATGAAAAGTAGAAACTGGATTATTTGTTTTGTCTTGGTACAGTAGTTGTTCACCTGATAACATTAGTTTCTCTTAAAATATAATTAGCATTTTATTCCACTAAGCATTATTGTATGTTAGATATTAGTGGGACACAGCATAGTATGTTGTAAATATGGCCTTTGGTGCCTGGATGGCTAATTCAGTGCTAATGTCATTATCAAAGGTTGCAGAGGAACAAATACCCTAAAAAAGTCTGTTCCTCATGAAATAATTTCTTGTAGTTATTCAGTTGTGACTAATGATGCATCTTCTGCAGAAACTTTAATTTATTTATTTGGTATGTCCCCTTACTTTTCTTAAGAAATGTTAGAAACAGAACAAAAAAAAACCCAAAAGGAAGAATCAGTTTTCTATGCTTTTCATTGCTTCCTGATTAATTTTTGGTCTCAGGAAAGCAAAAATGTACATTGGCAATTTCACACCTTGTTACATCTTCTGTTTGCTTTCATCACATGCATGGCTGTTTTCATAAATGGCAAACATAAGCATAAATGATGTAATATCCCTCTTTGATCCTGACTGTGTGGTGAGAAATTAATGCATATGTGGAGAATGTGAGCAATTCACAATGTACACCCACCTTTGTTGTGTCACGGCAGGGATTTGAGCCAGACTTCTGTCTGCTTACATAAGAAACATAAGCTATTACAGCTTTATATATCTTGACTCTTACGTGAATTTATTTTTTTACATGTTGTACTCCAAGTGGAAAGGCTCTGTGGTTTGACTTCTTTGTATCAAGAGGATGCTGCCCTTGCAGAAGCAGTGACCTTTGAAAAGCAAGTCTTAAGTAATCCTTTTATTTTTCTGAGATCATATAGCACAGTATCCAGTTGCAGGCTTTTAAGATGGAATGATTGCAGACTTTGTCCACTTGCCTGGATTGAATTACATTTTGTTTGACAAAGAAACTCTAAAATACTTATACCTTCCTTCCTTCACTTCAGAGCATCATAATCTCTGTGCATTGAGGACGCAGAGTGGTTGCTGTATCATGCCAGCACCGCTGGGATTTATTGAATTTACTTAATTGGACCTTATCTCACGGTTACACTTTAACACTTCTTTTGAAGGAGATTCAAAAAGGATACGGTTACTCCTCTTCTAATTTACTTCGAGAGTTGGGTTACTCATTTTCTTATCTTCCATCCGTTTCCCAGTAGAGAAGAGCATTCTGTGAGCCACAATTGAACATTTTAGAGACTTGCACACCCAGAGATTTAAGTCCACAAAGCTGCTCACTAGCCAAGCTTTTTGCACACGCTTTTTAAAGGGAATGCTCTGATTTAGGGGTGTAGGAAGTTGGATGGATGTGTTTGGGCTGGCTGGTGGTGCATTTTGTCTTGTACTATGCAGGTGCAAGTAAAGGAGAGCTAAGCTGCCCTGAACCTCCTAGGGAAAGCTTTTGCAGCAGAGTTTGGGAGCACTTACCTTGTCTTCTTGGACTTGGCTGTAATGCACCTGTGAGCCTCCGTCCTGTAAACACTTCAGGAAACCTCAATAAAGTGGATGAAAAATCCACTATTTTATCAGGTGATTTTGATACTGGGAGTTGCATGATTTTCACCTTCCTGGGAGGCATTCAGTACCAGGGAGAACTGAGGTCTCCCCTCACTGCTCTTCTCAAGTTTACTTTTGCTAATAGGAGTTTAAAATGGTTTAATGCTCAGCACTGATGTTCTCTATCCTGCCAGACCTCTGCTGCCAGCTCTGTAAGTATGAGATAGACATTGCAGGGATTTGGGGGCGTTGGAGATCAGTCCCAGAGGGCATAGGTCCCTTTTTTTGCATATTTTGGTGGCTTCTCCCTGTACATGGTAGCATCTGAGTGGCTCATGATAAGTGATCAGTATCATTTGTTTAACGAGGATTGTACAATCTCCTTTTACTTGGCACCATCACCATACAGCGAGGCTCGTTACCCAGTGCCCCTGAAAACTGTGTAGCTGCCTTGCATCAGAAGGGGCTTCATTCTGTTTTAGTGGAGCTCCCTACTCTCTCTATCTTCTCTGAGCTAATATATCTGACCAGACACGTGTACACGGATCTTGTATCTCAGATGCACAGCTCCGTTTGCTGTGCACAGGTACGCACAGCACATATTTAGGCACCTGGGTTGATTTACAGAAATTCCTTTACCAGATTAGCAGTTTGTATTTAGGTTGTTATTTGCCTTCACATAGCCCAAAAATTGTAGAGGATGTCAGGGAGGGGTAAGGTGACTTTTGCAGATGAAAAATTGTTGGTGATCACCACGCAGGGCCTGCATAAATAATATGGTCATCATTCAAATCAAGGTGGTTTTTTACTTGCTCAGTGGAGCAGTTGTGAGCACAGTGGTGGGTGCACGGTTAAAAAGCAAACACTGTCTGTACAGCTCGATGCCAGCTCTCCAGCAGAAAACAGTATGGAAATACCCAACACCTTTCAGGAACCTTCAAGAGCCAAGTGGGGAAAGTAAACAGGAGTGTGAAAAACTAGGGCTGAAGCAAGACTGAGATGTGGCAACGTGCTGTAACAGAGAAGTCTTGCTGCTAGCCTTCAGTCCAAGAATAGTTGTCTGGAGCTCTTCCCTTACTTTTTGGCTTAAAATCAGACCTGGAAAAATTACTGAATTTGTTATCTTTATTTTACTTAATGGGTTGGGGTTTTTTGTAGTGTTAAGATAATTTGCTGTCCAGCATATAGGAGAAATTGTTTTCTATAGTTCCAAATACACTTTGGAAGATGAAATGTGGTTGGTTGCTGCTGCTCTTTGCATTCCATTCCCCACATGGCCACAAAAGTTTTTGCCATGGGTCTCCTCAGGCCCCCTGTCACCCTTGCAGGAGCCTGTCTGTTTGGAGGGTGAGTTAAAGTCCCTCATCCAGGCATGGCCTGTTTTTGTCTCTGGAGAAACTACTCTTGGCCCTGCAAATGGGAGACTATGAGTTTCTCCCGTCCCCTTTTCTTCTCACTCAGTGTTGTTTCCTAATCACTGGCATGAAACACCTGGGGTGTTAGGGTTGCATTGCCCATAGCAACTTCTGCTGGAGAGCTGGCAGGGGTGGCAGCAGCCACAGCTTAAAAAGTCTCTGCAGACATCAGACTGAATACAAAGGATCAAGCCTGTTTCTGATGCACATGTGTGCTGCAAAGGGCAGATAACCTTTCAGGGCTGCATCTTAAAATAATGAGCAGAGCTTGTATGGCTGCTCTCATGCTGTGGCTTCCCCAAGCACACTGAGAACTTCCAAACTGTGATTGCCATTAAAATCTTTTGCCATTTGCAAGGAATTAGCATCACTATGTGAGCCTGCAACACCCCAGTGATGTTTATGGAGAGCAATTGAATTATAAAGGTTGTAATATTCCTTGCCTCTGAAAGGAAGGGGCTGAAAGATGCCTAGGCTTAAGCTACTTAAAATCCAAAAATAGTCAAGGAGTCTATGTAATCTAAGGTCTTCTGAAAAATATATGCCTTGAAAGCTGGCAAAAGAAAGCAAAGCATAATCAATATGTAATTCTGGTAATGTAGACCCCTGACACATTTGAAAAGAGAAGGTGTGGGTTTGATGTGTTTGAAAATTGTTTGAAAAGACAGGGTTGATGTGTAAGCTGTGATAGTAGTTCATGTTATTACTTTGCCTTGGTGGTCATGCTACCACAAATCTGTGCAAGTCCAGTTGTTAAAAATGGGCAAATACCACCAAGGTGAAAAGAGACCCCACTGATCTGCAGTAGCTAAGGATTGCCTTGTGTTTGAGCATGCACTGATGAGTTTGACTTTGGCTGAGGCAGATCATCTTACTAACCATGGTTTTTGTCTGTTCTGTTTTTCTCCTGTCTTGCAGCACCTTCTCCAGTCAGTACTGTGAAAAAAGGGAAGATAACTAAAAATAGCATCTCCCTTTCCTGGCAGGAGCCAGATCGACCCAATGGCATCATCCTGGAATACGAAATCAAATATTTTGAAAAGGTGTGATGGACTGATTGCTGAGCTTCCCAAGTACCTTCTCTTTATTGTTTTCTTCTTTTAGTTATTATTATTTGAGTCATGGAAGGGAATGGAGAGATTTTATGCGTAAATCAATGTCAGATTGATTTTGCAGTAAATGATTAGGAAGACTTGAAATGAGGGTGTTGTTTTCCATTAGTGTGCCACTTCTCTTGAACAAATACATTAAATCTGCGTGTCAGATTCCTTTCCAGCCTTATCACATTAAGATAGAGCCTGCTCATTTGTTAAAAATAGAGGGGGTTGGGGGCTGAGCATCAGTCTCCTCCCAGAAACATCAGGCAATCCCTTGCCTTTGGTATTTCAATTTCCCACTAGATTTTCCATCCACTGTGAAGGGAGAGGAGAAGGGGGTTGTGGAGAGACACTGCATGTGCTCTGGTATGAAGAAAGGCATCTTGGCTTAAAAACTTGCCTGGGTTTTCCAGCTCTTTCTCTCAGTTTAAAGGGAAGCAGTCTCCCCACAAAACTTGCCTCTCCTAGTCTTCATTTCAAATGGTGACTTGTTATCTTCCTGCAAAATTAATGTTGTTTAAATGAAAATGGTTACAAATGCACTTCATCAAAGTAATGTATTTTGATTGATATGGCCTTAGATCTTTGGAAATCTTAGATTTCCAAAAATCAGGTTTTCAGGATTTGTCTGAATAGCATTTTTTTGCCTTAGCTGGAATTGTAAGGTGTTCTTTTTTCCTCAGAAACATCCAGGCTTTCAACATTAAAACAAGAGGAAAACAATGAAATTGAGTCACAATTCACTTTTTTAGGGGGATTGAATTTCTGTTCTAAGGAAGATATTCCATTAGCTCTATCTGTGATCCAGGTGAAATTGCTCAACATGGACCAGGTCTAGATCCTTACTCCTTCTGTCTTCTTTCTCTGACCATAGGAAGGACCTGCTCAAGCAGTCCATGCAAACAGGGGAAAGAATTTCATAAATCTTCTCCATCAAAATAAAATTAACATTATTTTTGCAGATGAGGGAGCTTGTGCAATAGATATGTGAGTGACTTAAACAGGGCTGAAGATTAAGGTACACAGCAAGAATCAGGTTATTTTGTTGCTGGAAATAATCCATTAATTATTTTATTAACTTGTTTGAGTGACTTTTGGGGTACATTGAATCCTTACCATGAAATGGCTTGGGAAGAACAGCGTTTAGAAACCAAAAAAAGGTAAAGCAAATAATTAAAGTGAAAAAAAACCTGTGTATTTCTTCATTTTCCTTAGTTTGTTTTCAAATAAATTAGCAGGAGGGGGGACTTAAAATGTTGTATTTGTAGTCCAGAGCTAGTCTCAAATAGCTTCAGCAAATAGTTCTTCAAGAGTGAGTCCTTTGTGGAGAGGTAGCTCCAGCCAGTCGAAGTTTATGCTCTTGATTTATTTTCTTCAGGCTGAGAGTGAAGCTTTGTATTTTCCATAGAAAAGCTCAAGAGTCCAAGTGTTTGCAGAAGCCAACAGTGTATTGAAAAGTTAATTGACTGACATACAAGCAAAGATGTGACCTAATACTCACTTACTGCTTTTTAACTAGTAGTTGAGATAGGCTGGGGATATTGCCCTTAATCCTTTTTCTTTGTTGCTACTCTAATTTATATTCTCCCAGTTTTCAGCCCTTCATAAGGGTAAATTCACATTCACTTCCAAGGGACAGGAACGATTTATATTAAATGTTTGGGAAAACTGAGTTTTGTCAGATTGCATTCCTGTAAGAGGGATCATTATTTAATAAGAAAAAACGGGCACATGTATATGTGTGTGTGAAATGTGTGAGTACACATTTCTCCAAAACAGGCTTCAGTTGAGAAATTTTGTGATCTTACATGTAAGAAATTCGCAGCACCTTAGCCAGGCATATTGCTGTCAATGGAAAATTGGCCATTAAATTTAAAAAAAGACAAATGAGCTCAGATTCTAAGAGCTATCCAGAAATCTTGGTAAGGAACTACTAAAAACTCTGGTTTAACTCATAATAATTTGGATCTGAGAGGATATGGTGAATAAAAAACAGGTTCCAAATTTGTAGACTTTAATTTATGAGCTCTTGTCTAGATTATGTGTTACAGTAAATAATTCTAAGAGTAATTACTTAGCATTTCAGCAAAATTTTAATCAAAGAACTGGAACTGTTTCACATTAGAAACTGACGTAGATGAAGATTTATTTCAGCAATTTTTCTTCAAGTTCATTGCTTCAGAAGAACAATGCAAAAATTAGTTATTTTCCTGGAGTTTTGGTTTATTATTCTCTTCCCAAGGTCTAATTCGTGGTTCTAGAAATGCAGGCATAAAGTTGTATAGTGCGTAATATATTATTCTCTTTTAGGCCTACTTACACTATTGGGAAGCCGTTTTGATGTAAATCAAAATCCTTTTTTGAGGTGATGGGACCTGTTTTATCTTCCCTGTGCCTTGGAATTGATCTTTGTATGATAAACCTTTCCATTGCCCCAGGCCATGTACATCCCGAACGCTGCTTCTACTGCAGATGCCGGTTGTGTGCCTCCTAGAATCATTGATTATAAAAGAGAAAATCAGATCTCACGTTTTGTATTGCAGGAAGGACCTTCAGAGAGGGGGTTTTGAGGAAGAAATCCTCAAAAATGCATACTTCAGTCATCTTTTGTCATGTTTCTCTGGGGGTTCTTAAGAGTCTGTCTTCTCTGAGAGCCACTCTTTGTGTGTTTGAACTTTGTGGTTTTTGGGGGGGTGTTGGGAAAAGGACCAGGAGACGAGCTACACCATCATCAAGTCCAAAGAGACGACGATTACGGCGGATGGCTTGAAGCCAGGCTCAGCGTACGTCTTCCAGATCCGAGCCCGGACAGCTGCCGGCTACGGGGGCTTCAGCCGAAGGTTCGAGTTCGAAACCAGCCCAGTGTGTAAGTGCTTTTAATTCCTGTCAGCCTGTGTCTCTGCAACGCTTACCTGAAACAAGTCAGGGGATCGATACCTCTGCAGAGAGCGCTTCCTTTTATTGGCTTCATCCCTTGGCTTTGGAAACGTCGGGCACATAGTGACTGTGCGCTTGGCATATCTGTCCTTTGCTTCCTCATGGTGGGGTAGGAGATCTTCAGGCTTCAGAAATTCTTAGCATTCCATGCTTAGAAAAATCCTGTATTTACAGGAGCCTGGTGTAAGAGAGTCTTTCCTCTCAGGTGGGGCAGAGGGGATGGGACCTGCTACTTAAAGGCTGGCTGCAGAGGATGCTGAGCTCTCTTAAATACCTACATCTGGGGGGAAAAACCCTGAAATGATGCCTCTCTGCAAGGGGAAGAGTTGAACCAGCATTAGTGTATTTTGTGCTTTTTGGGGAAAGTTCCTGTCAAGTTAAAAGATTGTTTCTGTTGGCTGCCAAGGCCACAGCCTCAAGAAAAGGAGGTTGACTTGTAATCAGAAATGGTAAAAAATGTGCACTGCAGGTGCAGGACTTCTTGGGCTCTTACATTTGTGGGTTTTCAAATTTTCTTCTTTTTTTTTTTTATGAAACTAATCCAGGGCTAGATTCTGGAACAGATTCTGTGGCAGGGTGAACTCCTGAGGCACACAGAGGCTCAGCTGCTCTTTCTTCTGTGTTTAGGCACAGCTGTGGGGAAATTCTTTTTGTCCCAAATACAGAATTTTGCCAAGGTGTCAAGTACAATTTTGTCCACCAGAAAATACATCTTCTCTCCATTAGTTTGTACAGCTGTAATTTATTAATTTTTATACTGTGTGCATGGAAGAGGAATTTTATTGTGGAAAAACTCTGATCATTCCTGTAGGAAAGGGATTGTTTTCTGTATTTTCCTTGGAAAATTAAATTCATCAATACTTTGATTACTGTTACTCCAGTTTATTTAAAATTCATCATCTTTGAGGAAAAGATGCTGAGTTGCCTTTCAGTGCATGCTGCCTTTGAAGTCATAATAGATTTTCAAGGAGTCATTATACATGTGCAAATGTAGCTGTGGAGCCAGCGATTAAGCTAATACAGTGAAAATTGCATCACAATCAAACAATAATGCAGTAAGGACAGTCTATTTAATGTATTTCTTATTGTATTAACCATTAATTGTGCTCTATAAGTAGCAACCAAATCATGTTATGCCAAAAAATTATTCTGTATAGTTTTTCTCAGTTGGAAAGTTTCTAGCTTAGAGTTGTTTGAGTAATAGTGTTCTGGTCTATTAATGAGTAACACATGAAATATATGCACATTTGATCTGTTACCTGTGATCCTGGTCCAAAAATAATGGCACTTTCATCAAGCCCATCGTGTAAGTATCTGTGTTAATCAGGATTTTTGGAGGACATCACATGGAAATACTTTTAAACACTAGAAATTCTATGGGTCATTTAGTCATACCCACATCCCAGTCTTGTTCAAATTTTAAAGGCAGAGGAATAGGTACTTCTCTGATATTAAGGAGTTGCTGGTATAGTCAGAGGAATACCTACTGCATGGTCCCAGTTTGGGAATGGGAATTGTTCCTCTGTTGGACTCAAGCTCTGGCTGAGGCCAGACTTAACCAGATACTTTAACACTTGATAGGATTGAAATACAATGTAAGCCTCAGTATCTTGCAAAATGCAGCTCTGTTTGACATTTAAAACCTTATAAAAAGCATTTTTTTCCCCCAAAGCCCTATATAAAGTCAATATTAGTGTCAGGAGTGTGACCAGACTCCCACTTCTTTCCTGCACATCCAGGAGATTTTGAAAGCAAGCACAGATCGAAATCTCACTCTACATCAGAGTACAGATCTGAACTTCTTGCTAGAGCCAAAGCAAATGATTTTTATTCAAGCACAGATGAAAACCTTTCAGTGGCTGTTTTGAGAAACAAAAACAATTTCCAAGTCTTTTGGACTGAACAACAGCCTTTGTTTCCAGTTTGCAAGGTTTCTATAGTTATCTTTAATACGTTTGGAGGAATTATACAACAACAGCCTGAGAAATGCAATGGAGGAAAGCTATAAGCTGTTTTGGACTTCCCTCTTTTTCCAGATTTTGGAAATTTTTACATACTTCTCCCTGCTTGTGAAATTCTGCAAAGCACCATGAAGCAGCCCAGGCTTCAATTTTCAGCAAGATTTTTTTATTCAAGTGGAAGGTGTTGCTGGGTGTATCCACTTACTGCTTCATCCTTTCCAAATACCACCAAGCTCATCTAGGCCCAAAAACTAACCTTGCCAAGAGCTGGATTTTGGCTGGATTGGTGAGCTAATCTAGCTGGTCTGCTGAGCAGGAGTACGAACATATCACCAAGCTGAGAAGGGGTAATGCAGGGGGGTATGGGGGTGTGTGTGTGTCCCTGACTTTGAATGGCAGCAAGCCCCAGCTTGGCGTCTGGATTCAGGCTTTTTATCTGCCATAGATCACAGTGGAATTTATCTCATTTCCCCATCCCTTGAGCTGTGCAAAAAACCACCAATCACTGCTTAATGTTCTCCTTTAAATGTTTTTCTTTTTAATTATTTTGTCAAGAAAGCAATAAAACACCATCTTAAGGAGCCCCCATAACTTCGTGAGGCTAATAAAATCTCTGGATGATGGTAGGGGTTTGGAGCAGTTAACATGAAATATTTAATGTATCAAGACCAATCCTTCTGAAATCACTTACACTGCTGTAGCAGGTCCACCCTGCTCACAGTTAAGCACCAGAGAGCTCCCATATGAAGAGCTGCTTGAAGCCCAGTGCAGATCAATGTTTAATGCCATACCTTTCTGTCTTTCCTTTCCTTTAACAATTAATATGGGACTATATTCAGTTATTTTATAGCCTTCATAACGTTAATCCTGTGCTAAGGACCCTTTTTTAGTTCAATCATTTAGTTAAAGGCTTCTTCAGTACGCAATCAATTCCTGCTGCTCTCTGGGGTGGATGAAGCTTCATCCTGGGCTGGCACGAGGTTAAGAGCTATAATGAGGTTTCCCCCACAGAGCAGTGGTTCCTGTGCCAGGGAGCTGGTTTTGCTGGGAGGATGTGAGGTTTGTACCCTAGGGTGGTTATATACATGCAGCTAAATAAGCTGGCAGCAAAGAGGGCAAGGTGAGGAGACTTTGGTTTCTGCCTGGGGAGCCCCACATACAAACCCCTGGGGGGAAATGGGCTCCTTTCCCTGCCGTGTAAGGCAAATAAACAAGTATTAGCATTTCCATTTTACAGCCTACAGGAGCTTGTTCACCTGCTCTTATTTGACCCATGTCAAAACTCAGTTCTCAATCAGCTCACCTGACCTTTCTGATGGTGTCTTTATCACCAGCTTAGTCTCCTGCCTTTTGGCAGGAGGGCTCCTTACAAGGCACAGACTGGAAGAGTTTTGCTTCCCCAAGTTTTGGCCAATAAAAAGACCAACCACTGTACATGTCTTAGCAAATTCCTGTTTTACAGAGGGCACTTTATGGCCATGTGATAGAGATGCCACAAGGAGTTAGTTTATTTGTAGCTTCTTGAAGTGCAGGTAATTCTTTTTATCTTGTAGATTTTGCTTGTGTCTGTTAGTAATAACACTCCATAAATGTTCTCTCTGACTATTGGGTTTTCATCTTTTATCTCTGATTTCTAATGCAGCTAACTCAAGGAGAAAAACTTGACTTCACAAACTCAAAGGCTGCATCCTGCAATGCTTTGGTTTCTGAATTCAGCAATGAGATGCAACCTTGTTGGGTTTTTGGCTTAGTGTTGCATGTGGTTTTGTTTCCACCCATATCCTTTCCAAACTAGAAACAGACAGCAAAAGGGAGAAAACACAAACTGTAAAAGCATAAATGAACTGGTACGACTTGAAACCTTGCTGGCAGGCTCACTAGAAAAACTCGTATGAGTGCTGACTGTCATTTTAACCCTAATCTCCATTTTCTGTTTCTCATCTCAGCAGTAGCTGCATCCAGCGACCAGAGCCAGATTCCTATAATTGTTGTGTCTGTAACAGTGGGAGTCATTCTGCTGGCTGTTGTTATCGGTTTCCTTCTCAGCGGAAGGTAAGAGAAGAAGCTGTGTATTTATACTTCTTCAACTTTTGTAATAACTTTTATCTGACCAGCTGATTAGTGTGATTTAGGCAAAAGCAGCATGTGAACAAAGCTGTCAAGCGGTAGCACTGTAAAACAGCACGGGGGTGGGCTGATTGATCTGTTTGGACAAGCAGGAATGACAAAGGCACTCTCACAGATGTAGTTCACTTCCCAATGATTTTCATCTGTGTATATGCTGGCCCTGATTATTTGACTTGATTCTCACAGGACTGTTTTCACATGCCTATAAAAATAAGCAGAACATGTTATTACAGGTAATATACCTTCACCCCATATGTTTGTACTCAGAGCTTGCAATGGACTTTCCTCACAGAGAAAACGTAACTTCAGGAGAACACTTGCAAAGAAAATGAGAATAAAGCCACTGAAATGGTCAAATGCCCCACATTTGGTCAGATCTGGATTTCATTTCTCATGTGTACGGTACTAATGTGTTCTCCAAGCATTAGTAAATCATACAGAGAGCTTCCCCCACAGAGGGAGACACTCTGCCTCAAACCATCCCATTGACTTCTCATGTGCTTAAACATAGGCAAGTGATGAAAGCCTGGACTATACCGTCTTTGACAACTCTAATGGAAGTTGATGGAAATTTTTGATGAACAAGAGATTGTGGTACTGGGGCAAAATCTGGCTTGTATCAGGATAAGTTTGTACTGCAACATTAAACTTGTTTGTCAGCCAGCATGGAAGGCACTTTTTTCATATTCTACATGTATATTAGTACCTTTTTTTTAGTGGCAGTAGTCAAACAATGCAACGTCCTTCATGCATATGTGAAGTACACCAAGCAACGTGAAGTACTCCACAAAGCAATGTGAAGTACATGTACTGATAAGGCTTAATTTGTTTTCAGTGCAAAATAAACATTTATGCTTCTAAGATACCCATCAGCCCACAGTTGCTTTTATGATACGGGTCTGTCCTAAGCTTAGGTCTAGCAAGGTGGCTGTGAATTACAGGATATTACAGATGCAGAGGAACTGCACTGAATTTTTTGGTTGAGGGTCTTATTTCCCAGAGGAGGTAAGGTATCAGTCTGCAAATGCTGAGCAGTGAAATCCTGCCAGGCTGAGCAGCTCTGTCCCCAGGCATAAGGCATCCGTGGAAGGACGTGGACACAGTTATTTCCTGTCTTGAAAGGTAAGTGTGCTGCCAAACTCATCTCCAGTCAAGGTCAGAGACTGACAGTCTCTTCCAGCTCAGCTGCTTGAGCTCCTGTTGTCTGCTTTGAGTGACTTGTTGGACTTAAAAATGGAAAAGTAAATGCTCCTGTCTGCATGAGAAGCATGGAGCAGAGTGGGGGGGTGAGTCAATGGCTACAGGCAATTCACACCAGGGCCTACAGGAAAGCTGTAGTCAAAAGACTTGGCTCTGAACACTCTAGACAGGATTCAAACTCTCCTTGAAGGCTAGAGATTATTGAAATTCCTCTTCAGTCAGAGAGGTGGATGTGAACCTTGGCTTCCCCCCGCCTGGATGTGTGCTTGTATTGGCGCAAACAGGAGAATGCATGTGTGACTGTAGGGAAGCTGTGGATGTAACCCGGCACCTCTGCGAGGAAGAGGGGGGTGAATGACAGGTAGAGGAATGTACATCCCTCTGTGGCCATGGGGAATCACAACTGTGTGGCTGTCAGTAGCTCCTGCTTTTCCCACAGTCGCTGGCAAAGGCTCAGTACCCCTCAGAGGACGATGTACCTTTGCAAGTCTCCTTTTCACTGCTGCTCTCTCTAGTCTCAGCAAGCAGTTGCAAACCCTGAGCCATTTGTCAGCAGTTCTCATTAGTTACATCTTTCTGTCCTCCTGCCTAATGTGCTTTCCAGGATGTGCTTCCTCTTAGCTCTTTATCTCTTGGCATGCTTATGAAAGCCCTTGTCTCCTTCGGCTAGAGTTTTATTGCTGCCTCTGTTGCTACCTTAATCCTCCTACCTTGTACTCACACTTCCCTCTGTGGACCCCAGGGCAGCTGCAGGTTTCTGGGACATTCTCCATGGTGCCATGCTGGATGTCTGGGAAGGGTAGGCACAGGGAGCTGAGCTCTTCATCCATTTTTATCTTTTCTACCCTTCCCCTAACTGAAAAGACCACAGTCCTTCATTTGGAGCTGGTGGAGAAGCCTCCCACACCAAGGTTTGGTCCATTATTAGAAAATTGACTTCAAAACTACAGGACTTCTCTGCCAATTTGACTTCCCATGAATTTTAAAGCCCGTCTAGTACATTGAGTGACTTGTGGGAGCAGCAAAATAAACCCCAAAAATCCAGAAAGACAACAGACTATTTGAAACTAAACAAAACAAAACAAAGAAATTGCTCTGGTTTGGAAGAAAGCCGAGGTGCCAGGGAGATGTGTTACTCATGCTGCTTTGCCTTGGATATGGATTCAAGACAATTTGTGGAGTAACTCTCCTGCTGTGACAGCAGGGACAATAAACACGTTCCAAGTCATGGGATAATCCCTTTCTGAAGCAGTTAACCTGTTTCTGGGAGATGTTTTCCTATTAAACCTCTGGAGTGGTTGTGTTGTTCCAGTGCCTGGTTCCAGGGGGGTTGCATTTTCTTTCCTAATTCTTTCCTGTATTTGCTATTAGGAAAACAGCTATTTTGAGCTCCAATTGGAATCACTACTGCTTGCCACACCGAGCAGGCTGTGCAAAGCCCAGGCTCTGTCTCTTCTGTTGATGTAAGAGAGCAGGAGAAGGAGAAAAACCATCTTGGTCTGCCGCACTGAGGATGTAGCCTGGCCAGCTCTTGCAAATAGGCTACTTTGTTCTGGCTTCAGGGCGCTCCCTGGTCCCTGAGAGGCCCTGGAAGCCTCAGGATATTCCTCCCTAGGATGCTGTATGGCACCTCTTTGCACCTATCCTCCCAAGTTCCAGGCTGCAGCAAGCACAGGCAGTTCTGCAGTGTGAAGTGAATGTTGTCCTGCTCTTGGCAGCTTTGAGAGGAGTTTCCAATCACAGGGCTGAGGAGTTTGCTGGAGTCTGCAGGCTTTTTATTTTTTGTTAGGTTCCCAAAGGCAGTACCACACCTCTTCCCCTTTTTTTTTGCTTTCAAGTCTCTGCAGTTTTCTCGCTTCTTTTGAATGAATGTAAGTAACAGCTTGGCATTTCCCGTTGGCAGCTGGCCCTAAACCAAAGGTCAGCTGAACAGTAGTCATGGTGGCATTTCCACATGTCAGCGTCCATCTGTGGAAATGCACTTTGCGTCTGAAGCTGGAGATTCCTGGGAATTCGAAACTAAATGTGCTTTGCCCTAAACAATTAAGCTGCATTTCAGAGCTGATTTAATTGCAGATGCTCCAGAAAACTTCCTGTAAATAACATGTCCTCTGACCAAGGTCATAAATGCCAAGCCAAATACCTGATCACTTTTTTAAGTTATCCTGCTCCTTGCATCAAGGACATATTAATAATATAACAATTGGGATTACAAATCAAAGAGATTCACTAAATCAGACTGTAGTTGTCTCAGCATAAAAAAGAGAAGTGGATTGAAAATCTATTATTAAACCAGCTACAAGTATTTAATTAAAGAACACATAGTTGTTACTATCTTTGTTTCGTTAGGATTATGTGTTCTCAAAAAGTGTGGTGCATTTTACAGATAGAGCAAATCTATAAATTTTGCTTTCCTAGCAATGTGTGAATTAGATGTCTGTTACCATTACTGTTCCTGACTGAAGTATGTATTAATCAAAATCATTACTGATTTTGTTTTAAAAGTCTGTGTTGGACAGTCCAGTGACAAAGATCCTTGCACTCCATCTCACAGGGAGCAGTAAAGTGCCTCAGTTTTTGTTGTATGGCATGAGTCTCTTTCTCCCTACAAACTGGGGTAAAGAGCCAGATTTTCAGCAGTCTGGGGAGGAGACCAACTGCTCCAGAGAAGTACCCCTCCTTTGTCCTTCAAACCCAGCCCTCTTTGCAAAACAGACAAGGTCTTAGGGTAAGTGTTAAGAGACTGCTGGTCCCTCCAGTCCCCCAAGCTTTCAAACTTCTTAGCACTAAACAAGAGCATGAGCTTTTACAGAGTAAAGTGGGGAAGATATTAGGTCAATGCTGTGCATGTTAGCAAAAGCTGTTCAAAACAGCCAAGTCAACTGTGCATCTGCATTTATAGCCAACTACCCACTATGGGTGACCTTTCCATCTCAAGTGATCTTCCAAAGAACCAGAGGGAGCTTTTCATAGAACTTAGGAAAAAAAAAAATTGAAGCAACAAAAAACTGTTCCTCACCCTGTGTCATTCACATATAGAAAGTCTCCTTCTGGCAAGGAACTAGCCTCTGAAAGACAAAGCAAAAGCAAATCTTGCCACCTGGGTATTGGCAATTAGAGGCTCTTACACCAGCGTATCCATCCTTGACCTTCGTTGATTTAGACTTTTAAATATCCCTGCCTGTGGTGGCAGAGGGCTACTTTCTGGACACAAATATGTGCATCTTGTTAAAAGTGACTTTCAGGGAATAGAGAGGGTGAAAGATTGTGGTGTATATCCCAGGTCCTGAAAGAGTGTTTACAGCCTTCTGTGATGTGGAAGGTCAATTTTTCCACAGCCTCCCCCCATCCTATTTTCCAAGTTGTGTCAGGGCTTAAAATAGTTTGCTTTTTCAATATTTCCGTAGGAAATGGGAGACAGTCTATAGATAATGGTTTTCATAGAGAATTTTTCCAGCATGAGTCACAATTTTTGTTAGTTGGGACATTTTAAAGGATTTTTATCTCTACATTCTTGCCTGCTCTTCCTTCTTCCTGCAGGACATTGTCTCCTGTGATTTATAGCCACTTTATTATGCTGCCTACTGCCAAATATTCCCCACGATTCACCTGACAAGAGGAAGGATTTTGTTGAGGAAGCTACTGCTCTGCCAAGTCAAAATTCCCATCCACCAAGAGCAGGCAGGGTCTGGTCCTGCTTCTGTTGGGGTCAAGGTTTTTACTACTTCCATCCTGTTTGCAGCCTCTTTGCTGGTACATTTTCCCAGAGAGGAGCAGCGCTGGCATATAGCAGTGCTCTCTGAAGGGAGAGTGCTCCAGTGCACCTTTCTGCACAGGGTCATACCTTCCTAGGGCCTGTGTGGGAATCTGCTGCCCATAGCACCCGTCTCTAACATCCTGTCAAGGTCAGCTTGTCAAATTTGGCTGCTCCAACACCTCATTCTTCTTCTAGTCTAGACACTTTTTGGCTCAGTGCAAACTCGCCGGGCTCCGCAAGGCAGTCTGTGCTCTGCAATTTCGAGATGGGTTTAAGGACCCGGGCTAATCTGCCTTTGGATGACTTTGGCCCAGACAGAAGGTGAGAGTGACCAAATCTGTAACTAAGCTCCGAGTTATTTCTGTGTTCCACTGGCAGTGGCCAGGGGAATGGGCTGGAAGGACTGTGATGAGCAGATAAGCAACCGGCATAAGCTTTGTCTGAGCAGGGAAAATGGGGCTAGTGCAGCAGTAAGTGATGAAACCTCCTCGTCTTCTTGCAGGTGATTTGTTTGATGGATTGTACAAGTCCTGTTTCCACTTGGAGAAGGGAACTGAGCTGCCCTTCAAGCTGGAATTTGTAGCAGCTTGAGGCTCCTGCTGAGCACCCCTTGTGTATGTAGTCTTTGAAAGTGGGATTTTACAGTGTCTTCTCTTGACTGTGGAGTGGGTAGAGAATGAAGAAAGAAGTCAGACTCTTGTCCTTCTGCACTTCTGAATATGTGGATGTTTCACCGTGCTTTGAAATCAGAAGCGTGACCTCTTCTGGGGCTTCACCATGTAGCGTCACTTGGCCTCTTACCTAGAAAAAAGGTTATTCTGCTTTCTTATGTCTTAGACATAGAAAAGTATAATGCCAGAGGTCTTTCCAAGTGCAGTTCCTTTCCCTGAAGACATTGCTTTCCTTCCCCATGGTGACCGCATAGCTGTCATCTGCTTGGCCTTCTGCATTCTCAGTTTTTCTCAAACAGTGCAGAGAGACACTTTAACGTATAAGCTAGGATAGCTCAGCAGGAAGAGCAGGTGACTCCTTAAACATTTGTATATTTTGGGACAAAGTGGGAATATATTCCTAGCTGCTCACAGTGTGTAATGGTACTTCTGTGATGTTTAGAGCAAGCACGTTGACTCAGGAATTGCTAGGTGTAGCGCTGGCCTCCTGACCTGGAGATGCAGGAAGCAATCATTACCATCACTCAAGGCTGTATGAAGGATTAGAAAAATCTTCCCAGGCACCCTCAAGTATTTCAGTCTCTAATTGCAAGCCTCTGAAGAACATCCCATTAGAACAGCTTATTAAAAGCAACAAATGAGACTTCCATTTATCATGATTTCAAGACTTCAGCTTATAACTCTTAAAAGCCACATCTATATATGGCAGAGCCTCTCTGAATTCTATCTAGCCATTAAAAATGTAGTTTAATTCAAAATGCTCTCTGGGTCATCTGCAGACTTGTGGTAAATTAATTACATTAATTGCAGGCACAGTTGCCGGGGCCCATGATATATATACATTTCATTAACCAAGCCCAGGGTTTGAAACAATGCCAAGGGTGTTGATAAGTGTTCCTTGCACAGGTTTATTAAAGTTTGCACTCTGGACAGTTGGGTTTGCAAACCACATAAGCTTTGTGGGGGTCACCTTATCTAGAATAGGAAGAGTGTTGTGTCTGTGTGCCTGAGATAGCTGAAAGCAGCAAAGTTGGGCTGGCCAGGGAGCAGGGCAATGCCAGCAGGCCACAGAGGTCCTGGAGGTGTCACTGCAGCTGCAGGCTCCTCCACTTTTTTTTTCCCCATCTGCAGCATTTTCCGTGAAGCCAGGGCTAGAAGCAGGTGTCACACCTTGTTTCAAGCAGGCTTGGGTTTGGAGATGGTGTCACCTCAGAGCCTGTTCTTTCCTAGCCAAGGGGATTTAACGCTGCAGGTGTTTTCTCAATAACTTTTGCTGTTACATGGACATGTCATCTGTTATCCTGCAGCAGATCAGAGGGGCTCCTGACCAGTAGCAATCCCCACTAGCTCTCCTCATAGTTTGCTGGTTGATTCAGTGAGGTTAGAGGAGACTTTGCAGATAAAACTGATGTATGCCATGCTTGGTTCAACTCTGCTCTCCAGTATAGGTCAGCTTACTGGCTAAAGATCTAAAACCCTGGAGAAGTCCAGCTGTATTTCATTAAAAAGCATTTTAATCTTACCCATTGCATTTGATCTTGTCTAGAAGGCTTTTGCTTTCAGCTCCTCAGTTTCTAGACTAAGAAAGCCCTGCAGGAAAGGAGGAGATGGGAACTGAGCCCCTCCTAGAAGCCATCAGGCACCCAAATCCGATGGCCACAAGATACATGATGGCTTCGCTTGAGTTTAACATCGGTTTATTTGCCTCAGGATTTTTATATTTTGAAGTTTATCTGCCAAATCAAGCCATCCTTTTAACTCAAGTAGTAATAAATCTTCCTTTGTCCTGACTGTTCAGACCAATTAGTAAGTTCACTTACCTATCCAAGTGCTCTGTGGACCAGAAAGTGAATTTTATTGTCTGCTGATCCTGTTTAGTTTGTTTCTAAGCACTTTAGATTTCCCCTAATGCTAAACCTCAGAGTATTTTGACCACAGGTGTACAGCTGATGGGTTTGTAGGAGCAAGGCTACACTGAAGTACATTTCTCTTGCACCTGAACATTTGTTTTTTACTCTGTATAAAGAGAGTGAGATCTGAAGTGCTCTGGATTCAGTGCAGGGAACTGATTTAATCTCAGAGCAGCCCCGTTGCTGATGAGGTCATAAAGAGTTTTCTTTGTTCAGGGAAACATTGAGTTCTTTTCATTTTAAGGAAGTGGTTGCTTTTCAGGTTAATTGAAGAGTTGTTTGGAAAACTTTGACTTTGCATGCTGAGTGGTGCGGAGGTGTGGGAGGGTCTGGTGGCAGCAACCATTAGAAAATGCCTGGGGAAAAGGGCCTCCTAGCTGAAACATAAGCTAAAGGGTCACAGCCAAACTGATCTTCTGGAGATGCACCAGTTCCCTGCACTCAAGTCCTGCAAGGTTAAAGGAAGAAAATGGCAAAATTGACTCAAGATACATAGTGCTTGGGTTCCCTTTGTGTACCTTTGAGTTTTGGATCTCTGGTGTTAACTTGTTGGATCTACGGAGTGAGTTAGTGAAGGCTGATCTGCTTCCATATTGGTATGACTGAACAAGCTGGGACATTATGAAAATAGAAAATATTGTTAATTATAGTTAGAGATATTGGCACTGCTGTTTAGAAAATGTTAGCAAGTTGTTTTGCTGATGCAAAAGGAGCTTAGAAGACATTCTTCACCAGTTTTAATTTAAGTAAGCACATAATCCAGTGTATAATTCTGTAAATCATTGCATGCCTGAAGTTATTTTGCATCATAATTTAAGGCAATGCAGTTGTAGAATGTTAATTTTGTCTAAATAAACTATTTTAATGTATTTAGGCATTGTAAGTCATACTGTATAAAAATCTGACATGCACAGGATTTTTTTCAAGAATGACTTGTTGTGATGACTGAGGAGAAATGAAGGGGGAAGAGATCTTCAGCTGACTTTAACTGGAATATACCTGCACCACTGGGCTCCTGCTTGTACTGAAGTCCTTCCTGTTGTTTCTTCTGCACTATGTTCTTTTCCAGAATGAACTATCTAATAGATTTGGTAACACAAAAATTGTCTGTGCAAGTTCTCTGACAAGGATAAAGGCCAATTACTGAGGTGCAGCCAGCATTGGGTTGAGAACTGATGCCAGGCAAACCCATAGTCTGATTAAAGTAATGGCTGAGCAGCCTTCAAAGGCAAGCTGTGGCTGCATGGAGTGCCTTTCAGCTCACCGTATTTTGAGTTTATGTAGGCTGAATGCTCTCACACGGTCCTGCTTCTGCAGATACCTAATGTGTGCAGAGCTTCGCTGACATAAGGACATGCAGAAAGCACTCTGTGAGTACATGCATACAGATCTGCAAAAGCAGGGCTCATATTCATGCAGTGCTTTTCCTTTTTTAAAGGCAATTGTAATTGTACCACATGCACGCTTGTGGAAAAAAAGTCACTTTGCCTGCTTCAAGGCAGGTGCTTAAGTTTAAGCACATGGGTGGCCCCATTAATCCTGACGGTGGTACTCCTGTACAGGAAGCACATGGTAAATTGCTTTACAGCACCAGGATCTAGCACTCTCCCCAAGGCATGTTTCACCAACAAAATGCCATGGCATTTTTGCAGCCCAGGGGGTTCAGGTCCAAATAATAAATGCAATAAGAAGGAAGAAAATATATATAGAAATGTTGTGAATGTATTTGCACCTTGCCAGGGCAGTGGGATTATTCCTTATCCTGGGCCTTTTTGTTTGCTTTTCAGTTGCTGCGATCATGGCTGTGGGTGGGCTTCTTCTCTGCGTGCTGTTGCCTATCCGAGCCTAACATGGTCAGTGTTCCCACCCGTGCTGGCTCCTACTTCGTGTCCTCCATCCATGTTTTCTGTGCACAGTCTGCCTCTCCCTTCCTTTCTTGTACTGGCCTGGAAATCACTTTCTCATCTGATCTCTGTACTCAGCTTGTCTATCTCAACAACTGGAAATAGTGTGACCTGAAGCAGAGTGTATCTTCAGCAAGAGCAGGGATCTCAGGGGCAAAACCCCACTATGTTATGCCATGATCAATCCAGACACTGCAGCAGGTGTCTGATAAAACACTATGTATGCTGGACACCCATCAAGTCCTGCTTCTTGTCATCCAAAGGGGCCGGGGGGAGGTCATGTGCCCCCAGAGGAGGCAGGGGGTAGGTGGGAGCAGAAAAGTGTTTATTTGGTGACATGCATGTCAGTGGAATGAAGTGTATGTCATGGACATACGTGGCAGTGTATGACATACAGAGCAATGACATGGTGCTGCTTGCCCCGGATATGCTCCAGCAGCAGTGGACATATCTCTGCGGGTGTCCTGAGGTGCGTGTCCATGCTGCATGCTGTCCTGTTCTACCACCATCTGGGCTGCCTCACCACTTTCTGCTCTCTTGTACTCTCCCCTCTTTTCTAACTGGTCAAAGGAGGGGTGATTTTAATTTCTGTTGGTTTGACTGGATGCAAGTTGAGTTGCTTCCAAAAGAAGAATCAACTGTAATATTTGTGTGGGCAGAGATCTTCCTAAGCCTCCTAAGAGACACATGTGATCACCATCCCCATCAGATAGCTGCTTGAGACCACAGAATTTCTGAGACATCCCACATGCATTGTTAAGCTGGGAAGTTTTCTCAGCATAGCTGGTGAGAGGTGTGGAACTCTTCTGCTGTGTTTTCTGGGGGATGCTGAGGCTTTGCATGGTGGTAGCTGGGTCATGGTGCAGTTCCTTGCTGTGGGGGACAGCAGTCGCTAAGGTGGACCATTTTTGGGTCCTCCAGTGCTGTATTTTTTATTTTGGTAGAGGAGGAGTTTGGGTTCTGGTTTTGGTCTTTCTCCTTGGTGGAGCATTTTTTACTTGGTTTTTTGTGACTTTTCAGTGCCTAAGAGCAGATTTAGCAAGCAAGGATGCTCAGCTCAAAGTTGTGCCTGTAAAAAGTTGCTCTGGTATGCGGACCACTGTTTTGATTGCTCTGAAAGAAAACCTTGCAGTACTTCTGTTGTCTGTCATGCCTGTGGTACCAATGCACGAGGCAGTCCCTCGCTGCAGGTCATGCTTCAAATGTCCTCAAGCAAGGCCCCCAACTGGAGGATGACAGCAATGGAAAATAGTTCTCAGAGAAGACCAGAATTGGACTGGATGGCTATGAAGAAGAGAGACGCACAAGGAAGACTTGGCTGACCTGGAAAACACCCTCTTCAGGTTTCCTCCTAAGGTGCAGGGAGACTAGTGTGGCAGCAGGCTGGGAGGGGGAAATGGGACTAGTTACTTCAAGGCACAGATGCCATTGGCTGTGCTATGGGAAGACACGACAAGCTCTTTAGAGAGATTTATGGAAATCACTTCAGAGGGAGCTTCCTGCAAGAGGGGAAGATGGTATCTTGTTTAAATTATTTTTAATTGTTCTGGCGGTGGTTTAGGAAAGCAGGGAGTCATTCAGCGCAAAGCCAGGGAAGGACTAAAGGCTAAAAATACTGCTGCTGGATTTGTGAAGCTTCCTTTGTAGGGCATCCAAGTTAATCAGAGGTCAAATACAGGGTCACACAAGTGTAGAGGGGGACAGCAGTGCTGGGAAAGCAGCTGAGAAGATTGTGAGCCTGCAGCCCTTTGGAAGGGAATCTGCCCCGTTCCTCTCAGGCCAGCCATCTCTTGTATCACCTGAACTGAGCTAAAGGTCTTCACTTGTCATCACCAGACCTTTTACTGCTCTTTTGATCTTGTGCAAGAGGAAAGTGAACAGAAAAACGGAAAGCAACTTCCAGTATAGAAGCTGTTCAGTTTACACCAGTCCCTTGAGTATTCCCTGGTTTTTTGATACTGAATTTATCCTAGGATTGCAAGCAGCAAAGGCAAATGCTGAACACAGACTAACATCACTAGTGGTAGTCTTTTGCCTCTGGCTCTCAGTATCAGTGTTGTTTATCAAGGATAAAGCTATTGTCTCCACACATGAGCTGAGGCGACAGGATCTTGGCCAGATGGAGAGATCCATGTTTGTTTGTTCCTCTGCATGGAACACGATCCTGCACTGCAACACGTATGCAGCTTTATTGCTTTAACATCTTGGAACAAATAGTCTGAAATAAGCACTAACCCCTTGTAAACAATTACCTTGCAGTCCTTGCAAACCTCCTGTGAAGTGACAGCTTGAGATGGGTTTGAAGCATTCCTCTAAGTTGATTTATTGTAAAAGACATGCTTCTGAGTGAAGGTCTCACCCCTGAAAAAAAAAGTGTTTTGTCTCTGTTTCAGAGAAGTGCATATGCTTCATTTATCTCATATTTGAGAGATTAAATACATGTGTAAGTCTCTGCAAGACTTGGATGAGAGACTGCATGCTGCTTCAGGGCACAACCTGTTCGATGGTACTGACTGTACCTGGCAAGGTGAAGTCCCTTTCCTCATCAGGGATGTCACAATGCTGTCCCCACCTGCATTTCCAGTAATGCCTTGACTATGTGCTGAAATGCTTTGGGTCTATGCCTGTAAAAAAAGTATGTCAAGATTTTTTCACATCACCACCTAGGGCTTGACATCCAAGGTCCAGGTTCACAGTCCCCTGGCTGTGTCTTGCCTGGGCTGTGACCAGAATGGTGGCCCTAGCTAGGGAGATGAAAACTCTTTCCCTGGGCATTCTGTGGTTTTCAGGGGAATGCCTTGAGTGGCCAAAAGGCCACACACAGCCCAGCAAAGGTATCCTGAAACACAGGACAGAAACAAAAGAATTTCCGTCAGTCCAGGGAGAGCAAGCATCTTTCTGCCTCACTTTGTGAAGGATTTTTCTCTGTGAATTGGCTTCTGTCATGCAAGGTAGTGGGCATTGGTTTCCCAGCTGGATTGTTCATCTTTCTACCTGTCCATTTTATATTTTATAAACCTATATAGGGATCATTTTATAACTTCACTTTTATAATCTGCTCCATAAATATTTTACGAGCTGCCTGCCAATCTGCAAGTAGTTTTTAAATAAGACATGATGCCTTAAGAATATTTAAAGTATCACTTTTCTTTTTACCTCTGATACTTTTATTGAAAAACACAGAGCTGTGCAAGGAAGGCATCTGCTTTCCACACAGAGAAACTGGGACAAACCCACAACAGGAGTAAATGAATTGAGATTCAGATGTGCTGCTGAATTATGTTAACTCTTTGGCTGAGTGTCTCCAGCTCAGTGGGAGATGAAGCGAGTGTCAGGATCTTTATGCTTTTGCTGTGCTTGATACAGAAAAGATATAGGAAATCTATGGTTTGTACAGTGATAATAAACTAGAGAATGAGTCTTCCATCAGAGCTTTTGACTCACAGCTTAGCCAATAAATATTAAGAGCAAATGCACATGCAGAAATGGATTATTTCACAAGCAATTGAGAGCTTTTTTTTTCCTCCCAAAATATATTGCAAAGCCGCAACATTTAGATACTTTGATCTGCCTGTAAGATTTGCTAAGTGACTCCAGACTGTTAACCCAAAATTACAGATTTTTATGGGATTTAGTTGGGGAAGAAAGGAGAAAAAACTGCTTGTGTGTGTTATTTAAAGCATCTGAAGGTCAAGAATGGAAGAAGCGCAGTTTGGCCCCAGTCAGCCAAACTCTGGGTAGTTTGAGAAAGTGTGTGAAGGGCACAAATGATAGCAGGTTTTGCAGCAAGCTTTATTAGTGACACCCAACTGTTGCTTGACAGTCACAGTCCACTAGCTGCCATTTCACTTTGATGTGTCTTGTCAAGGCTTGTTTTAACGATGCTTCAGGCGTCCCAGAGTGTGATTTCCTATGCTAATGTGATGTGCTGCTGAATGTGTTACCCAGCTCGAGAGAAAGGGCCAGCTGCAGCCAGCTGGTTTGCGTTGGCCCTTGGAGCGCGTCCCTGGGCAGTAAAACGTGGACTGTTGTGCAGCAAGGTGGGCTTGGATCACTCTATGCAGGGGATGACGTCTCTCTGTCTCCTCTGTATTTATGGTCAAGGAATCAGGAGATGCAGGTTGTAGAAAGGATAATGTTAGAAAAGCATTTTTACAGGCAAAGTGCTCCAAACCTGAGGAAGAGATAAGGGCATTTGCTCCAAAAGTCAAAACAAAAGACGTATCGGATACATGCTTTTGGTAGAAAGATGAATTGACATATTTGTGTATTTGTAAAAGGCAAACTGAGTCATATGCCTCCATCCAGAAAAATTGGTTCTGCAGAAAGGTGATGTAACTTTGGCAACTTGCAGCAGAAAAAATTGGGGTTGCCAGAAGTGAGACTTGATGCTGAGACTCATCTCTCCATTTAGTTAAAGGGGAGGTCATATGATGAAGAAGAAGAATCCATTCTCACCAAGGGTTTGTGAACACCAGAATGTGCCTTGAAATGACCCTTACTCCCAGGGTCTCCATGTACACCTAGTGCTAAGGTTTTGAGTTAATTATGCAGGACCCCATCTCAGGAAATGGTGCTGCTGCTTTTAGAGTAAGGCAATGAGCACCAACATGCAGATAACTGAGCCACGTCTCTGGGCACCTCAGTGCTGTTCTTGTGGGGTTTGCATTCAAAGTGTTATGGTCTCAGATTGGTTGCTGCTGCTGAAATCATGCCCTGCATGTATAGCCTGGCTGTTTATCAAATGCAACCTCTTTATCTCCCTGCCTGCATCCCCAGACTGCCTGCCAGCCTTCCCTTGTCTTCTTGATCTGTTCCCCTGTGCTTGCACAACCTTTGCAATCTCTTTTTCCTTCCTCTCTCTGTAGCACAGGTCTCCTTTGTCCCCAAGGTAAGCTTCCTCTTCCCCGGAATAGCCCCAGAAGCTCATGTTGCTTTTCTCCTCCTCAGCTGTCCAGCATCCAGCTCTGCTGAGTCCATCTTAATGGTGGGGTCTCATCGTGTCCGGGCTTTTGTCTGTAATTGTGATCATTTCACCAGTGCCAGAATCCTATAGCTGAAAGGCTGCTTGGCCCCTTACATCTGGGCAGACAGCAGTTCCCTGTAATAGGACTTCATGCTGAGGGCATGTTTCATGCAGATGCCTGTGACTGCCTCCTCCTAATTGCAGTTTTGTTCCTGCTAATCATATGCTCCTCCTTGCTGTGAGTGATGCTGGAGTGCTCACATGCCCCTAGCTCAAAAATCACGGAAGCAATGGAAGAGAGGTTTCTCAGCTTTAAGTGGCTTCTTAGTGGCCTGAGGCTTTCTTTGAGGTGTGCCAGCTAGTGATTCCACTGCATGCTGGCTGGCTTGCAGGTGTCTGTTCCAGGTTTCTCATTCTACCAAGCAGTGTCCTTCAGTCTCATGTTCATGCAGTTTTCTGTAGGATGATCCAGTTCCTGTATCCAGTTATGTTATCAGGTCCTTGGAAAGACAGGCATATATATGTGTAGCCTACATACATCATCCTGTATTTTTAAATGTGTGTGTGTGTGTGTGTGTGTGTGTGTGTGTGTGTAGCAATTTTTCTTGCCACTGCAGTTGTCCTGGGGCTTCCATGTAGTTGTCTAAGTGAAGCAGATCTCAGAAGTGCCACTAAAGCAGACAGTTAATGCAAAACTATCACCTAGAAAACCAATGAGAAGAATGAAGAGTCAGGGAAGAGCAACCAAAAACTAATAGGAGATTCCCTGGGAGAGATACAACTTCCATACGACTGTAGTTGTGACTCCATGGTAGTATTCAGAACTATCCATGCACTGTCTGGCACTAATGTGGGAGCAGGATAGGTCAGGCAGCTTGCCTTCTTCCATCTTTTTTCTGCTGGGCAGAGGGGATTCCATAAATGGCAGCTCCCCTGTGGAAAGACAGGAGATGTGCATGAAATGCTGTGCAGAGCCAACAATATGTAGGAGACACCTGAAGGCAGTGGGCAACAGGTTTGGTTTTGCTTTGTTTTAAGCCATTATTTTGCATGTATATAAGATGTTAATGTTTACACAAGACCATTTTCTAAAATACCTTAATTTAAAGTTCTGTCCAAATGCACAGTGGATGAAGGGGAGCATGCAAGACATACAACACAGTGCCTGCAAAAGCTCTGCAGTCCAGGAGATTTTGTTTCTGCAATTCTAATGTTTCATCCCATTCCCCTTTCATTGTCCTTCCTGTTCCCGCTTTCTTTTCTTCTTAAAAATAGCTGCATTAAATGTCAGGTAGAGTGGAGTTTTTCAGAAGCGTCTGTGGGATTTGGAAACACAAGTCCAATTGAAAATCCATGGGCCTTGAGCCCTGAATCCTGTTAGGAAAATTGCAACCAGTCTGATGAGCTAAAACTGGGACAGCAGCAATAGAGCCGCTAGAGAGGCTGGGTTCGTCACTGCTCTGGGTTTTTGTGCACTGTATGGTTCAAAGTAAAGAATGGAGTTCTGCCTTACCAGAGACAAAAATACTCTTCTGTTGTGGGTTTTTTTTTTCCCCAGGCGATGTGGCTATAGCAAGGCTAAGCAAGATCCAGAAGAAGAAAAGATGCATTTTCATAATGGCCACAGTGAGTAAAGAGCAAACATATATATGTGGTTTTGGCTTTCTGTAGTAATGAGAAATTCAACTGAGAGGTGGTTTTCTGAAAAAAAAAAAAAAATCTGCTTTTACTGGTAATTCACAAAAGAATTGTTTGTGCAGTAGGTCCCCACCTGCCCCTGCTGCAAGCCCCACACGGAACTGAAGATTTGAACAGTCCTTATGTGTGCTGAGCTATTCACACCTGTATGTTTGCACCAGATCATTCTAGTGAGCCATTTTGGTTTGTTCCTCTGTCTTTGCTGTGTGAACCAAGATGTTATTAATTTTTTCTGCTCAGCACATAACAACTCAACATTTTTGTGGTCTGGATGCATCAGTCCAAAATACCTGTTTGAAACCTTTGCTTCACCCCAGGCAGCTGTGAGAACCAAGCCCACTGCTGCTCTTCAGCTTGGATGCCTCTGCAGAGGTGTGAGGAATAGCACCTATTTCCTGCACCTAGGAAGCTTTCAGAAATGTTGTGCTAATGCCCTTGTATAGAAAACCCCTCTGCAGTGATGCTAGAAAGTAAATCTCGTGGTTGCTATCAGCCCTTCCTTCATCAAGAGCTGTGGGATCTGGGAATGGGTAACAGTGAGGTGCCTTTTGGGGCGGAAAAGGCAAACACATTGTGAGTGAAAGTCAAATTTCCATTAGTGCTATGTAATGAAGGCAGCAGGAAGCAAATCAATTAAGAGCCACAGTGTAATGTAGCTGTCTCATTAGACTGATGAGCAATTCTTCATGTGAGTAGCCTTAATGATTGTCAAAACAAACTTATAATATGGATAATGAAAATACTTTTTCCCCTCTAAAGTCCTGGAGAAAAAGCCCACTATTGATTATATTTATACTGATACAACCCACAGGGTTTGTACTGCAAATATGCAGTTCTTTTAAATCTCAGTAACTCTATCTGAAATACTGTGGGCGATTGATTAGCTGATGTGTGACTGGTAGGGCATAATTTATTTCAGCTCTCCATCAACCCCCATCCATCCAGCTTGCTTTGCAAATTACTCCTGTAACATTTTGTTATTTGTACTTTTCCTCCTCGTGTACCCTCTCTAGTTCCAGAAAGGAATTATTTTCTAGATGCTGGGCCAACCCATTACACAGCACCAAAAGGGATTTTTAGCTGCACATCACTCCAGCTGAGCACTCTTGTGCTTTTCTAAATATGCCAAAGTTGCAAATATACCACATATAAACTAAATGTCGTTTTTCAAGAATGATACTCATTTTCACCATATGAATAAATTTCCAGCAGAGCAGGGTGCAAGGGACAGGAGTGTGTAATGCCCATTTTCCATGATGTCATGTGCCATTAAATGTGCTTAATTTGCGTTTGCAGTTAAGCTGCCTGGAGTGAGGACCTACGTTGACCCCCACACCTACGAGGACCCTAATCAAGCTGTCCACGAGTTTGCTAAGGAAATTGAAGCTTCATGCATAACCATTGAAAGAGTTATCGGAGCTGGTATGGAGATGCATTTCATGACCCTTTGCAACAAGAAGGGATTGGGTTTCTTAACGTGAGAGATCTGGGAAGGGCTGTGAAATATTTGAACTGTTAGGTACCCTGCAAGTGAAGGTGAGCACATTCCAGCTGAAGTTTGAGACACACCTGTCACTGTCTGCAGTTTTGAAAATCAGGAGCTGAATTGAAAATTCAGAAGATTTCAGAAAATGGTCCAGAAAATGGTCACAAATGGTCAGCTGAGCTATTTCAATGGATGCTAAGGGACAGTAATCACTTAATTTTCACATTTTTTTTACCATTTGAACTTTTTTATCTCCCAACATTGTCAGTCTTGAAGCAAAAATTAAAAATAAGAGGTTACCTGTGACATTAAAAAAATACAAGCCAAAGTCCAAAGCCTTAAATGTCCTTAGTTAGAAGAAGAAACTCCCATTTTGTTTCCAGTAAAGCTGTTTGTTTAGACTTGCATCCAACCTTAGGAGTAATTTCTATCCTCTGAAATTGTGGATTGGGACGTAATTTAGTGTTCATCAGAAAAAAATCCATTTAGGTTACTTTTTGGGAAAGGTAGTAATAAAATTGTAAAGAGTTTATAAAAATAAATGTTACTGTGAAAGGCTGACAGCTTTCCATCTATGTAACTTACCAAAGGAAAGTTAGGAAAGAAGTGGTTTGAGTTTTACAGCTATCCACACAAGACAGTGGTATAGGATATGACAGGACTCATTCATATAGTAGACAAAAACATTAAATGAGAAAAAAGTCCAGTGGAATATAAAGCATAGCTCTTTAAATATAGGAAAGTTACACTTTTACTCAAAGTTTTCTTGTGCTTATGAATTACTTGGCTTGTGGTACAGTGGCTGTTTGAGGCAGTCATCACTGCGATGTTCAGCAGTCCATATCCATGAATGCAGGGCAGCAGCCCTTTGTGCTTTTCATCAGCCAAGGCTGTGCTGCATCCTGTAGACACAGGCACATCAGGTTCCCTTGATGTGGTGTGATCCAGTTCTTCCTCATTTTCTTCTGCAGGTGAATTTGGGGAAGTCTGCAGTGGGAGGCTGAAGCTGCAGGGAAAGCGTGAGTTTCCAGTGGCTATCAAAACCCTGAAGGTGGGCTACACAGAGAAACAGAGAAGAGATTTCTTGGGAGAAGCAAGCATCATGGGGCAGTTTGACCACCCCAACATCATCCACTTGGAAGGTGTCGTCACAAAAAGTAGGTACACCTTGCTGTGGACTGCTCACTGTGAGCTCTGGCTGTTGGGAGAGTTGGTAAAGGGAGAAGGACTTAGGCGATGCCTGTTCTGAATGCACTTTTCATCATTTCTCCAAAAAAAGTTTTCCATTCCAGAAGCAGAGAAGAACAGGACTGTAGGTGAAGATGTCAGGAATGTATAAAACCACAATTAAAACAAGCTCCCTCTGGGATCTGCTAGAGATACCCCTGATAATAGTTGCCCGTCATGCTGGCGTATGGGAGGGATTGAGGCATCCCAGCACGAGAGTTACTGAGGTCTGACTGCTCAGTTAGCAAAACAGCCTTCTGTAACTTTTCCAGCCCAGTTCTTCTCCAAATTACTGTATGCACTGAAGATAAGGGCAGGGAAAGGGACAGCACATCCAAATGTGCCCAGCACAAGGCTGTTGGTGCTGTGCTGAGTCCATGGAAAATGTGTAGAGTTGTTGTTACTTGTCCACTTTACAGCCTTGGAGGATCTACATTATTGGCATCAAGGATTATTTTTCTAACTAGTTGTAAATTCTAAAATAAATAACTACTTCTTTATTTTAAGTTGTCTTTTAAGTGTAGAAGCATCAGCCTCACAGGTGTGAATGTCTGTCTCCCCTCTTGCCTGCATGTTTGGCAATGTCAGAGCTTGCTTAGCTGCTACTGTTCAGATGGTGGCATGTGGGGCCATGTGCTGCTCTCAGCACCATTTGTCATTCCTCAGAGGAAGCGTCTCCAACATCAGTTCTTTTTCAGAGCTGTAGTAGAGAAGGTACAGAGGCTCCAGCTGTTTGTCCTTGTAATCTCCACAAAATCAATGCTGTTTTGTAATCAACAGCTTTTTCTTGCATTTTTCCTTGAAATTGCATTTCCTGAAACTTTTAAGAAAAAAATAACCAAAATGGATTTCTCCCAAAATTTTAATAAATACTAAAATCTCTCAGGGACACCCTGTGTAAAAGCTCCAATTTCTAGCCCTGCAGGGATGTGGAATATTGGGCAGGGAACGAGTGATGATTATACATCCATGAAAGCTGCTACTGGCATTGTCCTGAGTCTTTCTGGCTGCTGGGGCCTCAGAGAATGGTTGGAAATTCCACTTTTAGTGAGAATGTGCCTCACTAGTAAGCTGCCTTTATATAAAGTGGCTGTCTATTCTGAAAGCTGTGGAAACACAGGGAGCTCTGCTTCTAAATTGGACTTGGAGCAACTGGAGTTTGGATTCAGTATGCACCCAGAGCTTCTCATTAGCTCAGTAAATATTTGTTTACTGCACTCAAAATTTTTTTCCAGCAGACATCTGTGGCATCTTCATAGGTTTTTCCTTTTCTTTTACATGGACCAAAACAACTTTTATGAATATCTAAGTATTTAACTTCTTTTACTCTTCAGCATCTCAGTCAGTGGCCTTTTGTAGAACCAGATCTTTAGGGTAAAATGTCGTTGCTGCATCACGATTTACTTTGGAAGTAAATTAGGTTAAATTGAATTAGGCCATTTTTAATTGTGAATGAGAATATCATTGTATTTAACTAATATGGTTCAAATGCACACCTTAGTTAATTTGGACTAATTATGTTCATTGTCCTCTTGCAGACAAACCCTTTGCTATTTCTGCTTTACAAAGGTAGTGACAGTTTTCATTTGCATCCCATTTGGTTGCACTGTTGCAATGTGCACACCACTGACATGAGTGGCACCCACATATATTTTATGACCATGTAATGCCAGCAGGAGGAAGCCCTAGTGACAGAGAATCAGCCCAGCACTTTGGAAGGGCTGATGTTTACTTTTAATTTACTTTGTTGAAACTTATCTATTTGTGTCCTTATTTCCATGCTCTTGGAGATGGGGTTAATATATTCCATGATTGCTGCCAACCTGCAGCAGTCAGATAATGAAACATAAGTGCCAGAAATCTTACTGGTTTTTTCTCTGATGGCATCCAAAGGCAGGAGTCTGGAGGAGGTCCCCCAGGGTGGTGGCATAACAAGATACCATTCTCACTGCAAGGCTGCCTTGAAGTGTCAGAGATAACAGACCCCGTGCTACAGCTGGGTGTTTAGCTTTTAAAAACAGGAAAAAAATTAACATTTGAGATACCCCTGGAGTTTTCTTCCCTGCAAAGCCACTGACATGTTTGCCATCCAATAGCAATGGCCCCTGAGATCTCTCCTCCCTCCTACATTCAGCCTGTGCTGTGCGTAGACAGATGGCTGTCATCCTTAAAGGTGGGGCCCATCTTTCATCTGGGATTCAGCAATATTTTTCATGGTCCCAAGGTGCATTTCTCATATCAAAAGTAATATTTTGGACGAGTTTCAAGCTTGGGCAACAGCTGTGAGAGTAACGTAAAAGAATTGAAGCAGCACAGGTCCTTCATGCTGCAAAGGTAATGTTTGCACAGCAATGAGTATTTTGATTGACAAGTTCACAATTACCTTTGTTATGTACATAATTAAGCAGTAAATTAGGCAAAATAGTTAAGGAAATAAAAAATGGGAAAATTAAGATCTATCTAAAGGGTAGGACATGTGCTGATTTTTAGTATTTACCTCCATGTGCATGTTATGACACATGGCAGCTCTCGTTGATCATTTCTATAAAAGACATTTATAATGCACTTTACAAATAACTGACAGCTCCTCTTTTGTCTGTGCTTCATGCTAGCTAATGGAAATTGATTTAAATAAAAAATAATTTACATGTTCTTATAAGATTTCATTGAATTTACAAGGGCTGGAGCACACCACATTAATTATTGCTATGCCATTGTGGCAAGCTAGCGAGAAATTAGATTTAAAAACTGAGCAAAAACTATATATAATTACCATTAAAATGACTCGGGCATGAAAATTAATCAAACAGATTTGGAAAAACATTATTATTCCTGTCAACAATAGGACACCAGGTCTTTTGTTAAGAACTTTTACTTTGATTTCCGCTTGCGCTCATTCCACACTTAATGAGCTTTTGTTCTGCAGTGTAAATATTCCTTCTCTTGCTTCCAGATGTGTTTACAGGGGTAGTCACATGGAATTTCTTGAATTACAAGGAATGCAATCCCATCCTTTCCTAGTCTCAGTTTTGATGGCTACCAAGCCCAAGCTTCAGATCATCCTTGTTGCTCTTGTTGGGCTCCTGTTGTTACTTCAGGGTGTTGAAGCTTGAGGGAAGGGTCCAAAGACTTTGCTATGTGCAGTTTGGCCTCTGCAAGCTTTCAGCTTGTTGATGGAGACAAGAACAAGGCTGCCTAGGTTCAGCTTGCAACCTCCTTCTCAATCATCATCTAAACAGACTATGGCTTGGTACCCCACCCATAATATGGTATTCGTTTTTCATCCCCTCCTCCTCAATTTCCCTATTTCTCTATATATTCTGGGAACAACTCTTGTCATCCTGCTGGGACAGCAGTGTCTTGGTGTAGATTTACTGTTGCATGGCTGTATATCCAGATGCAGAGACACTATAAAAAGACTTTTTTATTGCTCATGGTTTTTAGATAAATTCCTAACGAACTCATGCACTTTTTTATTCTAGGCAAACCAGTAATGATAGTGACTGAATACATGGAGAATGGTTCTCTGGATACATTTTTAAAGGTATTACTTAGATCCTTTTTTCAGGGGGACCTGGGGACTTGGTTACGGTTTGGGTTCTTTGTAGATGGTTAATGTCAATGAAAATGTTTTCTGGGTGTTGGTGCTGTCTGGAGGCAGGAGTAGCTCAGTTGTCTCTTTGATCTGCATTTAAACAGCATCATGAAGGACCTGGGGCATGCAATGATAGAAACAGGTAAGAATAAATTGGAGGATATTACGTTTATTTTAGAAGGCAGTGGAAGGTATTAACTTAGCCTGCAAAATGTGGTGTGGTTCAGGAGCAGACCCATACTGCAGCATAGCAAACCCCAGACTTGTCAGAGTTTTTCCATGAAATGTAAGAGCTAGAGAAGGGTGAGTGAGGGAAGTGGTTAGAAATGCAATGTGGCAACATGGGGAAGAGCCCCTATTCCCTCAAGCGTTCATGAACCCCTACAGGTAGGATTTCCATGCAACTTGGTGCCGTTCAGTTGCCTGACTGAGAAACAGCCCAGCCTGGTGCCCTTATACAGTTTATATATGTGTTCGCTCCAGTCACAGTCTCTCTATCAGTCAACAGTAGATGCAGGTCGCTCCTTGATCTCAAGTTAAAAGAACTACATTTCCTTAGCTTTGTCTCTAGAGATCTTAATCTAAACAGTGAAACTTAGAAAAGCTTCATGGTCAGAGCATGAGAGTAATGAATTATTAATTTTCCTGGTTTCCTTCCTTGGAGACTTGCCTTTGCATTTTTATTCGTGCACACACAATGCTGAGGGTGCAGAGGCTCTCAACTCATCGAATGTCTCCTTGCTTTTCCAGAAGAATGATGGGCAGTTCACCGTCATCCAGCTGGTCGGGATGCTACGAGGCATCGCCTCAGGCATGAAGTACCTGTCTGACATGGGTTACGTGCACAGAGATCTGGCCGCCAGGAATATCCTGATCAACAGCAACTTGGTCTGCAAGGTGTCAGACTTCGGCCTCTCCAGAGTCCTGGAAGATGACCCTGAAGCAGCATACACAACCAGGGTCAGTTATGGGGGTATCAAACTGATTGAGCTCAAGAGAACTGTATTTCTTGCCACGTTTTGGTGTTCAGGCTCTCTAGCAAAAAATTTCTACAAATCCAGAGCCTCTAAACTGTGCAAGAGGGTTAGATCAGGTGATAACAGTTAATTGTCACCAGATTAATATTGCAAATGCCTTTAATTTATACTGGGGATGGCCAAATAACACAGAGCTTAACTAATAACAAGTTTGAGTACACAAGTCAAATAGCAAACTTGGCAAAGTTGCCATGCTTCCAAGCTCTACTCTGTCCTCTTTGGTGAATAACAAAGGGAAGAAAGAGCAATTGCTTTGCTCAGGCACCCATCCTGTGCTGTAAGCCATGGTCTTCTGAACAATTGGACCTTTTTAAAACATTGTTAAGTGTGTTAACTGTGGCCACTGTAAATAATGCACATTGCCCTCAGCATTACCTGGCTGAGAGTAATTTCTCCCAATCCAAGAAAGAGCTTTTTGCAACATCAGTGCTCTGCCCCTGCTCTGCCCACATGGCACTGGCACTGGAGAGAGGGGGTGGGCAGGACCCTCCTTCAACAGCACAGACTTGGAGAGAGCCTCCAGTATTAATGGCAGTGGTTGGCACTCCTTGGGCATGTCTTATTACTGTGTTTTTCCAAGGGTATTGTTTTGTGGGTGGTGGGAGCTGTCTTGAGTCATGTTCCCTGTTCCTGTGGACATCTTGGAAAGGTCTTTCAGCTTTTGTCAGTCATGGCCCCGTGATGGGACTCAGTGCACAGCTGGACTAGCACTTCCCTGCAGGCTGAAGGGCTCTTGGCCAGCCCTGCTGTGGCTCCCATGTGCTGCCATGTGCTAATTGGCACTGCTGAGAATCTGGCCCTTCACTTAAGGCATGCGCTGCTGAGCTTGTGAATAAGTAATTATGGGAAGAACAGACTTTTAAAAAGTTGCTTTGAAAATGTATTCCAAATCCTGTCTTTTTCCAATAACAAACACTGTTAGGGGGCATTCAGGGAGACCTTCCAATATTTAGCTCAACACGTAGAGGAAGGGACTTCACAGCAAAATATTTTTTTATATAAATCAAGAGAGACAGCTCTTTAAACCCAATGAGAAAAGTATTCCTTAATCCAGACCCTCCTTTCCCTCCCCTTTCCCTTCTCAGAGCCGATCTGAAGTTTGATTTCTAAAATGATAGAAAGGAGAAAAGGAAACAGCAAAGCACATTTGACAGCTGTGGCATCATTTTGAGTCCCAGAGCAGAAGCCAAGCAAGCTGGTCTTTGCGCACACAGATTTCTGTGCCTGCTACACAGATATCTCTGCAGGACCAGGACTGCATTAAAAAAAAAAAAAAGAAAAAAAAGGGAATTACTTCCGCAGCAATTTGCATGAAGCCCTCGTTAGATCAAAGTCTTCCTCAGCTTCAGAACTGTCTGTTCCTCCCCCGCTCGCTCTCAGAAACGGAGGAGCTGTATTCCCTTACCAACCCGTGCAACATAATTGAGATGTTGATCCTATACATGTCCCAGCATTCAAACAACATTCAAACAACAAACCTTCAGGACAGCCAATTAGTAGGCAGCCTACAAATGCTTATGGGCTGAGATAATGTGGAAAGGGGCCCCATGCTGTCAAACAGATTTACTTTAAAATTCGATGTCTCTTTCCAGAGAGAAAATAACATCCCTTGGTGCTCTGAGAAGAGCTGTTTCGACTTTTTTCGCATGTTCTCTGCCCTCCTCTGCAATCTATTTTTTGGGGTTTTTCTCCATTTCTTTTCCATTTAGGGAGGGAAGATCCCCATTCGATGGACAGCACCTGAAGCGATTGCCTTCCGCAAATTCACATCTGCCAGCGACGTCTGGAGCTACGGCATTGTGATGTGGGAGGTGATGTCCTACGGCGAGAGGCCTTACTGGGAAATGACAAACCAAGATGTAAGCATGTGCCAGAGCTGCTGTGTGATGGGACTTTGAGGGCTCAGCACTCATTCTGCTATCAGAGAGGCAGGATGGGGACTAGAGGAAGAGAGCTGCTGTAAAAATGGCTTTGCTCCCCCACACCAGACAGAAATGATCCTCCCCTTTGATGCTCTTTTTTTTGCAGCAGCCCAGAACAGGCTGTGCGCAGAGGGAAATGTGTCTGCACAGAGGCAAGCCTGCTTCCCCCAGCAGACCACTGGAGCTTCACTAATGCTGTTAGAGCTGGAGCCTGTCCCTCCTCTGCTTAATGACAAAGGCCTGCCAGGGGATAGATGCTGATAAACTGGCAGCATTTCAGTTGTGTGTTCAAACCCCTGCTGCCACGTAAAGCAGAAACTCAAGAGAGTCGTGGTGAGGGCTTGTTTCCCAGCAGAAAAGCTGGGTGATTTGATCTAGCGACAGCAGTCCACAGAGCTACACCTTGGTTGTTCTTGCATTGCTAATCTCAAGAGAACAGTTTTGCTCCAGTTGTGAACATCTTGTAAGTCTGTGCTTGCACAAGCTCTCATTCATTTGTACAGTACCCTTCGAGTTGTGTCCCCTTGCTCCTGGGTTCCAGTGCCCCCCTGAGTTTCTGACCTCGAGGCCGCCCTCTGAAGCATCTCCAAACAGTGAGATGCCTGGGAATACTCTCTCCCACCTGACTGCAGCTCCAATCCCAGACTTGGTAAGGATCTTTTGATCCTACTACAGGGCTGCATTCTACCCTGTGAGCTCACCATCAACATCTATTCTTGTCTAAGGCTAAAAAAATTGGAACCTGGGGTAGCCAGATTTTCTGGGTCCCTCCTTCCTCTTCACATCTCTGGGAACTATGATTTGCAAAAGTCTCTGAGAATGCCAGCTAGTCATGAAGTCTGATTCACCAACGGGGCATGTGGGGCAGCTCTGCTACCTGTGGAGATCCTACTGCTGGATGGGTTTCCTCTGGTCACAATACTTAGTGTTTCATCCTTTCTGCTTTTTTGAGCAGTGTTCCTATTCCAGCAATTTTCTTCCGTTTCACTGGCAGCAAGGGCTCTGGCTGAGCATTCTGCTCTTCCTGACTTTCGTTAGCGAGCCTTTGCCATCAGTGGATGTTACTACCTGTCACGCTGAGCTGCTGTCTCATCTCACTTTGAGTCCAGGCGTGGAAACGAGTGGTACCTTCGAGATGGTCACGTCATGCTTCTTGCCAGGGACCTGAACGCGCTGTTTGGCATGAATGCCCCACTGCTCCTGCATTGCTGAGGCTGTCACATTTGCGGGAAGTTCAGTAAAGCAGCATGTACCTACACAGGGATTTATCTTAATCAAATACAGGGACTTGCTTCCATAGTCTGTGCAGAGAATGCAGCAGTTGAGAGCCAAGCTTTTTGGTTCACACTGAGCACTGTAACTATCTTTAATGCTGATGTACTGGCATAGCACAGATGTTGTTCAGTAAATGCCAGGCCAAGATTGAGGCTGGTGCCAGTGAGGTAATGGTCTGTGGCCAGGGGAGTCCCTTGTCTCAATCATAACACTATGAGCGTCCACACTTTACAGAACTGTTCCAAAAAGCCCAAATGCCTCCACGTTCTGTGGGGCACAGACTTACCTGGAGTGAAGGCAGAAAACAAAGGACTACTGGGATGTTTATGAGCATCAGTTCCTGCTTAGGCTTTGCTTGTGTAACCTCTGTGTTACTTGCCTCTGCCCTTTGTGCAGATGTTAAGTGCTTGGATGGTGGTGGCATAGGAACTTAATTCAGTGCTGTGGCATATTTCTCATGCAATTCTTCCTCCTTCAGCTCCTGAAGGCCTCCTCTTCTTTCCTCCTCTGCTTGTGTTGACAGAAGAGTCAGTGGTGTTAGACACAGCATTGGCTTTTGTGCAGAGAAGAAAGGGCTCACATAAATTTTGGACTCTGTTGCACAAGAGTTTCTTGTTGTATGGCTTGTAATTAAAGCACATCATTTTCAAGCACAGCTGATGATGAGCAAAATTATTCTCACCCTGTTACAGATGGCTTGCTTTAAAGGAGGTGAAGTGCAATAGGGCAGAAAATGTTTTAAGGCTACAAATCACATTTTAAAATCATGCTGGTTTCTGGATGGCCCTCTAAAAGTATGCTTTGGCTTGACCACAAGATAAGGCTTTGATGCAGGAATTATTGAGAGGAGTATTGTGGCCTGTGTTGCACAGGTTGATAAGCTAAATAATCACAGTGGTTGATTTTTAGTGTTCAGACTGGTGAATCTGTGAAAACATCACTGAGTGTTGCTTCAGTTTGCTGGAATAGACTATCCCAAATTGTCCTCTCCCAAACATCCAGTCACCCCCATCCATAACTGAATAGTGCTCATCCAGAAGAGGAAAAGAGACAAAAGTGCCTCCTTAGGTGCAAATTTTAAACCTTCAAGTCTTACAAAGCAATACACACCAATGAATGGAGCAGCAAATGTCCCATTTTCTTATTTTGTAATCACTGTGGTGGCTGCAAGTGACTTAGTCTTTATTATTTTGGTTTTTTTGCTCCTCTTACTGCTAGACGCCTGAAGGCACCTTCAGATGCAAGAGTGTATTTCAGCATCCTAGCTTCTTGCAGTATTTTGATACCATTTATATTGTATCACCAGGACGGATGACATCCTGTAAATTGAGTTAGCGCTATTGATTGTGATGTTACTGCCAGGAATATCCAGCACGCATAACCCCACTGCAGATATAGTTCAGATATTCTGATCTGGTGCCAGATGGTCTGCTCCCTGTCTTGCTACTATTTTCTTTCTGCTACAGTTGGAGGATGACCCATTATTGTTATAAATACAGACGTGGACACAGCAAATAACATTCTCATGGCTGTGCCACACTGAAGCTTTTTCTTTATAGGGCAGCTGCAAATTTGGAATCAGGGACCAGCTGAAGAGCATGGTGTGAAGAACAGAGAGTATAAATAGCACAGTGTGGTGGAGCTGGGGGCAACAGCCAGGCCATAGAAGAGATTGCCTTCCAAGTGCAGGTTGGGTGGAGAGTGGTGCAACTGCTCCACTGAAAGACGAAATCTCAGATGGGCACAAAAGGACTGCCTGCACATGTTGTGGCCCAGATCTTCTGATGTGCTTTTTACCCTTGGAGGGCATGGTGAAGACTCACCTAACTGCTTCTCTGCTATGTACATCCTCAGAGAGTTTGAGGTTCCCACTACTGCTGCTCAGTCAGCCTGGCTCATTCCTGCAACTCTTACACTTAACAAAGCTCTGTGATGGAGGACAATTTAAAAACAATCCATGCAGTCCTGAATTTTGAAGCCTTCTGAAATGCAGTGCTAGCCTGACACAGCGCATCCTGTATTACTCATCTAGCCACTAAAGACCAAGACAACAACTTCCATTCTAATCACCGAGCCTTCTTTTTCAACACAGGATGTCTTCAAATTGTGAAATGAATGAATGGCATTTAAGGTAGTCTTTGGAGTGGACAGTGAAGCACATGTGGGTTTCATGTGGTCGTAGCAAATATCTGCTTCCAGCTCCTTTTCATCAAGGAATCTTGGGAGTGGAGGGTGTGAAGATGGGCTGCCATGACTCCCTTGGCACAGACACAGCGCCTTGTGGCTTGGAACACGAGCTGCATTCTCCTGAAAATTGTAATGGCTCAAAATGGGAGCCGCTAGGCTTAAAGCCCTGCCACAGATCTGCCCCAAACTGGGGAAAACAAGTTGCCTTCTTCAATTCTGCCCTCATTTATTCATTTCTGCCTTTCAAGAGGACAGGCAGCACACATGCATATCACTTGTTTTAGATATAAAACTATAGATGGTTTGTATTTGAAATCAGTGCAACAACTCCCCTGGTTTTAATTTACATACTCTTGGGCTGACATTTTAAATTCCTGGCAGAAATGTGGCCACACTAAGAAACTACTAGACCCAGACAGTATTGAATGATATATGAGATGGTTGTTCTGCCTCTGCCTTGAATCCATCCATCAATTAGCATTCAAAGTCTCTTTTGAAATACAGTCAGACTTTTATTACTGTAATACAAATTTGTGGTCTAGCACATGCCTTTTCATTTAAAAAGAAGCCAACATCTGAATAAACAAAATCACTGCACTCCAAGAAGATGCCAGAAAGCCCTGTAGGCTCTTTTTCATGGATTTAGCAGAGGCTCCAGGAGTTTCCTGGTATATAACATAGAGACCACAACTGAGCTTTGAACAAGTGCAACCAGGCAATCTGGCCCCCTGGTTGCAGCACTGCCTTGGCTATCTAGATTCATTTTGCAGTGACTAAAAATAAAGTTATTCAACCCATCCCACAGAAAATATGAAAGATAGAGGGGCTTACTGAGTTTGCCTCTCGTGTGCAGAGTTGGGGCTGGCAAGATTTTTTGTGAGCATATTGCTGATCCCAAAGTTCTATGTTAAAGTCAGTTTGCATTTGGGAAAAAGATGAGGGGAAGAAAAGCCTTGCGTTTTGTGTCCTGTAGGTGATTAAAGCCGTGGAGGAAGGCTATCGCCTGCCAAGTCCCATGGACTGCCCTGCTGCTCTCTACCAACTAATGCTCGACTGCTGGCAGAAAGACCGCAACAGCAGGCCCAAGTTTGACGAAATTGTCAGCATGTTGGACAAGCTCATCCGTAACCCCAGCAGCTTGAAGACGTTGGTTAATGCATCAAGCAGGTACAGACTCAGCCCAGAACCATTTCTCAGAGCAAGCTCCTTGTCTGAATACCCACCCCTAGGGTTGGATTCCCTCTGATTATTTAGCCTGAGTGTGTTCTTGGGGGAATGTTCCTTCAGCTTTGTTATGTCCAGGGGAGTTGACTCATATCAGCTTTTTCTGTTGCAGTTGGCGGCCAAGTGAGCAATTCACTCACTCCAAAGGCAGTGCTGCTACCACAAAGAAAATTACCGTGGTCTGTCTTTCAGAAACAGGGGTTTCAGCAGTACTTTGTCTGTGACAAAACTACCTGTGCTCTACTGCAAGGTTAGAGAAGGCAAGACTTGAGTGCACGAGTAAATACTGCTAGATAGTAAATACTGCTCCAATTATCTGCCTGTTGACTTTATCTTGGTAATACAAACGAAGAGTGTCTCTTGGGGAAACTCTTAGGGTGTGCAAAGCTTATGGATGTCCAGGTACATCCTTCCACAGCTATTCCCAGGCATGCTAGCCACCACTACAAGTCGTGAGAGTCGTGATAATTGCAAGAGGAGGTCTCTGGTTACCAAAGTACTCTACACAAACCCTTTGCTAAAACCACATTAAGTGAATAGAACAGCCAGTTTGTATTTAAACATGAATCTGAATAGCTACACAGCTACAAGTAAGGTAAACACAATCAAGAAATAAAGCTGCACTTGGGGAGAAAGAGCTAAATAGTCTTGGAGAGGCTTTTTCTATTTTCACTGTAAGCACACATTTACTTCTGAGCCATCAGTGTTGCTAATCACGCAGTCCCTTGCAAGGTCATAAAGGTTTATTTTTATATATATATATATATATGTATGTATGTATGTATATGTATATTATTGCTGTTTCACTGATGGCAGTGGAGTTCCCCAGATTATCCATGGAAAAGGCCCTTCAGAAAAGTTTATCCTCACAGAAGGGACAAAAAAAGATATGTTGTTTTCTTTAAGAGGAATGAGGGAGATAAGATTAGGTTAGACTGGTGGTATGGGCCAAAACAGACGTACTGCTGTGAGCTTATAGTCATTTGTCCCCACACCTTCCAAGTGAGCCTTGCACAGCTGCATGTGGTACATCTCACCTGCTGCAACTGGGCATCCCTCTGGTGGCATGTCCCTGTGCATGGCATTTCGTGCACTGAAAGAGAAGAACCTGAAATTTCTGTTAATTTTTAAATACAAGCTAGATCTGGTTCCTCAGGCTATTTTACATGTACCATTTACCATCTGAAGAAGAAATTATTCTTATTAGCAATTAGATGTAACGTCAGTGCCAGCAAACCTGCAGGAAAAGGTTTATGACAGCATAAAATATGTGAGGTTTCTCTATTTTCAACTCAGAACAGTTTTGCAGGCCTGTTACGTGGTGTTTCCTGCACTCTTTTATACCAAACTGTTATGCCAGATGAGGAAAATAGGCAGGAAACCATTTCCTTGAGCTGCTAAGCACTTTGCTGATGTTTTATTCCATGAATGGGTCCATACAATTCCAAACCTCTCCTTTTCAGAGCTGCTGTGGATATTTTTGATATGGATGAAGCAGCCTGAACAGTCAGGCTTTGGGGCTGTGTTTCTATTCTCATAGATTGCTGTGCCCAGACCATAGTAATTCCAAATGAATCATAATTTCAATATAGAGCAGCTGTAAAGGATTTTTTTATATATGTAATGTGTTCTTTATGGAAATTCTCATTAATGCAAATAAGGGAGGAAGTCACTCTCTACATTACAGCGTGTGCTATGATATCACTAGGTGCCTCCTGACATTAGTGATGAAAATCCACTTCTCATTATGATTACTTAGGAGTTTTGAATTTCTCATGTGTATAAAATGTTATGGGAAGCCATTATGTTCTTGGTACTGCAAGTATTCACATTTTATTAGACCCTTCAGCACTGCTATTAAATAAACAAATAATACTAATGTGCTCATAAAATATATGAAGATTCCTGAAGTGCTATAATAATATAATATCCCAGCTCTCCTTCCAGCTGAAAGTCTTTTAAGTGTAATAGCCACCATCAGAGGCTGACCTGGAAAATGTTTTTTTTACCTGTGGGTGAAAATCTTTACGCAGGGCTTGTGTTAGCTGTGTGTCCCATTTTACAAAGCAGGGAGCAGATCTGCTTTCTTTCCTGGCTGACCTTGGACAAGCCCTCTTTGCTCTCTGCACATCATTAGTGGGGTGGTGGACCCTGCTTGTGCCAGGTACTGTATCAGTGCTCCAGCTGTGGTGAAGGGTTATTATTTGCCTGAATTGCTTCTTCCGTGCGTGGCATGGCTGAGCAGGGAGCAATTGCCGTGGCAGGCTCTGGAGTGAGGGTGTGGGAGCAGGAGTGTGCCTCTGTTTGCAGGGCTGGAGCGTGGCTGGAGCATTGCTGCTCTCTGCAGGCTCGTTGGATGCTGTCGGCATCGGAAACCACCCCCCCCCCCCCCCNCAGCCCCTGGACTGTTTAATGCTCCCTGGACTGTTAACAGCTGCCTGCCATTGATGGCCGCTGCTGGGAAATGTAATTTGGGTTTCAGCTTCCAGGCTCTGCGCTGTCTTAAGTTAATTATGAGCTTTAAAGGTGGAGGAAGAGAGCAAAGCAGGAGTCATCAAAGCGAAAACTTTGAATTAGGAGTGACTGGGGGAGCCTACTTGTGGCCAAGAGGTAACTGGGATGGATGCCACTCATCTCCTCCTCTTTCTGCTTGTGGTGAGGACTGGAAATGGCAGGAGCTAACTCAAGAATGTGTGAGGTTGCAGGTGAAGTGCTATGTTTGATATATTGCATATCAAGCCTGCTAGGAGGATTTAGGCTGTAGCAACCACTGAAAATGGAACAAAAGAATCATCTTTACCATAAAAAAATGCAAGCAACTTGAGTCATGTTATGTATATCTCAGTACTGATTCTGTTTGCTTCTTTGTTTTTGCTTTTCTTTAGAGTGTCAAATCTGTTGGTAGAGCACAGTCCAGTCGGGAGTGGTGCCTACAGGTCCGTGGGTGAGTGGCTGGAAGCCATCAAAATGGGCCGATACACAGAGATCTTCATGGAGAATGGATACAGTTCAATGGATGCAGTGGCTCAGGTGACCCTAGAGTGAGTAGTGTCCCGATCATTTTCACCTCATTTCTTGGAATTGCAAGGGGAGGAGGGAGGAGAAAGACAAACCATTCAAAAATATGCAAGGATAAGGCTGCAGAAAGGAAAAACGTTATCCTGTGTTTGCAGCCAGCAGTTTCCCTTACAGCATCTCTATTGATAACAAGTGCAGGCAGGACTAAAATTTACAATCACTACATTGGCAGCCAGTATTTTGTCTCCTTTACTCGCAGAAATTAATGCATGAGTTTCTGTAATTGCCAGGCCATCCTCTTGACACGGTAGCAGTTTATTATTTGGGGTTACCAACAAAACAAACCCTCTACCCTACTAGTAAATGTATAGGTCCCTGCTGAGACATCCTGGCTTCACAGCAGATGAGCTGGTTTCACGGCTGATCTGGATATAACCAAGTGAACAGTGAAGCCCAGTAAGGTGTGGAAACGGTATTCAGCATAAACAGAAATAGGTTAAGAGCTGATGCCAGTGCCAGAGCATCAGCAACCCACAGCTCTAGAGGACAGGCTTCCTGAACGAGACCCTTTCTTCTGAATGTGCCCGTGGTTTTTGCACGTGCCTGTGACTGCAGTTGAGGCAACAGCCTTCAAATGACTTGGTAAATGCCTCGGGGCTGCTAATTTGCTATGCTCCACCTTTAATTGCCTGCCTCGCTTGTGTAATTGTGTCAGTACTTTCCTGCTGCTGCCTGTGCTGTCTCAAGCTCCCCTCAAAGCCTGCCTTTCTAGCTGGGTTAATTCGAGCTCAGTTTACTGCAGGCATTAAGGCAGAATGGGAAGAGTTGTACTCTGCTGCTTTGGAGAAGGTTGTGTCTCCTCTGACCACATGCAGATTGCCACTGCACATACAGAATTGCTTCTGAGGATTAAGAATAAACCAAGAAGAATCCCCCTACCCCACAGAGCTGCAGCATTTCCTCCTGTCTGCCACAGTGCTTGCTGTGGAGCTCTCTGTACAGCACAGGAGTGTGATGCAGGTCGGTGACATCTCCATGGAGTTCAGTTTTCCATTACATACATGGAGGGAGTGCAGGACCCTATCTGCTCTCACTCTGATTTTATTTGCCCCACTCACTCCGTCAATATTTGCCCCTCACACCTGGGCTCATCCAGTGTTTTTTCAGCCATTCACATGAAAACCCTGATGAAGTCCTCTCCAGCAACTGTCTGGGAAATCAGGGTGCATGGATTCTTACCTAGATCCTCTTTTCAGCTCCCTGAGACCCTTACATGTTGTTTCCCAGCCTTGTCCTGCAATTATGTGTCATGTTACTGGGGCTTTTGAGGACTCCACAGTTTAGACTGATAACCTACAAATACTGATGAAGGAATGGGGCATCCATCCCCAGGCTGGTTAGAGTCCACATAGCAGAAATGGCTAGCCAGAGGCTGAGTGGGAAGAAGGGGGATAGGATGAAGCAGTAATTTATGAGAAAAGGAGAACATTGTAGCATTCCCCTCCACAGTACCACCCAATATGACAACCAGAGCAACTTCTGGTAGAAGATGCAGATTGTCTAAAATCCATCACAGATTTATTGCTGTTTGGCTTAATTAGTAATATCAAAGAAGAAAATTAGGCTTCTAGCTTGTTTCTCTTCAGAATCCTTTGCAGTTTCAAGAGCTCTACATGAAATGCTCAGAAGTAAAATGCTTTTGTTTGGGTCACAGAAAATGTTAACTTGAAACCCAAATTAGTGAGTGTTTTCAACAGCAAATTAGAAGTTTACTTACTTGTATAACTTTACAACAATCTTACTATCCCTCCTACACTGTCTTAGCATCCCATGCTGCTGACAAAAGTATTCCTAACCTCCAAATTCCTGAAGTGCAACATTTCAGATTATGAAGTAAGATCCTTAATTTGACTTTAAAATTTAACTATTTCTCTATGTTTACTCTTTAGTATTCCAGAAATTTCAAAAATGTCCCCCAAAATCTTTTCAGGTGATGCAAAAAGTGCTTTACAATGGTTTTTCTGATTGATAATGAACCAAGAAACCTATTACCTGCACAGTTCTAGCCAGAAAGGCAAGTTGGTTTGAAAGTCTTTAAATTTATAGCTGCCAGAGATGCTCTGACTCTCACCAGCTGCAAACCTCCTCGAAGGCCCCCTCACCAGGTCCCAGGATGTCCTCTATGGCACAAATGTCATCCTACTGGTCCCAGTGGAGACAGCATGTCTGAGCTGCTCAGCTTCAGCTTTCTTCTGGGCTTTTAGAACAGCAGAGCAGTGCAAAGGAGCTGATGCCTGGCAGCCTGGGGGAGCTTTTTGGGTTTGTGTTTTTTTAAATTGGAAGGAAGCATTTCATGGATCCATCTTCCATTTCAGTTGAAGCTGAAAAAAGGGTAGAAACCTATTCCAGGTAGTTATCCATGTCAGCAATAAATTCCCCCACCCCACCCCAGCTGCCTGTGGACAGAGATTCTTGCAGAGATACCTGCTTGCTTCTTCTCTGTCAGCCCACACACCTTTGCATTGCAGAGGTGGCTTGGCAAAAAGGCTTGACCCCACTCAGGTCTATTTTTGGAAAACCTGTGGAAGATTAATCAAAAGGCCAATACTCATCCAAATCAAAACTTCTCTCATCCCTCTCAGAAACAGTAAAAAAAGAAAAAACAGCAGATTCTCAGCTGTTGAAAAAAGAGAAACCATCATAGCAGCTTAAGAGGAAAAGTGTTATGTATTGAAGTCCTGAATTCAGTCTGATGTAAACTGGCAGACTGCCCTTAAAAAATAAAGGGAGAAAAATGGCTCCTGGTGGGCTCAGCTGAGACTCTCACGGGTTCTCCAGAAAATAAACACCAGAACAAGCAAAGTTCTTTAAAGGTTGATATACTGAGGGGTTGGTTTTCTGGAGGTTTTCATGGTTTTTTTCTCCCTGTAAAAGGGAGCAACAAAACATTTTGTACTCTACAAAGGAGAATTCAGGTTAAATGTTCCTTGTCATTTTTCATAGAGGCAACTGTTCTGTATATTCCAGAGCTGGGACTTGGGGGGATCGGGTGAAAAGATGATCTGAACATCTGAAAGTAGCTTGCTTTCCCCAAATGACATCAGTAAAACAGTCTTTACAATTTAAGAGGTTGCCTTCAAATACCATCCAAAATGATCTTTACCAAATACAAACTGTGCAGGAGACAGATGTAGAAATTAGGTGGATAACTGCTGCCAGAAAAAGCAGGACAAAAACATATGATAAATGTAAAGAATTTCTAAAATCTACTGAAAAAAAACTACTAGTGCTGTAGGAGGAGTTGGCCATAACACTGACAGGACTGGCAATTTTGGGTGCCCAGCTTGTGGCTTCTTTACAGGACCTGGTTGAGATAGTTGATGTTCAGCTTTTTTTTTTTTTTTTTAAACCTTCCTCCCCTGGCATGAAAAGCAAAATCCTGATTACCATTCTGATTCTTTCAAACTGATGGCTTGATGCATTTATTCCAGAAAAGAGTAGTATTAGTGACAAATTTCTGAAAGCAAAAGATTAAAAATCTAAGATCGATGGATATCACCCCAAGTCCTAAGCTCTGCCTACTTAAGCAAAGACCTGAAAATGTATGTGTTCAAACAAAGAGTGATTTCTACATTTAGCTCTAATTCTTGCAAAGGGATGAATCACCTTGTGAAAAGTGGAGCCTCACCCTCCACCCTCTCTTTCCAACTGGATATCAGACTTGAAGGGAGCCTTTCCAGTGGACCAGACCTGCTCTTTAAACTTGTGGACCACCTAGTGACTTTGAGTGTGTCTGGAGCTCTTTCAATCCACTGCAAGAATAACTTTACCAGGACAATACTCAAGAATAGATAGATCCATGACATGAGTTTCAGTCTGACCCTTGACTGGACCAATTACTAACCATGTGGACTACATATTTTCACCTTTTGAAAGATCTGTACTCACTGAATCTCAGGACACCCTGTTGTTTGTTATTAGATGAAGAGCTCTGAATATTTGTAATAATATGTGTTGTGTTGCTTTGCATTGTATATATTTTTCTTCTAAAATAAAATAAATTATTTATTAAAAGTTATACTGGATGAAGAACATTTAAGAGTTCACCTGCTCTAGATGCTTATTCTTAACCTGAAATCTCAGTCCTGGGATTTTGATGCTGTGTCTGCTTCTGAACAAATTCTCATCTTGTAATTAAGTAGAATGGGAATTACAAGTAAGAGCAGATGAACTCTTAAAACAAAGTTTTTTAAGTCCTCATTTCATGCAAATGTCCCTAGCAAGCGGATTCCTCTCTCTTTAGCATCGTCTGAAGGTCTTTGAGGTTCTTCTTGTTTCCCCTCATTCAAACTGACAACTAACTCCATGAGTAGTCCCAGTCTGCATGGGCAGCTGTAGTTACACCACGTGCAGAAGAGTGGTGAGATCTGCCCTGGATGGGAGATGAAATACAGAATACCTGTGGTAGGCTGGCGGCTGCTGACCACGGAGATCTTTCAGGACTGTGGCCCTTTTGCTTGCATGACTAAACTGGCTGGTGAGGGGGTTGTATTTTATGTGGCAATCCAGTCCTAGTCTACACTGTGTTTGGCAAACTGGTCCATGGTGTATAAGTAGTTCTATTTGTAAATAAAATGTTTTAAATCTATTTCTTACAACATGGAGACTGTGAATTCAACCCTTGCAAATGGAGGCTATTACAGAGAAGGGGATACCATGTTCTCAAGGCATGTTGCAGCTGGGCTTCCATGCAAGGCAGTGGTAAGAGAGCAGCATGCATGCAGCTGTGTACAGGCTGCTTGGGATGAGCTGACACCAGTTTTCCTCTTTATTTCCTTGGCTTTTTGGTCAACTTAGGTAAGCCTTTTAATACCTTGTTGACAAGTGATTCAAATTTCCTGCCTGCTTTAATTTCCAGCCCTACATGAATGAAAGAAGTGAAAAGATAAACTTCCTCCCTAAAATAAGAATAAAAGTTGTCTCATGGCTGGGGAGGCCAAGTATTTTGAAGCAGGGAGACCACCCAGCACATGGGTGAACGGATCTCCACTGCAGAGACACACACAAAACCCAACACCAGGGGTCAGGTCACTTCCACAGCAAGGAGCAGCCTGGATCCTGATCGCAGGTGCCCGCGGGTCTCAGTTGTGCCTTTTCCTGCAGGGAATGCACATTTTTATTGTAAAGCCCCGGTGGATGTCAGCACACATCTCCTCTGCAGAGCTGAGCCCGGTGAAATTTCCGCTTGGCTGCAGTAACATGAGCCAAGCAGCTCTGGACTGGAGTTAAAGGCAGTTGTTTTTGCAGCCCTTTGGCACAGAAGTTGTTGGGGGTTTTTTGTCCCCAAACCAGCTGGTTTGTGCACCCAATTCTGTTCAAAATTGTCTTCTGCCTTACACAGCTTTAAGTTCTTCAGCACTGGATGCATGGGAGCATGCAACGTGCTGTAAGTCATGCTTGAAACATCAGCATTAAAGCTCCTACATTCTCTAGGCAGTTTTTGGAAAATTTTGTTGTTGTCTTTGCTATGTGCAAGGTGGCTTTTGAATAAACCTGCTGATTTTTATACTTGGCAAGCATCTGGTTCAGGAGGTGTGTCTTCTGGTTCATCTTTGCTGAGGTGCAAGACCCCACAGTAATGTTTTTCCCCTCTCTGAGGAGTCCCCCATGCTTTTGGCTGGTGGCTTCATATTTGAGAGGATTTGATATTCAAAAAA